>OX344721.1:81692195-82095273 GCA_947034835.1 Ballota nigra
TCTAAGAAAGGATATTGTTTTTGTCGTAGCTCTTTCAGAGTCAAGCCGCTTTGCCCCTTATCGTGAGAAAGGTCTGTTATATATTCCTTACTTGAAGGCTTAACATGAGTCTTGTCGCGAGATTTACGAACTGGTGGTCCGGTTGTGGCCATGCTTAGCTCCATGTCATGGCTCTTGTAGCAAGTTCTTCAAAGGTCTTTGGCTGGATTCCTTGAAGAATGTATCGAAGACCCCACTGCATGCCTTGGATGCACATCTCGATTGCGGAAGTCTCAGACAGTCGATCCTTGTAATTTAGGCTCAAATTTCTCCGTCGACTAATATAATCGATCACGGGCTCATCTTTATTCTGGCGAGTGTTGGTTAGCTCGATCATGCTAACTGTCCTTCTTGTGCTGTAGAAGCGGTTTAGGAACTCATGCTCCATTTGATCCCAACTGTCGATGGAGTTAGCCTCCAAGTCGATGTACCAGTCGAAGGCATTCCCTTTCAAGGAGCGGACGAATTGCTTGACTAGATGATCTCCATAAGTTCCGGCATTGTTGCAAGTTTCGACGAAGTGAGCTATGTGCTGCTTCGGGTTTTCTTTGCCATCAAATTGTTGGAATTTTGGAGGTTGGTAGCTGGTTGGCATCCTCAAGCCTTCAATCCCCTTAGTATAAGACTTGGTGTAAGTGAGGGATGGTTTGGAGCCGTCATCAAACTTGCTCTTTACCGTCTCTAGTATGAGCTCCTTGAGTTGATCGACTTGAATCCTTCCATCTGACGAGATCTGTAGCTCCTTGGGAGTTGTCTCGGTTTCACCAACTTGGCATTTGGTTGAGGTATCCTCATCACCATGCTCCCCGACTTGCTTTCCCTTGACAGGGCTTGCTTCGCCGCCATTCACCCGATTCATCAGGTTGGAGATTTGGACGTCGTGATTCTTAACGTGTTGGGTAAGCCCTTCAACAGCTTTGAGCAGTTAAGCTTGCTTGAGTAGAGAAGAGATGAGAGGTAGAGTCGGTCTCACCGGGCGTGCCAAATTTGTAACTGCAAATTTCGTGAAAAACACGAAAATGGTTTACAACTTGAATTTCTTTCAGATCGAACCGAGAAATTTGTGCGGGTTCTTGACTCTAAACTTGGTCCTCTGATTTTTCTCTTCAGCTGACTTTGACCTTGATCGAACTTTGACTTCGATCTTGAGCTTGAATATTTATAACGTTAATCCAAGGGTGAAAACACCTTGTTTTGGATTAAGCGTTGTTTCTGGATGAACGCCTTCGAGTTTGGTGAAGAACGCTCTTTGAATTTTTTAAGTCAAACGTCGGATCGAAGGGGTGCTGGACCTTAGTCTTCGATCTCGAGCTGGTTTAGGTGGATTTAGGCGAAGAACGACGAAGAAAGTTCTTGAGGAATCTTCGAATCTTCAAGTAGAAAATACCGGATCGAACGGGCTTCGGGCCTTGATCTTCGATCTTGAACTGCTTTTGGCGGATTTGGGTGAAGAACAACGAAGAACGGCGAAGAACGTTCTTGAGGAATCTTCGAATCTTCAAGTAGAAAACACCTGATCGAAGGGGCTTCGGGCCTTGATCTTCGATCTTGAACTGCTTCTGGCGGATTTGGGTGAAGAACAACGAAGAACGTTCTTGAGAAATCTTAGAATCCTCAAGTAGAAAACACCGGATCGAAGGGGCTTCGGGCCTTGATCTTCGATCTTGAGTTGGTTCAGGTCGCTTTCCACGAAGAACGCCGAAGAACGCTTTGAGTTTTCAAGAACGGTTGCAGAGGATTCGCTTTTGATCGTCTGGATGCTCGTTCATTGATTAGTGTGAATATTGCTTGAAATTCGTGGATTTAATTTGTCTATTTTATAGAGTTTCGTGTGATTATTTGCATTAATTAAACTAATTGTGCTTAATTGTCGAGAAAAGTGTTTGTATTATTTTTGCAGGAAATTGATGAATATTTGGAGCAAATACGTGCTCTTTGAGATCGATTGAAAAAGTGGGCTCGAGAAGAATTAAAATCGAAAAGGAAAAGGATTGGACTAATTTTCATTTAACAATTTTCGAGGCCCGGAGGAATTAAAAGGAGAAGCCCAAGATGTCGGCCCACATGTAGAAAGTAGTCCATTTGCCATCAAATTAAAAGGGGTATTGCAAAAGAAAAGCAAGTCACGTGATTGACTTAAGAAGCAACAAGCAAGCAGCTGGAAGCATTGGGCCCCATAACCCTTTTGGTCTTATCTTTATTCAACTTACCACGTTTGAGAGTAAAAGAAGAAGAAATAAACAAATTAAGCTGGAACTCACGCCGGAAATTCAGTCGCACCGGAGTAGCTTCGCCGAGAATCGCACCGGAAACTGTTGGAAGCTTGAATCCACACTCATCACCGGAATTTGCAGCGCACGCCTGGAAAGCTTCTCGCCGGAAGCCATTGACGACGGGAATTCGAAGCTTCGAACCAGAAAGCTTGATGCCGGGAATCATATCGAAGCCACCGGAGTTGCATCACCGCCCGCACTGTTCGTCGCCGGAATCGAAGAAAGCTCACACTTGAGCAATTGATGCGGAGAAGCAGACCTCACGACCATAATGAAGCTCACGATGCCGCCACCACCACACTTTCATACACGCCAGAATTCATGTCGAAGATCGAAGCGGAAATTTTGCACCTCTCGCCGGAAATGGTTACCGGAAGAAGAAAGAGGCCCCGGGTCCCACTCATTAAATCCGTGCCACGTGCAAGAGCTGAGAGAAAATGTAGAGGGTCCCACCATGCAAAAGTTGCTACTGAAAAAGGAAAAGTGCCAATGCCAATTTGAAAATGCTACTCCCTCCATCCACAAAATATAGTCCTGATTGCCTTATTGGGCCGTCCACAAAAAATAGTCATGTTGCCTAAAATGGTAAGAATAAATTTTATCTACTTTTTCAACCCACACACATAACATTTTTAAAATAATTTATTTTGTACTTAATTTGACACAATATTCTTACTTTTTACATATTATATCAACTTTCTTAATAACCGTGATAAAAGTAACAAGCCCATTTTTCATGGACGGAGTGAGTATTTCACTTAACTTGCTCGTGCACCACAGCAAGTCCAAGAAGGCCAACTCGTGCACCTTAGCATTTAAGTTAGGGGTCGTGCTAGGGTGTCCTGGGTACACTGGTGTACCCGGATTTTCGACGGCCAAGATGCGTTCAAAATTTGATCTTCATCGTTCAAACATCCATCTCATTGGTCCAGTCATCACCCTCCACCGACGGCTTGCTCAACCGGTTTTTACCTTTTACTGTTGACTTTGGAAAATGTCAGAGCAATCCTTGCTTCTTCACATCTTCTCCACGCCTTCTTCACACGGACCCACTTCACAGGTTTGTTTGTTTTTCATTTGTCCAAACTTTTCTGAAATCTTGCTCTGTTTTTCTAATTTTGTGCCTCGACTTTCATTTTTTTTCTTTCTACAAATTTGACTCTCCATGGATTCCGGCGATTCCTTCAATGGCGGCTAGAACCGGCTGACTCGGCGGGTGGGGCATCACGTCAATACAATTCCGGTGCACCACGTAGCCTCTTTTTTGCTCTTCCCAGTTCTATTCCGATGGATACAAAGATCCCAAAATTTTCTCTTCCATCTATTGATAATTACTTCGAATTATAAATTAGTGATTTTGAGATCCTCAATTTATTTTTGAGATTCTCAATTGAGGAGGAAATTTGATAGAAATGAAATAGAGAAGGTGAAGAGTGAATGCGACGACATACAACGCAAATAACAAAGTTAGAGGAACAATATCTTTCAGCCATTATCTCACAGAAACTTTCTCAAACAGAAATTAATAAATTTTGTCCAGTGACCCTCAAATCCATCGGAATCTTCCATTATAGTAGCGGAAAAGGGGAAATTTGCTTGCAGAGGCAGACCGAGTTCCGGCGAGTCGGCGATGACTCTTTGGAAAATGGGGAAGAAGATCTTTTCCGTCCAATTTTTAATTTAATTACTTTGGTCTTGTGATTGGACTTCAATTTTTAATTGTTCACCTGGGCCAAGTTATCAGACTATGGGCCGACTCTTAAGTGTTAAAATTTTGTTTCTATAGGCTTTAGTAATTTTTGTTTGGGTTGCATTATATAATTATTTTTATAATTTTCTTTTAAAATTAATTTCTATAAAAGTTCATGGTAATGCATGATTTTGGGGAAGAATTGCAGGGAAAAGTTGTGGGGGGAGACAATGCACTTCTAATTGAAATATAAAAAAGAAATAATTAATGGAGAAATGCACTTTGCTAATAATTCTAACAGAAGAATCATTATTTAAAAAATCTTATAATTCTAACAGAATAATCATTTTTAAAAAGTCTAACAAAATTAAATTCGGCCAATACAAGGTGGGTATATTAATTTTAAAAATATCAATTACAAAAATTGGGTGGATATTATTATCTTATACTACAACAAAACATATAATATATGTATGCCTGCAAATAATAAAAGTAATTGAATACATGAGATATCTATTCTAAAAATTAAATATATCTATTAGATGTTTAGAAAATATCTTTTAAAAAATTAGATATTTATCATAAGTTATTAAATATCTAGAACAGTCCGGTAATTTAGACTAACCCCGATTTTTATCATAATTTTAAATCTTATTAGTATCCATTGAAGTTTTTTTTTTTTTTTTTAACATCAAATTTTCTCGAATCAATTTTCATATTTTAAATTATTTGGTCAAGTTGATGATATGAAAATACAAAAATAAGCAAAAATTTCTTTTTCTTTTTTACAAATCTTATTTTTATTTTAAAAGATAAAAATAATATGAACTCTTAAAATCAACTATTCAAAATAACATAAAATGTTAAAATCTTGAGTCAATCTATGTTCACGTCCCTTTATATCCTCTTTAATCTTGAAATGATCTATGTAACTCATAAACCAATGTAATACTTAAGAAATAATATATAAATTGAGGAAATAATTAATAAAATAGAAAATAAACTATTGAAAGAAGATCAAAATAATAATTATTATTCTTTTATTGAAAAATTAATCACAAATTTTTAATGTCTAGAAGATAATAGACGATATATTTTTTGTTGGTATATAGTGGAGAAGATTTCGTGAGTTGTTGGAGGATATTTTTGTGAGTATATAGTAAATGAAGATAACGAATTTTTTTTTTATATATGTAGTTGGAGTAAAATCCGTGAGTTGTTGGTAATAGATAATAGTGAAAATTTGTGTCTATATTATATAGAAGATGATGGAGTAAATTTGTGAGTATATTTTTAATTAAGATAATGGTTGTTTTTTTCTAAAGAAAATTGTAATAAATAAATTTAATTAAATGAAGAGAAAGAAGAATTTATTTGAAGAGGCAATTACGGAATTTGATTTAAAAATATATATGCGCGATATTACGATTACGTGAAGGGTTTCAATTATATACTCCTACATACATTTTTTTAATTTATTTTACAGCTTTCGAACTCTAATCGTAACATGAAAAATAAATCCAATCACTATAAATTAAATTTTAATTTCATATCACCAATATAAGTTATAAAATTTTAATTACCAATATAAGTTATCACCAATATAAATTTTAATTTTATATACTCCTATATATTTCAATCTAATTATTGATATTTTATTATAAGTAGTGAATATTTAGTTGTTAAATTAGCACATAAATTTAATATTAAATATTTCATATTAAAACTACTTTGAAATATAAAATATGTGACATGATAATATAGTATTCTTTGCTATGGTGAGACATTTTAAATCATTTTTGTGAGAAATTGTGTATTATGCAAAATAATATCAATATTCCAATGTAGTATGTACTAATGATTGCATTAAGTAGTAGTATTTTCGATTGTGAAATATTTTAATTCATTTTCATGATAAATGATGTATTTTTCAAAATAATATCAATTTTTTTAATGTAATATGTATTATTTGTTGCACTAAATAATATTAATTGCAATTATGAAAAAAATTAATTCATTTTTGTGAGAAATGATGGATTATGCAAAATAATATTAATGTTCTAATGTAGTATGTACTAATGGTTTCACTAAATAATATTACTTTCGATTTAGTATGAAATTGTGTATTATGCAAGATGATATCAATGTTCCAATATTTTTTGAACTAATAGTTTTACTAAATAATATTACTTTGTGAAACATTTAAAATTATTTTAATGAGAAATGGTGTATTATGCAAAATAATATCAATATTTTAATTTAGTATGTACTAATGGTTGCACAAAATAGTATCACTTCCATTTGTGAGATATTTTAATACATTTTAATGAGAAATGATGTATAATGCACAATAATATCAATGTTCTGGTGTTGTATGTAATAATGGTTTTACTAAATAGTATTAGTTGCAATTGTGAATTATTTTAATTCTTTTTAGTAAGAAATGGTGTATTATGCAAGATAACATTAATGTTCTAATGTAGTATGTACAAAGGATTGTATTAAGTGGTATTATTTGAAATTTTAAAATATTTTAATTCACATTAGTGAGAAATGATGTATTATGCAAGATAATATCAATGTTTTAATGTTGTATGTACTGATGGTTGCAGTACGTAGTATTATATGCCATTGTGAAATATATTAGTTCATTTTTGTTGATAGGCGAACATCATCCAGCATGAAGCGAACAAGAGTTACGGGCTTAAACAAAGATAGTCAACATTGGGGTGCATCTACCAATCTGAGAGGTGTATAAAGTGACGAACAACTCCCCGACGAACAACTAATGGGCGAACAGGTATTAAGACCCGAGACCAAGAATGAGCCAACTGTGAAGTCATCAATGACGAACAACTTGGTCAAATTATGATACAACAAACAGCCAAGGAGGTGTGTACAAGTGAACAAAGGACAAAGATCCCAAAGCCATAAGGCGAACAACTTCCAAAGTACAACCTCAAGAGGCGAACAACTTTCAGTTGGAGAATCAACAAAATCAATCAAGCCGACCTAGGCGAACAACAATGAGTCCGAAATAAGACCAAAGAAGACTTTGTAACTAAGATTCAGCTTAGATAAGATCAAAGGGACACATGTCAAGCATGCAGGCTAGGGAGGCCAAGAGTCTTGGACACCTCATGCTTGCTAGTCTCTATAAATAGTTGTTCTCCAGCTTATGAAAGAATAAGTTCAAAAAGAGTTAAAATGCATAAACAATTCCAAAACACACACAAATACACCTAAAATGCCCACACATACGAAATCAATTCAATTTCGACTACCGAATTTACTAATTCGATAAATTCGCACCTCGATTTACCAATTACGGTGGTAATCAATCACACGTATTGATTGGTGACGTAACACAGATTTAAACAGCCATTAATCCATCTGATTAAATACGTTCATCAACAATTTGGCGCTAGAAGGAGGGTTCGAACCTCCGATTCAGTGTGATTGCTCAAGAACTTCGAGTCTAAAACTTGAAGATTCAAAGAAATCCTCAAGAAATTCTTGAAGATACAAGCAAAAGTGTTCTTGGTGTTCTTCAATAACAATTTGAAGATTCAAAGATTAAGAAATTAATCCAACATTAGGATGCCTCAATCCAAGCAAACACAAGGATCACGCCTGTCAAGGAGAGCATCTCCTACTCGGGCCTCGACAGCAGACCATCAAGACCGTGATCCTAAGCATGCGAACAGATCACAGCATACAGCCATTACACATAATCTCCCGCCTGAAATGGAGGCTCTGGCGAACAACCCTAACGAGTTAGCTAAGACCATAGCAGCTCTCCAAGCCCTCCAGAAACAACAAGAACGAGCTAGACCTTCCCAAGCAAGGCCTAGGGATAAGTCTCTGGAAGTTGTGATGGCTAAAACTGTTAGGGGCGAACAACATGAGGTGAACAACGCTCAAGTTAGGCGGGACAAGGGTAAGGCCAAAATGGCTGACCTAAGAGAAGAGCAGGCTGAGTCTGCCCGTGGGCGAACAACTTTGTCAAGCCATGGGACTACTCGTTCCAGTGCCCAGGACAGACTTGGTCAACCACAACATGTCATGGAAGCTGCTCGCCAGAGAGCAGGTGATGGGCGAACAACTCTTGAACAGCCTCGCCCATCAGTACATGAAAGATTATCTCAGTCCGCCTTCAGACGCCTAGGGCCGAATGCGGCGAACAACCCTAGGAAGCAACTCCAGGAGGAGCCCACTCCGAGTGAGGGACTGCGACGAACAGAAAGGCATGCGCCTTTGTTCGCCGAACAGCCTCCAAGTCAGGGGGCACCTTTGGATGAGTTGGCCAGTTTAAGAAAGGCAGTGGAAAGCATGCAGGGGCAATTGGACCAACAGAGAGGTATGGGGACAACCAGCATGCCATTATCCCCATTAGCTCCTCACATTTTAAAAGCCCAAATTCAAAAGAAGATTCAGTTTCCGGCAAGCATCCAGTATGAAGGCCTGGCAGACCCCCGAGTCCACCTTACCAAGTATACGGACTACATGGTTTCCGTGGGGGCCAGCAACGCCACCCAGTGCCGGAACTTTCCATTGACGTTGGGCGACCGGGTTCACAAATGGTTTTCAGCAATGTCACCGGCATCAATCAACTCGTTTGCCCAACTGAGTCGGGAGTTTCTTTCACACTTTTCAACAGCTGGCTCGTATCTTTCCCAGAAACATCGACTGTCAGATTTAAGACAAAATGACGACAAATCTGACAGAGCATTCATGGAAAGATTCGATAAAGTGTTGTTGGAAGGAGAACCGGTCAGCAAGGACACTAAAATTGTCGCTGTTATGGCAGGACTGAAAAAAGGGTCAGAACTATGGAAAGGGGTACGTCTGAAGTGCCCAAAGAATTACGCCGAGTTCAGAAATCAGGCCGGCGTGTTCGTTTCCATGCATGAGGCCCTAGAAGCAAACTTGGGGGAGAACAAAGTAGACCCCAAGGAGAACAACAAAAAGCCTGGTGGAATAGGATACAGAGTCCCTAAGAACATGAAAGCATTCAACGAAGGGACAGAATTGAAAGAAAAGCTCAACCAGGTGCTAACAGTGTCAGTTGACACTGTTTATGATAATGTAAAAGGCAAGGAGTTGCTCTCCCCTCCGCGAAGAATCCGTCAGGACACTGACAAACTCAACCCCAACAAGTACTGTGCCTACCATCAAAGCGTGGGGCACTTTACAAGTGAGTGTAGAGATTTGCTCAAGCAACTCTGGCAATTTTATGAGGAGGGAAAGCTCTCTGAATTTGTTAATAGACAGCCCGGCAAAAGAGGCCGGGAGAGCAGCCCGGGGGAAGAAGGCGACGAACAGCCTCAACGGAATAATCGCCCCGGACGACCAGTTCCCGCTGCAGCTGCACACCCATTGGAGGATATTTTCATGATGGAGCCTTCCGGCTCTGCCGGAGGTTGTTCTGATGGACGTCCACCAATGTCGAACAGAAAGAAGAAGGCAGAGTTACGAGCTATGGGCCAAGTTCAGGAAATGGGGATCAAACCAACCATCATGCAAACGGCAAAGTTGACCTTTACCGAAGAAGATTTGGAAGGAATCTCGACCCCACATAACGATGCGCTCGTAGTCTATGTCAAAATTATGGGAACAAGAGTCCACAGACTTTTGGTGGACACCGGAGCCTATACCAACATCATATTCAAGAAGACGCTCGACCAACTGGAAGATTGTTCGTGCTACATTCAAAGTACAACTCATAGAATTGTAGGCTTCGGAAATGCTGTAACCACTCCAGTAGGGGAAATTAGATTATCTGTACAACTTGTAACGGCCAATGAACCCGGAAAGAATATTACACGAATGGTTGATTTTTTGGTCGTAGACCAGGAATCAACTTACAACGGATTTCTTGGTCGCCCCTTTTTAAATGAATTCAAAGCTGCATGTTCCACTTACCACTATTGTATAAAATTTCCAACAGCAAGTGGGACAGGCACAGTGAGAGGAGACCAAAGAAGAGCTCGGGAGTGTCTCCTACAATTAAAAGCAAAGTTTACTCAAGTGTCCATGATGGAGGCTGCCACAAACTATCCTGACAATGAGCCGTCAGTACTGGAGAACATGATGGACATGGACGACCACATGGACACTGACGAACAACACTTGGACGAGCAAGTGTTGGACGAGCAACTCACCACCACCATTGAGGAACTTCCAGCTGACGAACAAAGAAGTGGTGGTGACGAGCAACCTTCGTCAAGCAACTTGGAGGGCCGGGTACTGGCTAACAACAACGGATCAGAGCCGACGAATGATCTAGATCCCCGCCTGGGGGCAGAGCCCATGGACATCGAAAATGATACAAATCTTGAGGGGCCAATACTTGATCCCCGTTGGAAAGGACAAAAACGACGAGCAACTCCAGTCGAAGAACTAGAGGCGTTCAGAGTTAACCCTGACAACGAGGATCTTGAGCTTTACATAGGATCTGAGCTCCTTGAGCCATACAGATCCCGGATGAAAGAATTCCTCCTCAGGAATCTAGATGTTTTTGCATGGTCTCATGCAGACATGGTGGGGATAGATCCAAAGCATGCTTGCCACAGGCTCAACATTAATCAAGCCAAGAGGCCAGTCCATCAAAAACGAAGGAAGTACGGCCCGGACAAATATCAAGCGTTGAATGAAGAAGTTAAAAAGCTGTTAGACAACGATCTGATCCGTCAAGCACTTTGTCCACAATGGGTAGCAAACCCTGTGCTGGTGAGGAAGCCAAACGGAACCTGGAGGCTATGCATAGACTTTACAAATCTGAATGCAGCATGCCCGAAGGACAACTTTCCTCTCCCGCACATTGATCAATTGGTGGACAACACTGCGGGTCACGAAATGCTAACATTCATGGATGCTTTTGCAGGGTATCATCAAATCCCAATGCATCCTAACGATCAAGAAAGCACAGCTTTTTACACTAACAAAAACTTGCTGTGCTGGAAGAGAATGCCCTTCGGCCTCATCAATGCCGGGGCAACTTATCAAAGGCTGGTGAACAAGATGTTTGACCAACAAATCGGAGACACGGTGGAAGTCTATGTAGACGACATTGTGGTTAAAAGCCCCAAGAGAGGAGATCATCTCCAGCATTTGACCCAAGTGTTCGAGATTCTTCGGCATTATAACATGAAGCTAAATCCGAAGAAGAGCAGCTTTGGTGTCCATTCGGGGAAATTCTTGGGACATCTTGTTAGCCAGCGGGGAATTGAGGCCAACCCAGCAAAAGTTAAAGCTATTGTGGATATGCAACCTCCACGATCAGTAAAAGAGGTGCAAAGGCTCACAGGATGCCTAGCAGCTTTGAATCGGTTCATATCCAGATCAGGGGACAAATGCCGTCCATTCTTTGAGGCCATCAAAAAAGGAAGCTTCTCATGGACTAACAACTGTCAAAGGGCCTTTGATCAACTCAAAGACTACCTGGGAGATGTTAAAATCCTATCAAAACCAGTCCCAGGAGAGAAGTTATTCTTATACTTAGCCGCGTCAGAAGTTGCCATCAGCTCTGTTCTGGTGCGCGAAGACGGCAAATTCCACCAACCTATATACTACGTCAGCCAAGCCTTGCATGAAGCAGAGATCAAATACTCCCCAACTGAGAAGCTGGCGTATGCCTTGGTCATGAGTGTGCGAAAGTTAAGACCATATTTTTTCGATCATCAAGTCGAAGTACTAACAACTTCCCCGCTCAGACAAATCCTCCATCGCCCTGACACTGTTGGACGTCTTCTGAAATGGTCACTAGAGATTAGCCAATTTGGGGTGACCTATGCTCCTCGAACAGCGATCAAAGGGCAAGCATTAGCCGACTTTATAGTCGAACTAACTTTCCCACCAG
Organism: Ballota nigra; assembly: GCA_947034835.1. NCBI lineage: Eukaryota > Viridiplantae > Streptophyta > Magnoliopsida > Lamiales > Lamiaceae > Ballota > Ballota nigra. The sequence continues at coordinate 81,704,059 of OX344721.1, forward strand.
ATCCGACGAGAGGACTAGATCACCCCTGACATCTCTATGTTGATGGATCCTCGACAAATGTGGCGTCAGGTGCTGGAGTGGTACTAATTAGCCCTGAAAGACAAGTATTCACCTCGGCAATCAAATTCGGTTTTATGGCAACCAACAACGAAGCAGAGTATGAAGCTCTCATTGCTGGTCTTCACCTATCCCTTGCCGTAGGTGTTAAACGATTACAAATCTTCGGAGACTCACAACTGATTGTGAACCAAGTCCGAGGTGAATACGAGGCGAAGGATGACCATATGATTGGCTATCAACGGATTGTTGCTCACCTTATGTCCATGTTAGATCAAGTCTTCATCGAACAAATCCCACGGACAAGCAACACTCAGGCAGATGCTCTGGCCCGACTAGCAACAAGTGAAGGGCCAGCAGAGTTGGCAGACATTATAATTACAAAGATGAATGATCCATCAACAGTAAGCTATAATGTCAACCAATTTGACGATCAAACTGCCGATGAGGACGACTGGAGAACAAATATAGTCAAATACTTGAGAAATGGGGAAAAACCAAACAACCCTTTTGAAGCTGCCAAGCTAGTGAAGTGAGCCGCCAAATATACTCTAGTGGGAGAACAGCTTTACAAAAGGGGAATATCAGTCCCACTTCTCAAGTGTTTACCAAGGGGGCAAGGACGAGCAGTCCTCGAAGAAATTCACGCCGGAGTATGTGGAAATCACACTGGGGGGCAAGCCTTGGCGTACAAAACCATCAGGCAAGGATATTATTGGCCGACATTACGTCAGGATACGATCAAGAAAGCAAAAACTTGCCATCAGTGTCAGATTTTTGCCCCGAACATTCATACCCCGGCCCAAGAGCTCGTGTCAGTTTACAGCCCATGGCCTTTTGCAAGATGGGGGATGGACATCATTGGTCATTTCCCGGCTGGAGTCAAAAATGTTCGATTTGCCGTTGTGGCAGTCGATTATTACACTAAATGGGCAGAAGCAGAGGCCATGGTGAACATCACGCAACAGAAGATGATCAATTTTATTTTGAAGAACATTGTCTGTCGTTTTGGAGTTCCACAGGCAATTGTGACAGACAATGGTCCACAGTTTGATGGACAAAAGTTGAGAGATTTCTGTGCGAAGTGGGGGATCAAAAAGCATTACTCCACACCTTATCATCCCCAGTCAAACGGACAAGTTGAAGCTGTGAACAAGATAATCAAGCATACATTAAAAGTAAGACTGGCGGAGAGCAAAAGTGGTTGGTCTATCGAACTCCCGGAAGTCTTGTGGGCATACAGAGTTTCTCCCAGGTCTAGCACCGGAGAAACACCCTTTGTTATGGCTTTCGGAACAGAAGCAGTAATACCTATTGAGTTAAGGACCAGCACGATTAGGACGACCAACTTTGATGAACAAGCAAACAATTCTGCTCTAAGTGCTGAAATGGATTTGCTCGAAGAAAAAAGACTCAATGCTGAGTTAAAAAATGCAACATACAAGCAAAGAGCGGAACGTTATTATAATTCCCGTGTAAAAGTCCGGGAATTCAGAGTTGGAGATTTAGTTCTAAGAAAACTGCTCGCCCAACCTTCAGGAGTACTGGGACCAACTTGGGAGGGCCCATATCGTATAATGGAAAAATTCGTAAATGGCGTATACGATCTCGAAGATATGGAAGGCAAGCCGGCCTCATACTCTTGGAATGCCGTACATCTCAAGAAGTACTATCAATGAATGGGCGAACAATTATCTTGGGGGCAAGTATGGCGAATGAAGTGAATCAAGCAAGTGGAATGGATCAAAAACTTACATAATTTTTTGAAAATTTAGCTAAGTATAGATTAAAAAGTTGCTCGGCACATTGTATAGTCTGGTGCTGCGTCTTTTATTTTTGAATAAGAGTTGCTCGGCAAAAATCTATAAGCGAGCAAGTTTTTAGTTTGTGTTCAAAGTTGTTCGTCATTTTGTATATGTTAGTGATGGACAGTCTTATAACACTTGTAATTTGTTCAAAATGTAAATACAGTAGTTGTTCGCCAACAAAAAAAAAGTCCAAAGCTCGAGGTACCAGTCCATTTAAGGACCAAAGCTATTCAAAGGTTGTTCGTCTTTTAAGATGAGCAGAACCTAAGGCTAAACCCTATTCCATCAAAGGCAAAGTTCAAAAAGCGAACAAAGCCCAATACAATATGTTATAATTGCAAAAGCATTTCATGAAAATGTAAAGGCAATTAACATATAAGAAGATGAGCGAACAAAAGAAAGACATTCATTGAATTAAAGGCTTTAAGCCCAAAAGATAGTACAAGCTGAAAGTAGCCATTACAAGTACTACAAAAAAGGAACGAACAACTATTACAAAAGAAAAAAAAAAAAGCTAAGTCCTAAGAACTATTGTTGCTCGGCGGGGGGAGGATCTTGAGCTTGCTCGGCGGGAGGTTCAACAATCATATCTAGAGCCAAGTCTTCGGCTGCCTTATCCTCCACCTCTTTAACACTCTGTTCGATAGCGGTGGCCACCTCTTCCTCTTGTTCGCCTTCATCAACTGGAGGAGGAGGATGAGTGATGGAAATACTGGGGTCAAGTTTGTCAAGTTTAACCCCTAGTACAGCCATATCCGCCAGCTGGACCTCAATGTTGTTCGGTGGCGGGTAGTTGTCGAGGAATACGTTAAGATCTTTGGCCATCTCCTCCACCATATCTTTGTAATCATAGGCATCGGCCATACGGATGCCATCCGCGTAAGCACAAATATAGCCCAAGTTGGAGATTGGCCCACTCCGAGCCTGGAACTCTTGCTCGGCCTGTTCCCGAGTAAGCATCTCAGCCATTTGCTCCTTCAAGCGAGCAAGTTCCGTTTCAGCCTCTCCCCTGGCTTTCCTTTCCTCCTCCAACACAGTAATAGAGGAAAGTAGCTCGACCTTTGCATCCTTAAGCTCACCAGAGACAAGCTGATAGTCCTCGATGCGCTTTTTCTCCATGTCATTGGCCAGCTTTAGTTGATCCTTTAAGCGAACAATCTGGCCATTGAAGTTGTTCGCCAGTTTTTCTTTTTCCTCAGTAAGCTGGCGAACAGAAGCGGCATGATGACGAGCAGTCTCCTCTAGCTCTGCTACTTGAGCCATTCCCCTTTGAGCTGAGACAAGGGAGTTTGCGGCTTGGACCATTGATAAGTGAAAATTATCAATGGGGCCCTGGGCGAGGACGGCTTTGTTTAGCGGCCGTGACTAGGCGCGAGCAACAATCTCAGCTGCCCGACGAACATGTTCATCCGGAATGTCACGGAAGCTCATCGGGGTCTTAGAACAGGCAAACTGGTGAACCAGGTCTGCTCGCCCCGGGTAATCGCTGGGCCGGTATCTGCGAACAAAAAGAAGGTCAACACTTGAAAATTTTGGCAAATAAAAAACTTGTTCGACAAGAAAGTAAGAACTTACTCAGAGAATTTTCGCTCATCCCGGCCTAAGTATGTAATGTCCTCTGGGCCTCTGGGGGAGCCTATGTCCTTGCTCACCTTGCCAGACCTCTCCGTGGGCTCTACGGATGAGCGGCGTACAACATCCCCTTCAGGGCGAGCATGGCTCGAGCCCACCTTCTCCTTCCCCTTGTCGGGAACATCATGGGACACTGGAGTCCCGTCTGCCTTCTTTAAATGTTTCCCCCCACGAGGAGGGGAAATAGGAGGAGAATGAACTTGAGTGGAGGGGGCAGCCTGTCTTGGAACTCTAGCCCCCTCAGGTTTGTTCGTCATGGCGAGCACCTTTTGAGGTGGGTTACCTCTCCTTTTCTTCCCTTTTGGCGGCGCCATTTCGAGAACCCTTTGCTCAAGGAGGGCGTATGAAGGAGGAACGACAACTGTCACTTGCTCAGCTAAAAAAAAAAAAAAAAAAAGTTAGACGAGCAAGTTAAGAAAACTCAATGACGAACAAGGTTTAAACCCAAGATTTAGAAATTCATACCTGGGGGCACCTCGACCTGGGCCTCCAAGTGGTGTGGGTATGTTAAAAGGCGAGCAGCTCTTAGACACCTTGTTCGGCAAAGGTAGTCAATGGTCCTATCTGCCCTGTTGCGGAGGCCAACCAAGCACGAAGTAAATAAAAACTCGGAGCTCAACTCCTCCTCTTCCGAATCCCACTTGGGTAGACGAGGGCCTGCGAACAAACAAGAAAAGTTAAATTAGAACAACTTAGCCCATATGCGAGCAAGAAAAGAACTTACGTTTCAGTTTTCCATAAACTGCTGGAGAATTTATTTGTCCAGGGCCGCCGTGTGGACCGGAAGATGCTCGCCAATCACCCCCAATAAAGAAGAAGTGTTGCTTCCAGTTGTAAACCTTGTTCGGCACATCTTCCACTATTTTTAGCCCGGTTCTGGCCTTGAGATAGTGGTAACCTTCTTCTCCTGAGGGGCACTTTGTAATTGTCATCAGGTAGTTGATCTCTTCTGTAGTAAGCCGATCAACGTACCCCTCCAAGACAAACAAGCACATGGATCCTAGAAGATTCATCCACCCAATTGGAGTAATTTGGGTGATGGCCAAGTTGGTCGCCTCCAAGAATCGACCAACGATGGGTGGAAGAGGCAACTTTAATTCAGCAAGCAAGGTATGAATATTGATCGCCGTGCATCCTAGGGGTGGGCGATCAGCTCTTTCCTTTCTTCGAGGGGCCCACATTTGAATATCAAATGGGATTTTGTAATCCCTACGGATAGAGTCCAGATCATCTTCGCGAACAACACTTTTGATCTTGCTCGCTTGATATCCAGTCTTCACCTTATCCATAATTTGCCTCTGTGGACGAGGAAAGCTGTTCGCATACTCCTCAGCGTATGCTTGCCATTCGAATGGCCGAGCAACTCCTGTTGGAATCTCATTTTCCAACATCTTTGGGGATGGGAAGTTAATGCCCTCCAAGAACTCGCGGGTAAGTTCGTCAAGATCTGGATCTTCAGATTCAGCGGAAGATGAAGAGTTGTCGTTCAAATTGTTGTTCGCCGCAACTGTCAGTTCTCTCCCAGAAGGGCCCACCCCAGTGTTTTCCACAGAGCGAACAACTGAGTCCACGTGAGCGTTCGACGCTGAGGAAACTTCAACTGGTTCTAGATCGCGAGCAACAATGGGAAAAAGGGGATCTAAGGTCTCCTCGGTTTTATTGCTTGAATGCGAAGACATAGGAGGGAGAGAAAAATCCAGACGGCGGTGGAGAGAGTGTTGCAGACGGCGGCGCTTTCCCGGAGAAGACGGTGGCGCTCGGATCCACACAGCGGCGAAAGAAATTTTGGAACAAAAAGTAGAGAAAAATAGAGAGAAAAAAGAGTAACTACCTGGGAATTGAAATTTGGAACCAAATGCTGGAAGGCGGACGTCGGAAAGCTTGGAATCGCCGGAGGAAAGTGGAAATCGCCGGAGCACTGTGGCAAGAGGAGGAAAAGTGGGAAAAATTTTAGTTTTCCCACTATTTATACCCCAAGCAAAAACGGGGTCCAAGGCATAATTTTCTAAAAGTTCAGGGACTCAACTGAGAGAAGACGGGGTCAATTCCGAGCTAAACTAAAAGTTGAAGGACCTATAGGCAATTATATGGGCGCGTGGCCTCGGGGCTGCTCGCGCGTGAACGGCGCGCAATCATTGCGCTGGCGTCATCTTCGTGATCTCCCTAGATCATGGGAAGACGAAACGGTTATCCCGATGTTGCTCGTCACAAAGATGATGTCCGTCCAAGTCTTGACCAGAACAATATCCTAACTACAGTTGCTCGCCACAAAGTTACTCGTTTAATGCAACATCTAGTCAGGATAGGGGGCAATTGTTGATAGGCGAACATCATCCAGCATGAAGCGAACAAGAGTTACGGGCTTAAACAAAGATAGTCAACATTGGGGTGCATCTACCAATCTGAGAGGTGTATAAAGTGACGAACAACTCCCCCGACGAACAACTAATGGGCGAACAGGTATTAAGACCCGAGACCAAGAATGAGCCAACTGTGAAGTCATCAATGACGAACAACTTGGTAAAATTATGATACAACAAACAGCCAAGGAGGTGTGTACAAGTGAACAAAGGACAAAGATCCCAAAGCCAAGCTGAACAAAGCCATAAGGCGAACAACTTCCAAATGTTGGAGTTATACGTGAAAGTATGCTTTTACTTTGTATAACTCGTGTATCAAACACTCGATTTATGAGAATAATTCTTTTATCACATTTGCTTTAGATATAATTGAATGTTGAATTTCTATTGCAAACCGTTCAATATATAGTACATGTTACATTGTAGTTAATGTGGTGATACCCGATCACGGAAGACAACATTAACAGTTTACTTGTAACTAAACGTACAATTCACGACCCAGGTGGAATTGAACAATCCGCCGTGAAAGGTCGATGTGTAAGGCTCAGATTGGTCTGTCTTGACTAAAAGATTGCACTAGCACATTTAGTGTGTGTTGAAGAGGTCCTACAGCGAGGATAAATTCTTCTGTTCTGAAAGGTGAAGAATTAGATCTCAGTGGTTGTTGATTTCTTAATCTCCGTCACTTAAATAGGACCGTGTGTGTTTAATAGTTACTGCTTTGATTCATGTTGGGTGAGAATCATTGTGACTTCGAACTTTATGTCTTGGGCAGTAATATTAATCATACGACGGTTGCTAAGATTTAATACAGAGAAACGCGTGCGAGTACGGCTCGTGTGATTAGTCCCCTTGGTGGGCTCAGAAGTTTTATTGTACCAAATCTTGCAAGTGAAGAATTAGTTTCTTCGGTACGAATAATAATGTTGAGCTGTCTTTACTCCAAGGTGAAATATATTAATTAATTTAGAGCTATTCAGAAGCTTAATTAATTAATGGACTTGATAATCTTAAACGCGGGAAATAATAACTGGGAGCCCATATTATCGTAATATGGATTAAGATGGATAGTGCAATATTAATTTATTAGTGGTAATAATTAATATTAATGGGCTGAATTATATTGGGGCTCAATATTGAAATTCAGAAGTCCATTAGGAGGTCCAATCTTAATTCTCCTTAAGGCCCCTCAAGTAGCCCATTAAGTAGCCCAATAATGATAAGGTGATTAAAATAAAAAGAAAATAATTATGCTGATTTTTCAAGTATTATTTTTGAAAATTGCATGATAAGGAGGAAAAAGATTTTGTTGATTTTCTTGGAAAGATATTATGCAAGATATGTATTCTAGGAATACAAGAATATCTCATATATTCAAGAAGATCCAAATCTTGGATTTCTTCTATGTAATTTTCGAGAGTTTCATATTTATTAGGAGAGTGAGATTTTTGTGGAATATTTTATTATGGAGAAAAGAATATATGAGATATATTCAAGATTTCTTAGAGATTAAGAAAAGATTTTCTCCATGCCCATAAAATCTCTACGAATTTCGGTCACTACTCTTATAAATAGGGGATGATTATTTCATCTCCAAGAACATAATTCCATGTGTTGGAAAAATCAAGAGCATAGATATTTTTCTTTTTCCTTAGTTTATTAAATTACTTGAAAGCATCTCCCACCGGTGATCAAGTAAGGCGTAAGGGAAATACTTGAGAAGGTTTTTGTGTTGATAAAGCGAGATCGTGATTGTCCCATTTATTCAAAGGCCAATTCTACAAGAGGTACGTTAATCGCATATTTAATTGTTTATTCCGCTTAATTAAATATGTGAAATTAATTCAACATGCATGATGATAATTAGTTGTTGGAATTATTATTTGAATTAATTAGGATTAATTCATGCTAGTAATAATTGTATTTAATTTCGTATTTAAAATTTCATCCCGAATAGATTCCGGGCACCACGATTTTCCCAACAACTGGTATCAGAGCCACGGTTTCGGGCTCTGAATTTTAAATTGGAATTTAAATTGTTAAAACATTAAATTGAAATTGGATAGTAGAATTGTTAGATCTTTTTTGCAGGTATCCAATTGTCATGGTTTTTAATGTTGTTAATTTCATGCGTGTGAATTAATTGTTTTTTAATTCGATTCATTCGAATTCGTTTTTCTCGTGAGAAAATCCACGAGTAGATTAGTTGTTTTTATTTTGATTCGATCATTGTAATAGACTAGTCTAGATCTAGTATTTTTTTTTTTTGTAAAAATAAATTGTAACCGGATCGTGACGAAGAACGAAGAATTAAAAACGGCGTACCCGGACGACGCATACAAGCGTGGCGCGTGTATGGAGGTAAAATCATGCAAGGGGTGAAGAAAACGAGGACGAACGGCGAAAAAAAGGCGCACGGGGGTGCACGGCGCACGGCGCCGCGCGCAGGCGTGCGCGCGCCTCGGGCGCGGGCTGCAGCGCCTCGGGGCGCTCCGGGCGGCACCTCGGGTGCGCCTCGGCGCGCCTCCGTGCAGCGCCTCGGGTGCGCCTCGGCCGCGCCTCGGGGCTGCGCTTCGGCGCGCCTCGGGCAGTTTTTCAGCGCTTCTCGGGCCGGGAAGCGCGCGGGCCCACTTCGTGGGCCGACGCGCGCTGTATCTCAGGCCGTGGAATTTTTTTGGTTCGTGTTTTTTTTTTCCGTGTGTTTTTAAACGTCGTCCCGAACCCCAAACGATGTTGTTTTTGAAGAAGTGTTGTTGTTCGAGTGGGAGCACGTCGAGACGAACGTCGGAAAGCAACAAGGACAATTTTTCGCATCAAGACGTGAAGAAATTAAACCGTGACAATTGGAATTGAGTGCTCCAATGTGTTTAATTTTGTTTTGATGGATGTTTTATTTCGTGCAATTTTTATTATTTGTTAATATGTGTTTGCATGAATTTAATTGTCCAAGAAAAACCTTACTTTCGAAAATTACTAAGTATGTTTAATTTAATCGCAATTTTATTCCGGATATTAAAATTGGATTAATTTGGCCTCCATAATTTATTTATTTGTGAAGTTCTTTTGGAATACATTTCCCCCTCGGATCGGCCAAAAGAACGGATTTCACATGAATAAATTCCGAAAGGATGATTGTGGATTATTACTAGTGGCGGTATTGACCCTCACCACGAGTGGCTTGCTCAAAGCGAAATAATAGTCCTGTATTTAATTATGGTTATTACTAAGCATAGGAAATTGATATTAACTTACTCCCCTCGAAGTCCCTGTCAATTTCTATGTGGTCAAAGTGGGAGCCAACTATTAATTTTGAATTAAGGATTTGTAACTTTTAAGTTTGTGATCCGCTTGAATGTGTTTAAATGTATAGACCATCCCTCGTGGCGCATTTAAATTGTTTCGAGATGTTGGCTGATGCATGATTATATTGTTTTAAGGTTTCAATATAATTGATGTGATCGAATTATGTGATAATTTCATATTTTTCTAGATATTGATATGAATGTATGTTTTATTCTCATTTCATCATGTCGCAACCTTTTAATCCACTGTTTAATATACTTAAAGTTAATAAACTTTTTGGAGTGATTTATATCGATTGGAATTTTTTTTTTTAAATTTGTCCTTACTGCACGAAAACACAATTGGGTTATTTATGTTAATATACCCGGCAAGCCTAATGATAAGTCAAGCAATGGGTAGAGGCAGTTTATGATTAGAAGCGTGACAATGAAAACATGAAGTGCATCATCTTGACATCTCTGTCTGAGGATTTGAGGCGCGTTCATGGAGACATTGTATCCGCTGTTGAAATCATGGAACACCTTGAAGAGATGTCTTCACATCAAACCCATGACTAATCAGTTCACCAGACATGACTCGGTCAAGTTGGAAATGGTGGAGGGAACGCCCGTGAGGGAGCACGTTCTCAAGATAATGGCATACCTTAACAAGTTGGAAGTACTTGGTGCGGATTTTGATTGATTTCATATACCATTCTCTACCGAGAAGCTTTGAGCAGTTTCGTCTGAAATGTCAGATGAATGAACGGACAAATCGTTTGCCCGAGCCCTTGCAAGCTTTAGTTTCGGTGGAGGTGAAAATGGAGCACCAGTCTAGTGCTATGGTGGCCAATGGTCCGTCTACCTCTTTTGGTCCCAAGGGAGGGAAAAAGAGGAAGAGAACCAAAGGGCCGGATCCAAGCAAATCTAATTGTTGTGAAAGGCAAATGTAAAGGCTAGCATCGAAGGGGAAGTGTTTTAGTTGCGGTGAGAGAGGACAATGGAGGTCTGCCTGTTCCAAGCCTAAGAGGCTAGGAAAGTTAGGTAATTCACACACCTTAGTCGTCGAAACTTGTGAAGTGGCGTATGCTGTCTATTCGTGGATAGTGGATACGAGAGCTACTGATCACATTTGTTTCATGGGTTTAAGCTAACCCGACGACTTAACGAAAGTGAGATCCCCATCACATCGGGCAATGCTACGAGGGTGGCAGCTGAAGCAGTGGGAGAAGTGCGCCTATCTTGTGTAGATAGAGTTATGGTCTTGAGAGACGCTCCTCATGTTCCTAGTTTAGAAAGAACTCAACCTTCAGTTTCTAAACTGTTTGAATAGATACTCAGTTTCTTTTAATAAGGATGTTATTATTGCTTGAAACGATGAGTTTATCTGTTCTGGAACTTTAATGGATGATCTTTATACCATTATTTGGGCACACCACTCACAAAATTGAATCTAATAACACATCGATTATTTCGAGTAATAAAAGAAAGCGTTCTTCGGAGATGAACGAAACACTTCTATGGCATCTTAGACTAGGTCATATTAATCTAAAGTGGATAGAGAGATTGGTGAAAGATGGATCCTTGTAATCATTCCAAGTCGAACTGTTTCCAACTTGTGAATCCTGTTTAGAGGGTAAAATGACCAAGAGGGCATTTGGAGCCAAGGGGAATAGAACTACGGAAGTGTTAGAACTTGTTCATACCGATATGTATGGTTCAATGACGATCATAGCAAGAAGAGGTATGAATAATTTGATGATTACTCAAGATACGGATACATCTACCTTATGATGCATAGGGAAAGAAGTATCAAGTCTCTACGATTTGTTCGTGGAGGCGAATACCTTCGCAATGAATTCTTGAACTACCTATTGGAAGAAGGGATTGTATCCCTGTTGACCACATCGGGAACCCCTCAATAGAACGGTGTGGCGGAACGAAGGAGCCAGACTCTTTTAGAAATAGTCAGACCCATGATGAGTTATTCGGGTTTACCCAAGTCGTTTTGGGGTAACGCCTTGGAAACAACGACTTGCATTCTAAACTTGGTGCCATCCAAATCGGTTCCTAAAACCCCAATGGAATTGTGGACCGGGCACAAGCCCAGTCTAAGACACTTGCGGATTTGGGGTTGTCCGGCATACGTGCTAGACAAGGAAGCTAGTAAATTGGATCCATGTTCGGAATTAAGGTTGTTTATAGGATATCCCATGGGAACGAAAGGGTGTATGTTCTATAGTCTCAAGGATTAAAAGACCGTGATTAGTTCGCACTTTAAATTCTTGGAGGAAGACTATATGAACAAAAGAAAGCCCAGAAGTGAGATTACCTTAGACGAGTTAAGAGGGTAAACTCCTATACCAAGTATACAAGATGATATACCACACGTCATACCTTCACAACCGGAACCCCATCGTAGTGGGAGGATTGCAAGGCAACCTGAGAGATTCATGGGAATTGGAGAATCTTCGGATTTGATTCCCGGCGATGAATCAGACCCATGAACGTACGACGAGGCAATCCAAGACAAAGACGCGGAAGTGTGGCAAACCGCAATGAAAACCGAGGTGGGTTCGATGGATTATAATCAAGTGTGGGAGTTGGTTGATCCACCTAATGGGGTAGAGCCCATTGGATGCAAGTGGGTGTACAAGAGGAAAAGAGGACCGGACGGAAGGGTAGAGACCTTCAAAGCAAGGCTTGTGGCCTGTGGCCTGTAGCTATGCTTAAGTCCATCCGTATTCTCTTGTCGATCGCTGCGCACTTAGATTACGAGATCTGACAAATGGATGTCAAGACAGCTTTCCTTAACGGAAGTCTTGATGGGATCTATATGCAACAACCCAAAGGTTTCGTTGAAAAAGGTCAAGAGCACCTCGTATGCAAGCTTAAGAGATCCATTTTATGGACTTAAGCAAGCGTCGCGTACTTGGAACCAGTGTTTTGATCAAGTTATTAAGTCTTATGGGTTTGTGATCAAAACAAGTTCAAAAGTTGTGTGTATAAAAGGTGTGACGGAACTGCGGTGGTATTCTTAGTATTATACGTAGACGATATTCTGCTCATTGGAAACAATGTAAAGGTATTGTCAGACGTAAGGGTATGGCTGTCAAATCAGTTTGACATGAAGGACTTAGGGAAAGCCGGTCACATCCTTGGGATCAAGTTCACTCGAGATCCAAGAGGAGGATGTTGGGTTTATCGCAAGTTTCATACAAAGCCACTGTTTTGAAGCATTTCAGCATGCAAGATTCCAAGAAAGGTTTTGTACCTTTTAGGCACGGAATCCATCTATCTAAAGAAATATGCCCTAAGACGCAAGTGGAGATAGATGACATGAAAGACGTTCCGTACATTTCGGACGTAGGAAGTCTTATGTATACAATGTTGTGTACGAGACCGGATATCTGCTTTGCCGTGGGCATGATGGCAAGATATCAAAGTAACCCCGGGAAAGCACATTAGATTGCAATTAAATGCGTTCTTTAGTTTCTGAAAAGAACTTAGTATGGAATGCTGATTTAACAATCAGACAATCTAATTCCCATGGGATACACGGACTCAAATTTTCAATCAGACATAGACTCCAAAATACCTACCTCGGGTAGTGTGTTTTGCATGGGAGAAGGAGCCATGACATGGAGAAGCGATTTGCAGAAATGCATCGCAGATTCGACCATGGAAGCCGAATAAGTAGTTGCTTGTGAAGTAGTGAAAGAAGCGATTTGGCCCAAGTACTTCTTAGTGGACTTGGACGTAGTTCCGAATTTGCCCGACAAGATAACTGTCTTTTGTGACAATGCCGGGGCAGTTGCAAATTCAAGGGAACCGAGAGCCCACAAGGCCAGCAAACACATTGAAAGAAAACACCATCTTATACGAGAAATCGTTAAGAGAGGAGATAAAGAGGTGGCAAAGATATGCGTCGGGGACAACCTAGTAAATCTATTCACAAAGGGTCTGCCTCTGAATACATTCGAGAGACATGTGGATGGAATGGGAGTCAAGACTATTGCCAATCTGCTTTAAGTATAAGTGGGAGGAATTATTAGGTTAGTGTAGGTTGACATGAGATGTCACGTAGAGCTACTACACTAAGACATGCGTGATGTATACTAAAAGCAGACTTTAAGTATAAGTGGAAGATTGTTGGAGTTATACGTGAAAGTATGCTTTTACTTTGTATAACTCGTGTATCAAACACTCGATTTATGAGAATAATTCTTTTATCACATTTGCTTTAGATATAATTGAATGTTGAATTTCTATTGCAAACCGTTCAATATATAGTACATGTTACATTGTAGTTAATGTGGTGATACCCGATCACGGAAGACAACATTAACAGTTTACTTGTAACTAAACATACAATTCACGACCCAGGTGGAATTGAAAAATCCGCCGTGAAAGGTCGATGTGTAAGGCTCAGATTGGTCTGTCTTGACTAAGAGATTGCACTAGCACATTTAGTATGTGTTGAAGAGGTCCTACAGCGAGGATAAATTCTTCTGTTCTGAAAGGTGAAGAATTAGACCTCAGTGGTTGTTGATTTCTTAATCTCCGTCACTTAAATAGGACCGTGTGTGTTTAATAGTTACTGCTTTGATTCATGTTGGGTGAGAATCATTGTGACTTCGAACTTTGTGTCTTGGGCAGTAATATTAATCATATGACGGTTGCTAAGATTTAATACGGAGAAACGCGTGCGAGTACGGCTCGTGTGATTAGTCCCCTTGGTGGGCTCAGAAGTTTTATTGTACCAAATCTTGCAAGTGAAGAATTAGTTTCTTCGGTACGAATAATAATGTTGAGCTGTCTTTACTCCAAGGTGAAATATATTAATTAATTTAGAGCTATTCAGAAGCTTAATTAATTAATGGACTTGATAATCTTAAACGCGGGAAATAATAACCGGGAGCCCATATTATCGTAATATGGATTAAGATGGATAGTGCAATATTAATTTATTAGTGGTAATAATTAATATTAATGGGCTGAATTATATTGGGGCTCAATATTGAAATTCAGAAGTCCATTAGGAGGTCCAATCTTAATTCTCCTTAAGGCCCCTCAAGTAGCCCATTAAGTAGCCCAATAATGATAAGGTGATTAAAATAAAAAGAAAATAATTATGCTGATTTTTCAAGTATTATTTTCGAAAATTGCATGATAAGGAGGAAAAAGATTTTGTTGATTTTCTTGGAAAGATATTATGCAAGATATGTATTCTAGGAATACAAGAATATCTCATATATTCAAGAAGATCCAAATCTTGGATTTCTTCTATGTAATTTTCGAGAGTTTCATATTTATTAGGAGAGTGAGATTTTTGTGGAATATTTTATTATGGAGAAAAGAATATATGAGATATATTCAAGATTTCTTAGAGATTAAGAAAAGATTTTCTCCATGCCCATAAAATCTCTACGAATTTCGGTCACTACTCTTATAAATAGGGGATGATTATTTCATCTCCAAGAACATAATTCCATGTGTTGGAAAAATCAAGAGCATAGATATTTTTCTTTTTCCTTAGTTTATTAAATTACTTGAAAGCATCTCCCACCGGTGATCAAGTAAGGCGTAAGGGAAATACTTGAGAAGGTTTTTGGGTTGATAAAGCGAGATCGTGATTGTCCCATTTATTCAAAGGCCAATTCTACAAGAGGTACGTTAATCGCATATTTAATTGTTTATTCCGCTTAATTAAATATGTGAAATTAATTCAACATGCATGATGATAATTAGTTGTTGGAATTATTATTTGAATTAATTAGGATTAATTCATGCTAGTAATAATTGTATTTAAATTCGTATTTAAAATTTCATCCCGAATAGATTCCGGGCACCACGATTTTCCCAACACCAAAGTACAACCTCAAGAGGCGAACAACTTTCAGTTGGAGAATAAACAAAATCAATCAAGCCGACCTAGGCGAACAACAATGAGTCCGAAATAAGACCAAAGAAGACTTTGTAACTAAGATTCAGCTTAGATAAGATCAAAGGGACACATGTCAAGCATGCAGGCTAGAGAGGCCAAGAGTCTTGGACACCTCATGCTTGCTAGTCTCTATAAATAGTTGTTCTCCAACTTATGAAAGAATAAGTTCAAAAAGAGTTAAAATGCATAAACAATTCCAAAACACACACAAATACACCTAAAACGCCCACACATACGAAATCAATTCAATTTCGACTACCGAATTTACTAATTCGATAAATTCGCACCTCGATTTACCAATTACGGTGGTAATCAATCACACGTATTGATTGGTGACGTAACACAGATTTAAACAGCCATTAATCTGTCCGATTAAATACGTTCATCAACAATTTTAGTGAGAAATTGTGTATTATGCAAAATTGTATATTAACATTTGTGTTTAACTGACGAGAAAGGTGTATTTTGCTCATTTGTAGGAAAACTGAGAATTTTACAAGCAAACACAAGCCTTTAATTTGTTGAGATCGGGTAAAGAAAAAGAAATCCAATTACTTGAATACCGGGTCAAACTGGGGCCCACATCTTTTGTGGTGGAGTTTAAGTTTGACCAAATGAAGAAAGGTAACAACTGGTTTTAAAATTACAAATCCATGTCTATTCGAAGTAATATTAAGTAATTTTAAGCGGAATGAGTCTGGAACGGGATGGAATGAAAGTATTTGAGTGAATGGAGGTCCTTCCGACTTAAAAAATATTATGTTTTCCTCTGAAAAATGCATCGTCCCACGATTAGTATGCACGCCTAACGGGAAGAGAGGGAAAATGAGCGCTAATTTTCAATGAAAGTAAAGCCCGGTTAATTAGGGATAAAGAAAAGTCATTTATTAATGTTAGTGACATTATTAATTACTTTTTATCCATTCTGCCTGGGCAGAATCTTGCCATATAGCAGGTTCGTTTGTTTAATAGGTGAAATAGAGATTTTAAATACACTTGTACAAATACTTGATATTTAAAATTTTTTAAGTTTAAATATAGTACCATGTTCCATATAATATTGAACCTTACTAGGTATAGAATGAAAATGAAATAAAAATAAATAAATTAATAGGTATAGAGTGAAAATGAAATAATTTGAAAATAAAAAATAAGACTAGTATTTTTTTATATTTTCATTGCATTATACTATTAAACAAATATGTATAAGATTCTGAATACTGAATATTTTAATTTTTTCAAGTTTAAGTATTGTATATAACAGTTTTAAGAACATATAAATTTTCTAATGTAATATGCATTAATGGTTGCACTAAATAGTATTACTTGCAATTGCGAAATAATTTTATTCATTTTAGTGAAAAATTGTGTATTATGTAAGATACTATCAATGTTCCAATGTATTTTGTACTAATGGTTGCACTAAATAGTATTACTTGCAATTGTGAAATATTTTAATTCATTTTCGTGAGAAATGGTGTATTATGCAAAATAATATCAATGTCCTAATGTTGCATGTAATAATATGTGTACTAAATAGTATTACTTGTGATTTTGAAACATTTTAATTCATTTTAGTGAGAAATAATGTATTGTGCAAGATAATATCAATGTTCAAATGTATTTTGTACTGATTGTTGCACTAAATAGTATTACTTTAATTTGTAAAATATTAAATGTATCTTTTTAGTAAAAAAAAATGGTGTTTTATTAAAGATAATATCAATATTCTAATGTAGTATGTAGAAATGGTTTTCACTATATAATATTATTTGTGATTGTGAAATATTTTAAATCATTTCAGTGAGAAATAGTGTATTATGCAAAATAATATCAATGTTCCAATGTAGTATGCACTAAAGGTTACATTAAGTAGTAATTTCCGATTGCAAAATATTTTAATTTATTTTCATGAGAAATGATGTATTTTTGCAAATGATATCAATTTTTTAATGTAATATGTAATAATTGTTGCACTAAATAACATTAATTGCAATTATAAAATATTTTAATTCATTTTCGTGAGAAATGATGGATTATGCAAGATAATATCAATGTTCTAATGTAATATGTACTAATGGTTGCACTAAATAATATTGCTTTCAATTGTGAGACATATTTGTTGGTGAACGAATCTAATCGTAAGGATTAGTGGATGTTTTAATCCGTTTTTACGTCACCAATCAATAACGTGTGATTAATTACCACCGTAAATGGTAAATCGGGGTATGAATTTATCGAATTTGTAAATTCGGTAGTCGAAATTGGACTTATTTCGTGTATGTGTAAGTTTGGGTGTGTTTATGTGTGTATTTTTATCTGAAAATTCGGAAAATTCGAAATTATTTCAATAAGCTGGAGAATAACTATTTATAGAGGCTAGCAAGCATGAGGTGCTACTGACTCTTGGTCTCCCTAGCTTGCATGCCTGACATGTGTCCTTTGACCTTAGTTTGACCTTATCTAAGCTGAATCTTAGTTACAAAGTCTTCTTTTGGGCCTTATCTCGGACTCATTGTTGTTCGCCTAGGTCGGCTTGAATGATCTTGATGACCCTTCAACTGAAAGTTGTTCGCCTCTTGAGGTTGTACTTTGGAAGTTGTTCGCCTTATGGCTTTGTTCAGCTTGGCTTTGGGATCTTTGTCCTTTGTTCACTTGTACACACTTCTTTGGTTGTTTGTTGTATCATAGTTTGACCAAGTTGTTCGTCATTGATGACTTCACAGTTGGCTCATTCTTGGTCTCGGGTCTAAATACCTGTTCGCCCATTAGTTGTTCGTCGGGGAGTTGTTCGTCACTTTATACACTTCTCTAATTGGTAGATGCACCCCAACTTGATTTTCTTTGTTGATCACCCTTGATTTGAGGTTGGCTCTTCATAATCCTTGATGTAGCTTTAATCCTTGTTCGCCATTTATTAACTTATGTTCGCCTATCAACAATTGCCCCCTATCCTGGCTATATGTTGCCCCAGACGAGCAACTTTGTGGCGAGCAACTATAGTTAGGATATCAAAATAATGAGGGTTGGGGCGAACATCATTGGCTTGGGCGAGCAACATATGGTCTGTCGTTTCGTCTCCCCAAGGTCTGGGGGTTGTACGAAGATGACGTGGGCGGCATGGTTGTGCGCCGCCCACGCGCGAGCAATCCCGAGGCCACGCGCCCCTATATTTACATGTAGGCCCTTCGATTCTTATACTTGCTCGGAAATTACCCCGTTTTCTTTCAATTTGGCCCGTATTTTGCTGGAAATTACGCTTTGTGCCCCGTTTTTTGCTTGGGGTATAAATAGAAGGGGGAAACAAATTTTTCCCACTTTTTCATCTCTTGCTACAGTACTCCGGCGATTCTTCCTTCTCCGGCGATTTCAAGCTTTCCGGCGTCCGTCCTTCAGCATCTGACTTCAAATTTTAAGACAAGGTAGTTACTTTTTTTTTTTATTTCATCCCTTTTGTTTTTCTTCAAAAATCTCCATCGCCGCCGTGTGTGGCTTTGCTCCGCCGTCTTCCCCGACGAAACGCCGCCGTCTGGTTCTTCTTCTCCCTTCTCCTTCCATGTCTTCGCATTCGAGTAACAAATCCGAAGAAACACTCGACCCACTCTTCCCAATCGCGGCCCCTGTCGATCAACCTCCCTTCGTTATTTCCTCGGCGTCGGATCCTCATGTGGACTCGATTGTACGTTCTTTGGAGGATTCTGGTGCTCGCTCATCTGGGAGGGAAGTGGTGGTTGCTGCGAACAGGGACTCTGACGAGGGCTCCTCGTCTAGCGCTGAATCGGAGGATCCCCAATTCGACGAGTTGACTCGCGAATTTTTAGAAGGGATAGACTTTCCATCTCCAAAGATGTTGGAAAACGAGATCCCAGTCGGAGTTGCTCGGCCTTTCGAATGGCGAGCATATGCTGAGGAGTATTCGAACAACTTTGCTCGCCAACAGAGAGAAGTATTGGATCTGGTGAAGACTGAGTAGCAGGCGAGCAAGATTAAAAGCGTTGTTCGCGAGTATGAATTGGATTCGATCCGGGAGACCTACAAGATTCCCTTTGATATTCATATGTGGGCTCCCAAGAGAAAAGAGAGAGCCGATCGCCCACCTCCTGGATGCACAGCGATCAACATTCATACTCTGATTGCTGGATTGAAATTGCCCCTTCCACCTATTGTTGCTCGCTTCCTGGAGGCGACCAACCTTGCCATCACCCAAATCACCCCAATCGGATGGATGAACTTATTGGGGACGATGTGTCTGTTCGCTCTAGAGGGATACGTTGATCGCATAACTGCAGATGAGATCAACTACATCATGACGATCACGAGATGTCCCCCTGGAGAGGAAGGATATTTTTATCTCAAGGCCAGGACAGGACTGAAGATGGTAGAGGGAGTGCCGAACAAAATCCGCGATTGGAAGCAGCACTTCTTTTTCATTGGGGGTGATTGGCGAGCATCTTCTGGCCCATATGGTGGTGATGGACGAATAAATTCCCCAGCCTCTTATGGGAAATTTAAACGTAAGATTAATTTCTTGTTCGTCCACGAGCTGTACTGTTCTAATTTAACTTTTCTTGTTTGTTCGCAGGCCCTCGTTTGCCCAAGTGGAACTCGGAGGAAGAAGAGGTCGGCTCAGAGTTTCTATTCACCTTTTGCTTGGTCGGCCTTCGCAACAAAGCGAAGAGGACTATCGAGTACTTGCGCGATAGAAAGTGCCTGAGAGCTGCTCGTCTGCTCACATACCCCCATCACCTGGAAGCTCAAGCTGAGGTGCCCCCAGGTATGGAAATTTCGAACTCCTTAATGAGAACTTTGCTCGTCATTTGGCATCCCCAATCTTGCTCGTCTAATTTTTTTTTTTTTTTAGCCGAGCAAGTCACTGTTGCCATTCCTCCAAGTTTTGCTTTCTTAGAACATAGGGTTTTTGAGATGGCGCCTCCGAAGGGGCGGAAGAGGAGAGGTGATCCGCCTACTAAGATCCTGGGGATGACGAATAAGGCTGAGGGAGCCAATGTCCCGCGACCAGCTGCTCCTCCTGCTCCTGCTCAGCCATCTTCTCCAATTTCTCCCCCACGTGCGGGGAAGCGCTTAAAGAAGACGGATGGGACTCCGCTGGCCCAAGACTGTTGGGAAAATATGGGTGCCCGGAATCTATTCGGGATGAACTTTAAATACGAATTTAAATACAATTATTACTAGCATGAATTAATCCTAATTAATTCAAATAATAATTCCAACAACTAATTATCATCATGCATGTTAAATTAATTTCACATATTTAATTAAGCGGAATAAACAATTAAATATGCGATTAACGTACCTCTCGTAGAATTGGCCTTTGAATATACGGGACAATTATAATCTCGCTTTATCAACCCAAAGCCTTCTCAAGTATTTCCCTTTTCACCTCACTTGATCGCCGGTGGGAGACGCTTTCAAGCAATTTAATAAACTAAGGAAAAAGAAAAATATCTATGCTTCTTGATTTTTCCAACACATGGAATTATGTATTTGGGGATGAAATAATCATCCCCTATTTATAGAGGGTAGGGGCCGAAAATTAGAGGAGATATAGGCTTGGAAAAAATCTTTTCTTAGTCTCTAAGAAATCTTGAATATATCTCATATATTCTTTTCTCCATAATAAAATATTCCACAAAGATCTCACTCTTATTTTCAAGCTTATAGTTTTCGAAAACTTCAAGGATAAAATCTAAGATTTGGATCTTTTTTAATATATGAGATATTCTTGTATTCCTAGAATACATATCTTTCATAATATCTTTCCAAGAAAATCAAGAAAATCTTATTTCTTTTTTATTCCTAATTTTCGAAAATTATAATAAAAAATCAGCATTGATATATTCTTTATTTTAATCACCTTATCATTATTGGGCTACTTAATTGGGCTACTTGAGGGGCCTTAAGGAGAATTAAGATTGGACCTCCTAATGGACTTCTGAATTTCAATATTGAGCCCCAATATAATTCAGCCCATTAATATTAATTATTACCACTAATAAATTAATATTGCACTATCCAT
The DNA here is from genome assembly GCA_947034835.1 of Ballota nigra. Lineage (NCBI taxonomy): Eukaryota > Viridiplantae > Streptophyta > Magnoliopsida > Lamiales > Lamiaceae > Ballota > Ballota nigra. Next base: position 81,725,181 of record OX344721.1, read on the forward strand.
CTTAATCCATATTACGATAATATGGGCTCCTGGTTATTATTTCCCGCGTTTAAGATTATCAAGTCCATTAATTAATTAAGCTTCTGAATAGCTCTAAATTAATTAACGTCTTTCACCTTGGAGTAAAGACAGCTCAACATTATTATTCGTACCGAAGAAACTAATTCTTCACTTGCAAGATTTGGTACAATAAAACTTCTGAGCCCACCAAGGGGACTAATCACACGAGCCGTACTCGCACGCGTTTCTCCGTATTAAATCTTAGCAACCGTCGTATGATTAATATTACTGCCCAAGACACAAAGTTCGAAGTCACAATGATTCTCACCCAACATGAATCAAAGCAGTAACTACTAAGCACACACGGTCCTATTTAAGTGACGGAGATTAAGAAATCAACAACCACTGAGGTCTAATTCTTCACCTTTCAGAACAGAAGAATTTCTCCTCGCTGTAGGACCTCTTCAACACATACTAAATGTGCTAGTGCAATCTCTTGGTCAAGACAGACCAATCTGAGCCTTACACATCGACCTTTCACGGCGGATTGTTCAATTCCACCTAGGTCGTGAAATGTACGTTTAGTTACAAGTAAACTGTTAATGTTGTCTTCCGTGATCGGGTATCACCACATTAACTACTATGTAACACGTACTATATATTGAACGGTTTGCAATAGAAATTCAACATTCAATCATAACTAAAGCAAATGCGATAAAAGAATTATTCTCATAAAACAAGTGTTTGATACACGAGTTATACAAAGTAAAAGCATACTTTCACGTATAACTCCAACAATCTCCCACTTATACTTAAAGTCTGCTTTTAGTATACATCACGCATGTCTTAGTGTAGTAGCTCTTCGTGACATCTCATGTCAACCTACACTAACCTAATAATTCCTCCCACTTATACTTAAAGCAGATTGGCAATAGTCTTGACTCCCATTCCATCCACATGTCTCTCGAATGTACTCAGAGGCAAACCCTTTGTGAATGGATATACTAGGTTGTCCTCCGACATTTACCTTTGCCACCTCTTTATCTCCTCTCTTAACGATTTCTCGTATAAGATGGTGTTTTCTTTCAATGTGTTTGCTGGCCTTGTGGGCTCTCGGTTCCCTTGAATTTGCAACTGCTCTGGCATTGTCACAAAAGACAGTTATCTTGTCGGGCAAATTCGGAACAACGTCCAAGTCCACTAAGAAGTACTTGAGCCAAACCGCTTCTTTCGCTACTTCACAAGCAACTATTTATTCGGCTTCCATGGTCGAATCTGCGATGCATTTCTGCAAATCGCTTCTCCATGTCATGGCTCATTCTCCCATGCAAAACACACTACCCGAGGTAGGTATTTTGGAGTCTATGTCTGATTGGAAATTTGAGTCCGTGTATCCCATGAGAATTAGATTGTCTGATTGTTAAATCAGCATTCCATACCAAGTTCTTTTCAGAAACTAAAGAACACATTTAATTGCAATCTAATGTGCTTTCCCGGGGTTACTTCGATATCTTGCCATCATGCCCACGGCAAAGCAGATATCCGGTCTCGTACACAACATTGCATACATAAGACTTCCTACGTCCGAAACGTACGGAACGTCTTTCATGTCATCTATCTCCACTTGGTCTTAGGGAAAATTTCTTTAGATAGATGGATTCCGTGCCTAAAAGGTACAAAACCTTTCTTGGAATCTTGCATGCTGAAATGCTTCAAAACAGTGGCTTTGTATGAAACTTGCGATAAACCCAACATCCTCCTCTTGGATCTCGAGTGAACTTGATCCCAAGGATGTGACCGGCTTTCCCTAAGTCCTTCATATCAAACTGATTTGACAGCCATACCCTTACGTCTAACAATACCTTTACATTGTTTCCAATGAGCAGAATATCGTCTACGTATAATACTAAGAATACCACCGCAGTTCCGTCACACCTTTTATACACAACTTTCGAACTTGTTTTGATCACAAACCCATAAGACTTAATAACTTGATCAAAACACTGGTTCCAAGTACACGACGCTTGCTTAAGTCCATAAAATGGATCTCTTAAGCTTGCATATGAGGTGCTCTTGGCCTTTTTCAACGAAACCTTTGGGTTGTTGCATATAGATCCCATCAAGACTTCCGTTAAGGAAAGCTGTCTTGACATCCATTTGCCAGATCTCGTAATCTAAGTTCGCAGCGATCGACAAGAGAATACGGATGGACTTAAGCATAGCTACAGGCCACAGGCCACAAGCCTTGCTTTGAAGGTCTCTACCCTTCCGTCCGGTCCTCTTTTCCTCTTGTACACCCACTTGCATCCAATGAGCTCTACCCCATTAGGTGGATCAACCAACTCCCACACTTGATTATAATCCATCGAACCCACCTCGGTTTCCATTGCGGTTTGCCACACTTCCGCGTCTTTGTCTTGGATTGCCTCGTCGTACGTTCATGGGTCTGATTCATCGCCGGGAATCAAATCCGAAGATTCTCCAATTCCCATGAATCTCTCGGGTTGCCTTGCAATCCTCCCACTACGACGGGGTTCCGGTTGTGAAGGTATGACGTGCGGTATATCATCTTGTATACTTGGTATAGAAGTTTGCCCTCTTAACTCGTCTAAGGTAATCTCACTTCTGGGCTTTCTTTTGTTCATATATTCTTCCTCCAAGAATTTAAAGTGCGAACTAATCACGGTCTTTTAATCCTTGAGACTATAGAACATACACACTTTCGTTCCCATGGGATATCCTATAAACAACCTTAATTCCGAACATGGATCCAATTTACCGGCTTCCTTGTCTAGCACGTATGCCGGACAACCCCAAATCTGCAAGTGTCTTAGACTGGGCTTGCGCCCCGGTCCACAATTCCATTGGGGTTTTAGGAACCGATTTGGATGGCACCAAGTTTAGAATGTAAGTCATTGTTTCCAAGGCATTACCCCAAAATGACTTGGGTAAATCCGAATAACTCATCATGGATCTGACTATTTCTAAAAGAGTCTGGCTCCTTCGTTCCGCCACACCGTTCTATTGAGGGGTTCCCGATGTGGTCAACAGGGATACAATTCCTTCTTCCGATAGGTAGTTCAAGAATTCATTGCTAAGATATTCGCCTCCACGAACAAATCGTAGAGACTTGATACTTCTTTCCCTATGCATCATAAGGTAGATGTATCCGTATCTTGAGTAATCATCAAATTAATCATACCTCTTCTTGCTATGATCGTCATTGAACCACACATATCGGTATGAACGAGTTCTAACACTTCCGTAGTTCTATTCCACTTGGCTCCAAATGCCCTCTTGGTCATTTTTCCCTCTAAACATGATTCACAAGTTGGAAACGGTTCGACTTGGAATGATTCCAAGGATCCGTCTTTCACCAATCTCTCTATCCACTTTAGATTAATATGACCTAGTCTAAGATGCCATAGAAGTGTTTCGTTCATCTCCGAAGAACGCTTTCTTTTATTACTCGAAATAATCGATGTGTTATTAGATTCAATTTTGTGAGTGGTGTGCCCAAATAATGGTATAAAGATCATCCATTAAAGTTCCGGAACGGATAAACTCATCGTTTCAAGCAATAATAACATCCTTATTAAAAGAAACTGAGTATCTATTCAAACAGTTTAGAAACTGAAGGTTGAGTTCTTTCCAAACTAGGAACATGAGGAACGTCTCTCAAGACCATAACTCTATCTTCACAAGATAGGCGCACTTCTCCCACTGCTTCAACTGCCACTCTCGTAGCATTGCCCGATGTGATGGGGATCTCACTTCTGTTAAGTCGTCGGGTTAGCTTAAACCTATGAAACAAATGTGATCAGTAGCTCTCGTATCCACTATCCACGAATAGACAGCATACGCCACTTCACAAGTTTCGACGACTAAGGTGTGTGAATTACCTAACTTTCCTAGCCTCTTAGGCTTGGAACAGGCAGACCTCCATTGTCCTCTCTCACCGCAACTAAAACACTTCCCCTTCGATGCTTGCATTTGCATTTGCCTTTCGCAACAATTGGATTTGCTTGGATCCGGCCTTTGGTTCTCTTCCTCTTTTTCCCTCCCTTGGGACCAAAAGAGGTAGACGAACCATTAGCCACCATAACACTAGACTGGTGCTCCATTATCACCTCCACCGAAACTAAAGCTTGCAAGAGCTCGGGCAAACGACTTGTCCGTTCATTCATCTGACAGTTCAGATGAAACTACTCAAAGCTTCTCGGTAGGGAATGTTATATGAAATCAATCAAAATCCGCACCAAGTACTTCCAACTTGTTAAGGTATGCCATTATCTCGAGAACGTGCTCCCTCACGGGCGTTCCTTCCACCATTTCCAACTTGACCGAGTCATGTTTGGTGAACTGATTAGTCATGGGATTCTGATGTGAAAACATCTCTTCAAGGTGTTCCATGATTTCAACAGCGGATACAATGTCTTCATGAACGCGCCTCAAATCCTCAGACAGATATGTCAAGATGATGCACTTCATTCATTGTCACGCTTCCGATCATAAACTGCCTCTTCCCATTGCTTGACTTATCATTAGGCTTGCCGGGTATATTAACATAAATAACCCAATTGTGTTTTCGTGCAGTAAGGACAAATTTAAAAAAAAACATTTCCAATCGATATAATTTTCTCCAAAAGGTTTATTAACTTTAAGTATATTAAACAGTGGATTAAAAGGTTGCGACATGATGAAATGAGAATAAAACATACATTCATATCAATATCTAGAAAAATATGAAATTATCACATAATTCGATCACATCAATTATATTGAAACCTTAAAACAATATAATCATGCATCAGCCAACATCTCGAAACAATTTAAATGCGCCACGAGGGGTGGTCTATACATTTAAATACATTCAAGCGGATCACAAACTTAAAAGTTACAAATCCTTAATTCAAAATTAATAGTTGGCTCCCACTTTGACCACATAGAAATTGACAGGGACTCCGAGGGGAGTAAGTTAATATCAATTTCCTATGCCTAAGTAATAACCATAATTAAATACAGGATTATTATTTCGCTTTGAGCAAGCCACTCGTGGTGAGGGTCAATACCGCCACTAGTAATAATCCACAACCATCCTTTCGGAATTTATTCATGTGAAATCCGTTCTTTTGGCCGATCCGAGGGGGAAATGTATTCCAAAAGAACTTCACAAATAAATAAATTATGGAGGCCAAAATAATCCAATTTTAATATCTGGAATAAAATTGCGATTATAAAAACATACTTAGTAATTTTCGAAAGTAAGGTTTTTCTTGGACAATTAAATTCATGCAAACACATATTAACAAATAATAAAAATTGCACGAAATAAAACATCCATCAAAACAAAATTAAACACATTGGAGCACTCAATTCCAATTGTCACGGTTTAATTTCTTCACGTCTTGATGCGAAAAATCGTCCTTGTTGCTTTCCGACGTTCGTCTCGACGTGCTCCCACTCGAACAACACTTCTTCAAAAACAGCATCGTTTGGGGTTCGGGACGACGTTTAAAACCACACGGAAAAAAAACACGAACCGAAAAGCGCGCGTCGGCCCACGAAGTGGGCCCGCGCGCTTCCCGGCCCGAGAAGCGCTGGAAAACAGCCCGAGGCGCGCCGAAGCGCAACCCCGTGGCGCACCCGAGGCGCTGCACGGAGGCGCGCCGAGGCGCACCCGAGGCGCTGCAGGCCCTCGCCGAGGCGCGCGCGCGCGGTGCGCGCGGCGCCGTGCGCGCGGCGCCGTGCGCCCGCTGCGCACGGCGTGTGCCGTGCACCCCCGTGCGCCGTTTTTTCGCCGTTCGTCCTCGTTTTCTTCACCCCTAGCATGATTTTACCTCCATACACGCGCCACGCTTGTATGCGTCGTCCGGGTACGCCGTTTTTAATTCTTCGTTCTTTGTCACGATCCGGTTACAATTTATTTTTACAAAAAAAATAAATACCAGATCTAGACTAGTCTATTACAATGATCGAATCAAAATAAAAACAACTAATCTACTCGTGGATTTTCTCACGAGAAAAACGAATTCGAACGAATCGAATTAAAAACAATTAATTTACACGCATGAAATTAACAACATTAAAACCATGACAATTGGATACCTGCATAAAAGATCTAACAATTCTACTATCCAATTTCAATTTAATGTTCGACAATTTAAATTCCAATTTAAAATTCAGAGCCCGAAACCGTGGCTCTGATACCAGTTGTTGGGAAAATATGGGTGCCCGGAATCTATTCGGGATGAACTTTAAATACGAATTTAAATACAATTATTACTAGCATGAATTAATCCTAATTAATTCAAATAATAATTCCAACAACTAATTATCATCATGCATGTTAAATTAATTTCACATATTTAATTAAGCGGAATAAACAATTAAATATGCGATTAACGTACCTCTCGTAGAATTGGCCTTTGAATATACGGGACAATTATAATCTCGCTTTATCAACCCAAAGCCTTCTCAAGTATTTCTCTTTTCACCTCACTTGATCGCCGGTGGGAGACGCTTTCAAGCAATTTAATAAACTAAGGAAAAAGAAAAATATCTATGCTTCTTGATTTTTCCAACACATGGAATTATGTATTTGGGGATGAAATAATCATCCCCTATTTATAGAGGGTAGGGGCCGAAAATTAGAGGAGATATGGGCTTGGAAAAAATCTTTTCTTAGTCTCTAAGAAATCTTGAATATATCTCATATATTCTTTTCTCCATAATAAAATATTCCACAAAGATCTCACTCTTATTTTCAAGCTTATAGTTTTCGAAAACTTCAAGGATAAAATCTAAGATTTGGATCTTCTTGAATATATGAGATATTCTTGTATTCCTAGAATACATATCTTTCATAATATCTTTCCAAGAAAATCAAGAAAATCTTATTTCTTTTTTATTCCTAATTTTCGAAAATTATAATAAAAAATCAGCATTGATATATTCTTTATTTTAATCACCTTATCATTATTGGGCTACTTAATTGGGCTACTTGAGGGGCCTTAAGGAGAATTAAGATTGGACCTCCTAATGGACTTCTGAATTTCAATATTGAGCCCCAATATAATTCAGCCCATTAATATTAATTATTACCACTAATAAATTAATATTGCACTATCCATCTTAATCCATATTACGATAATATGGGCTCCCGGTTATTATTTCCCGCGTTTAAGATTATCAAGTCCATTAATTAATTAAGCTTCTGAATAGCTCTAAATTAATTAACGTCTTTCACCTTGGAGTAAAGACAGCTCAACATTATTATTCGTACCGAAGAAACTAATTCTTCACTTGCAAGATTTGGTACAATAAAACTTCTGAGCCCACCAAGGGGACTAATCACACGAGCCGTACTCGCACACGTTTCTCCGTATTAAATCTTAGCAACCGTCGTATGATTAATATTACTGCCCAAGACACAAAGTTCGAAGTCACAATGATTCTCACCCAACATGAATCAAAGCAGTAACTACTAAGCACACACGGTCCTATTTAAGTGACGGAGATTAAGAAATCAACAACCACTGAGGTCTAATTCTTCACCTTTCAGAACAGAAGAATTTCTCCTCGCTGTAGGACCTCTTCAACACATACTAAATGTGCTAGTGCAATCTCTTGGTCAAGACAGACTAATCTGAGCCTTACACATCGACCTTTCACGGCGGATTGTTCAATTCCACCTAGGTCATGAAATGTACGTTTAGTTACAAGTAAACTGTTAATGTTGTCTTCCGTGATCGGGTATCACCACATTAACTACTATGTAACACGTACTATATATTGAACGGTTTGCAATAGAAATTCAACATTCAATCATAACTAAAGCTAATGCGATAAAAGAATTATTCTCATAAAACAAGTGTTTGATACACGAGTTATACAAAGTAAAAGCATACTTTCACGTATAACTCCAACAAAGACATCCCCATTGGTGGCAAGGGGAAGGAGAAAGTGGGCCACAACCATTCTCGTCCTGAGAGGGATGCTGTTCGTCGCTCTACTGAGCCTGTAGAAAAATCAGGCAAAGCGAGCAAGGATTCCACCACTGGTCGCGGCCCTGAGGACCTCACCCATCTGGGTTGGGATGATCGGAAATTTAAAGAGTAAGTTTACCCTTGCCTTTGTCGAGCAAGATTTATCATCATCATTCATTTTTTTTCTAAGTGTCTTTTTCTTTCTTGTTCGCAGATATTGTGCTGACGATCATCCCGGTCGAGCAAGTGTTGTACACCAGTACGCTTGCTCGAAGACTCCCGTTAACATAAGGGAGATTCCTGGCGAGCATGTTCGCAGGGCGACGGAGTTGGTCGCCCGAGCTTGGACGCGTCCTCTTGATAAGGCCGTTTTTCAACAGGGGTTGGCGGACAATCTTCACCTCTCAATGATGCTCGTCGCCAACGGCCTCGTCACTGCCCAAAGGGCAATTGCCCAAGTTGCCGAGCAAGAAGAATCTGCTCGTCACTATGCCAGCACTGCTCAGCAACTTACTGAAGAGAAGGATGGCCTGGTCGGCCAATATGAAGCTAAGATTGCTCGTCTCAACAACCAGATCAATGTTTACATTGATGCTGAGCATAAACGCCTTGAAGAAATTCAAAGCCTGTCCAAAGAGCTGAAGGACAATGAGGCGCTGCTTAAGGATAAGGAGGCCTTGCTCGGCGAGGGGGAGAAAAAGTTGTCCGCAGCTGAACAAGAAAACGCCGAACTAAAAGCAGAAATTGCTCGTCTTCGGGAGGCGGCAGCCAACCTCTTTACACGCGAGCAACTTGAAGAGGAAGTTCAGGCTCGAACTGCTCCCATTTCCAACCTTGGATATATCTGCGCCTATGCGGACAGCATCCGCACGGCCGATGCCTATGACTTCAAGGATTTGGTTGAAGAAATGAGCAAGGATCTGAATGAATTCATGGAGCATTATCCACCGCCGAACAACATCGAAATTCAGTTGGCGGATCTGGCCGTACTAGGGGTTAAGCTTGACAAACTTGACCCCAGTATATCCATCACTCATCCTCCTCCTCCAGTTGATGAAGGCGAACAAGAGGAAGAGGTGGCCGCCGCTGTCGAGCAGAGTGCTAAAGAGACTGAGGATAAGGCTGCCAAAGACTTGGCTCGAGATATGATTGTCGAACCTCTCGCCGAGCAGGCTCAAGATCCTCCCCCTGCCGAGCAACAATAGCTCTTAGGACTTGGCCTTTTTTCTCTTTCTTTTGTAATGGTTGTTCGTTCCTTTTTTGTAGTACTTGTAATGGCTATCTTCAGCTTGTACTATCTTTTGGGCTTAAAGTCTTTCTTTAATGGAATGTCTTTCTTTTGTTCGCTCATCTTCTATATATGTTAATTGCCTTTACATTTTCATGAAATGCTTTTGCAATTATAACATATTGTATTGGGCTTTTGTTCGAATTGAACTTTGCCTTTAGTGGAATTAGGGTTCAGCCTTAGGTTCTGTTCATTTTAAAAAAATGAACAACCTTTAAGTGGCTTTGGTCCTTAGGTTCTGTTCATTTGTAAAACGAACAACCTTTGAATGGACTTGTACCTCGAGCTTTTGGACTTTTTCCTTTGCTGACGAACAACTACTGTATTTACATTTTGAACAAATTACAAGTGTTATAAGATTGTTCATCACTTACATATACAATATGACGAACAACTTTGAACACAAACTAAAAACTTGCTCGCTTATAGATTTTTGCCGAGCAACTCTATTAAAAAATAAAAGACGCAGCACCAGACTATACAAATGTGGCGAGCAACTTTTTAATCTATACTTAACCAAATTTTCAAAAAATTATGCAAGTTTTTGATCCTTGATCCATTCCATTTGCTTGATTCACTTCATTCGCCATACTTGCCCCCAAGATAATTGTTCGCCCATTTATTGATAGTACTTCTTGAGATGTACGGCATTCCAGAAGTATGAGGCCGGCTTGCCTTCCATATCTTCGAGATCGTATACGCCATTTACGAATTTTTCCGTTATACGATATGGGCCCTCCCAAGCTGGTCCCAGTACTCCTGAAGATTGGGCGAGCAGTTTTCTTAGAACCAAATCTCCAACTCTGAATTCCCGGACTTTTACACGGGAATTATAATAACGTTCCGCTCTTTGCTTGTATGTTGCATTTTTTAACTCAGCATTGAGTCTTTTTTCTTCGAGTAAATCCATTTCAGCACTTAGAGCAGAATTATTTGCTTGCTCATCAAAGTTGGTCGTCCTAATCGTACTGGTCCTTAACTCAATAGGTATTACTGCTTCTGTTCCGAAAGCCATAGCAAAGGGTGTTTCTCCGGTGCTAGACCTGGGAGAAACTCTGTATGCCCACAAGACTTCCGGGAGTTCGATAGACCAACCACTTTTACTCTCCGCCAGTCTTACTTTTAATGTATGCTTGATTATCTTGTTCACAGCTTCAACTTGTCCGTTTGACTGGGGATGATAAGGTGTGGAGTAATGTTTTTTTATCCCCCACTTTGCACAGAATTCTCTCAACTCTTGTCCATCAAACTGTGGACCATTGTCTGTCACAATTGCCTTTGGAACTCCGAAACGACAGACAATGTTCTTCCAAATAAAGTTGATCATCTTCTGTTGCGTGATGTTCACCATGGCCTCTGCTTCTGCCCATTTAGTGTAATAATCGACTGCCACAACGGCAAATCGAACATTTCCGACTCCGGCTGGGAAAGGACCAATAATGTCCATTCCCCATCTAGCAAAAGGCCATGGGCTGTAAACCGATACGAGCTGTTGAGCCGGGGTATGAATGTTTGGTGCAAAAATTTGGCATTGGTGGCAAGTCTTTGCTTTTTTTATTGCATCTTGGCGTAAAGTTGGCCAGTAATAGCCTTGTCTGATAGTTTTGTACGCCAAGGCTTGCCCCCCAGTGTGATTTCCACATACTCCGGCATGTATTTCTTCGAGTACTGCTTGCCCTTGCCCCCTAGGCAAACACTTGAGAAGTGGGACTGATATTCCCCTTTTGAAGAGTTGCTCGCCCACCAGAGTATATCTGGCGGCTCGCTTTACTAGCTTGGCAGCTTCAAAAGGATTGTTTGGTTTTTCCCCACTTTTCAAGTATTTGACTATACTTGTTCTCCAATCATCTTCACTGGTTTGATCGTCGAGTTGGTTGACATTATAGCTTACTGTTGATGGATCTTTCATCTTTGTAACTATAATATCTGCCAACTCTACGGGGCCTTCACTTGTTGCTAGTCGAGCAAGCGCATCTGCTTGAGTGTTGCTCGTCCTTGGAATTTGCTGTATGAAAACTTGCTGCAACATGGACATCAGGTGAGCAACAATCCGTTGATACTCAATCATGTGATCATCTTTTGCTTTGTATTCACCTCGGACTTGGTTCACGATCAATTGTGAATCGCCAAATATTTGCAAGCGTCTGACACCAACTGCGAGAGATAGGTGGAGACCAGCAATAAGAGCTTCATACTCAGCTTCGTTGTTGGTTGCCATGAAACCAAATCTGATTGCCGAGGTGAATACTTGTCTATCTGGGCTGATTAAAACTACTCCTGCCCCCGAGGCTATATTGGTTGATGATCCGTCCACATAGAGATGCCAAGGATGATCAAGTCCTCTCGTCGGATCTGGTGGGAAAGTTAGTTCGACTATAAAGTCGGCTAATGCTTGCCCTTTGATCGCTGTTCGAGGAGCATAGGTCACCCCGAATTGGCTAATCTCCAGTGACCATCTTAAGAGACGACCTGCAGTGTCGGGGCAATGGAGAATTTGCCTGAGCGGGAAAGTTGTTAGAACTTCGACTTGATGGTCAAAGAAGTATGGTCGTAACTTTCTCACACTCATAACCAAAGCATACGCCAGCTTTTCGGTTGGAGCATATTTGATCTCTGCTTCGTGTAAAGCCTGGCTGACGTAATATATAGGTTGGTGAAATTTGCCGTCTTCGCGCACCAAGACAGAGCTGATGGCAACTTCTGATGCGGCTAAGTATAGAAAGAGCTTTTCTCCTGGGATTGATTTTGATAGGATTTTGACATCTCCCAGGTATTCTTTAAGTTGATCGAAGGCCGCTTGGCAGTTGTTAGTCCATGCAAACTTTCCTTTTTTAACGGCCTCGAAGAATGGACGGCACTTGTCCCCTGATCTGGATATGAACCGGTTCAATGCTGCTAGGCACCCGGTGAGTCTTTGCACTTCTTTCACCGAACGTGGTGGTTGCATATCCATGATGGCTTTAACCTTTGAAGGGTTGGCCTCAATTCCCCGCTGGCTAATAAGATAGCCCAAGAATTTCCCTGAGTGAACTCCAAAGCTGCTCTTCTTTGGATTCAACTTCATGTTATAGTGTCGAAGAATTTCGAACACTTGAGTCAGATGTCGAAGATGGTCTTCCTTCTTGGGACTTTTGACTACGATATCGTCTACATAGACTTCAACCGTGTCTCCAATTTGTTGATCAAACATCTTGTTCACCAGCCTTTGATATGTTGCTCCGGCATTGATGAGGCCGAAGGGCATTCTCTTCCAGCACAGCAAGTTTTTGTTAGTGTAAAAAGCTGTGCTTTCTTGATCGTCAGGATGCATTGGGATTTGATGATACCCTGCAAAAGCATCCATGAATGTTAGCATTTCGTGACCCACAGTGCTGTCCACCAATTGATCTATGTGCGGGAGAGGAAAGTTGTCCTTCGGGCATGCTGCATTCAGATCTGTAAAGTCTATGCATAGCCTCCAGGTTCCGTTCGATTTCCTCACCAGCACAGGGTTTGCTACCCATTGTGGACAAAGTGCTTGACGGATCAGATCGTTGTCTAACAGCTTTTTAACTTCTTCATTCAACGCTTGATATTTGTCCGGGCCGTACTTCCTTCGTTTTTGATGGACGGGTTTTCTTGCTTGATTTATGTTCAGCTTGTGGCAAGCATGTTTCGGGTCTATCCCCACCATATCTGCGTGAGACCAAGCAAAGACATCTAGATTCTTGGTGAGGAACTCTTTCATTCGGGATCTGTAAGGCTCTGGGAGCTCAGATCCTATGAATAATTCAAGATCTTCGTTGTCGGGATTAACTTTGAACGCCTCCAGCTCTTCGACTGGAGTCGCTCGTCGTTTTTGTCCCTTCCAACGGGGATCAAGTATGGGTTCCTCAGGGTTGGAATCATTTTCGATGTTCATGGGCTCTGCCCCCAGGCGGGGTTCTAGATCATCAGTTGGCTCCGTCCCATTGTTGTTCGTTTGTACTTGGCCCTCCAAGTCCCCCACTGAGGGTTGTTCGCCATCACCCCTTTGTTGTTCGTCAGATGGAGGTTCCTCGCGGGTGGTAACGAGTTGTTCGTCCAACACTTGCTCGTTCAAGTGTTGTTCGTCCGTATCGTTGTGGTCGTCCATGTCCATCATATTGTTCAGTATTGATGGTTCGTCGACGGGATAACTTGTTGCTTCCATCATGGATATTTGTACAAATTTTGCTCGTAGTTGTTGAATGCATTCTCGTGCTCTCCGTTGGTCTCCTTTAATTGTGCCTGCTCCACTGGCTGTTGGAAATTTCAAACAATAGTGGTAAGTGGAACACGCAGCTTTAAATTCATTGAGAAAAGGTCGGCCAAGAAACCCGTTATAGGTCGACTCCTGGTCTACAACCAAGAAATCTACCATTCTTGTTATATTTCTTTCGGGTTCATTAGCCGTTACAAGTTGTACTGCTAATATTACAATTCCCAACGGTGTTGTCACAGCATTCCCGAAGCCTATGATTCTATGTGTTGTATTTCGAACATAACCCGAATAATCTCCCAGATTATCGAGGGTCTTCTTGAATAAGATGTTGGTGTAAGCTCCGGTGTCCACCAACAGTCTGTGGACTCTGGTCCCCATAATCTTTACGCAGATTACAAGTGAATCATTGTGCGGAGTTAAGACGCCTTCAAGGTCTTTTTCGGTGAAAGTTAATTCTGCCGTTTGCATGATAGACGGCTTAACTCCCATTTCTTGTACTTGGCCAATCGCTCGTAGCTCCGCTTTCCTCTTCCGATTAGAGTCGGGTGGTTGTCCTTCAAAACACCCTCCCGCGGGACCTGCGGGTTCCATCATGAAAAGATCTTCTAAAGGTTGAGCTGGTATACTGGGAACTGGTCGCCCGGGTCTGTTGTTTCTCTGAGGTTGACCATCCTCTTCGTCTTCTGAGTTGTTCTCCCGGGTTCTCTTCCCAGGTTGCCTTTTAACGAAATCGGAGAGCTTTCCCTCCTCATAAAACCGCCAGAGTTGCTTAAGCAAATCTCTACACTCACTCGTAAAATGCCCCACACTTTGATGGTAGGCACAATACTTGTTTGGGTTGAGTTTGCCAGTATCCTGACGGATTTTACGTGGTGGGGAAAGCAACTCTTTCTCCTTTACGCTCTCATACACAGTATCAACTGATACTGTCAATACTTGGTTCAATTTTTCCTTCAAATCCGATCCTTCGGTGAATGCTTTCATATTTCTTGGGACCCTGTAGCTTGTCCCGACGGGCTTTTTGTTATTCTCCTTAGGATCAGCTTTATTCTCCCCCAAATTTGTTTGTAGGGCCTCGTGCATGGAAACGAAAATGCCAGCTTGGTTTCTGAACTCGGCATAAGTCTTTGGGCACTTTAGACGTACCTTCTTCCATAACTTCGACCCTTTTTTCAATCCGGCCATCACAGCGACGATCTTTGTATCTTCGCTCACCGGTTCTCCTTCTAGCAAAACTTTATCGAATCTTTCCATAAACGCCCGGTCAGTTTCATCATCATTTTGCCTCAAATCTGACAGCCGGTGTTTTTGGGAAAGATACGACCCCGCCGTTGAAAAGTGAGAAAGAAATTCTCGACTTAGTTGGACGAACGAGTGGATTGATGCCGGCGGCATTGATGAAAACCACTTGTGAACCCGATCGCCCAATGTTAAAGGAAAATTCCGGCATTGGGTGGCATCGCTGGCCCCCACGGAGACCATGTAGTCCGTATACTTCGTTAAGGAATATGCACCACATCTTTAAAAATATTTTTTTAAGTTATCTTACATTATGACTAATATATATATTCAACACTTTTACGAAAATTTAGAATTTTTTAAATTATTTTACTGAAGAGCATGAGTTGAAGGGTATTAGTTGTTTCATTAAATAATATTAGTTATTTTTACTAAATGATGTTAACTCTACTAAAAAATATTGTATATTGATTTATGTTAACTCTACTAAATCCAATAACAAACCCATACAAACTTAATTCAGATTTTCGTGGTTTGGGTTTAGGGTATTGTGGAGTTGTGGAGTTGTATTCTTTAATCAATTCATGATTTTTGTATCACGTCATACAAACCCACACATACTTCCAGTTGTGGAGTTGATTTTATTGGTTTGTATTCCTACTTAATCTTTGTATTCAGTAACCAACACTCCTCTGCATTATAGAGTAGTTATAAAATTACTTACCCACCCCTCCACAATTCCTCCCATGATTTCAAGGTATTGCCATATAAAAGCTAATTCCCAAATGAAAAATTGTTTGGTCATCATGTGTAATTACTTTATTTGTGTTGTGAATTTCATGATGAGATCTATTATTGTGTCCTCTATTGTAAATTTATTTTTATGAAGAGATCATGCTTCAAGAACCGGCGAAGAAGATGGGAATTTGATAGGAGAAAATAGGAAATTTCAAGTAGTATAAAGTGTAGTTTCGTAATTATGTATCATATCCCCAACTTAGAATTAATTATCATACTTATTTTGGTGTGATTTAATATCTATGCGGTTGAGGAAATATCCGGGTTATCCCCGGGTCGGGGATTTAAATAAAAAATTATCATTCAAAGTAAATAAGTGATAAGGTTAGATATTTAATTATTATACAACCTTATCACTCAAAGTAAACACACCCTAAATTATAAATAATGTGTTTAAACTATAAATTATAAATAATATGTTTAAACCATAAATTATAAATAATATGTTTAAACCATAAATTATAAATAATATGTTTAAACCATAATTTATAAAAAAACATGTTTAAAGTATAAATTATAAATAATATGTTTAGTAATTATTTTGATGCCTACATGATTACATTGCATAATAATTGTATTAGAATTATAAATAAGATAAATGGGCCAAAATAATTTAAACAATAATGATCCAAAATTATAAAATATAATGGGCCGAAAAAAAGAGATAATGGGCTTAAAGTGTGAAGGCCCAATAAAGAAGTGTGCATTGTGTGTGAAGATGGCGTGAAGAAGGCGTGCAATATATGTGCTCAATGCCAATCATTGGCTTCCTTGAAAAATGTGAAATTATTAAAAAAAAAAAAAAAAAAAAGGAAAATGGGGGGTTACCTGAAGCTTACCTGTTGACTGGACCAGGTACATTAATGTACCTGGGACTCCCTAGAATTCCCCTTAAGTTAGCTACGCAAAATTCATGAAGGTGCACGGTCGTGCACGTCTGCACGACCACACCAGGTCGTGCAGGATCCGAAATTTGCCCCATTTTCGTATTTTTCACCTCATTTTCGACCCACTCGTCTCAAGCCCCCACCCTACACTATAAATACCCTCATTTCTCAGATTTTTTAGGGTATGCTACATAGAAGAAACACAAATTCCACACACCCCTTTGGGGGACACACACCCCACACACCAATTTAGCTTTATTTCACCTTCATTCTTAGATTTTTATTTTTTTTCAAGTTCTAGAGTAATTTAGCATAGGATTTGAAGATTAAAGTTCTATTTCAAGCTTGTAAACCCTAGAGGTGACTTCTTTCCCTTTTAATGCAATTTCTTTTTCATTGAGTTATGTGTTTAATGTTTTGTTCTTGTTTAGCTATGGTTTTTCCTTTTGAAACCATGAGCTAATTGTTTTGATGCTTGGGATGTTAGATACCATGTGAAATCTTGAGTTGAGATTGCTCTTTGCCTATTCTATGTTGATATTTGGATTTTGCTTCTATTGATGGAATTGTATTGAGCTTTGATTGTTGATCTCTTGTAGCTTGTTTTTCGAGGCATTTTTAGCGTAGACGAGAGTTACATGAACATGATTAGATAAATGAGTGTGAGATTTATGATTGAATGCGTCTATTTTGCGTTTGATTCGTCGAGAGAGAGTTAATCGCAAAGAACCCCATCATTAGACATCAATTGCTTGGATGACTGTTTAGGTAATTAGTGAGGTCTCCTAGTAAATCCAAATTGATGCATAGAGTTGGCTTGACAATCCTACTTGAGTTTCACTAGGTTGAAGATATCCTAAGCATCACCACCTTCTTATGCCTTGAATAGTGGAAGTTATGTGAGAATTAGGTTTGGGTTGTTAATTTATGCCTAATTTTGATTGTTTGTGGAATTATATCCTTATTGATTGGAATTTTGCTTTGCTCTATGCATGAATTGTTCATATTGATGTGTGAATTCGTTTTAGTGTAGATGAGAATTACATTGATTTGATGAAACCTTCGTATATGAGCAAGGAGTGTTTAGATGTGTTTATCTCGTTTTAACTCGTCGAGAGAGAGTTAGAACGTAGGATATCGTCAATGAGCCTTAAGCATTTGATAGTCTGTTGAATGTTTAGGTGAAGTGTTACTTGTTATAATCCATGAACAATTGAGATTTTGGCATAATTCAATGTTTGAACCTAAGGATCACATAACGGAAACCATTTAGGGCATATCAATCCCCTTGCACTTCGTCTCGAAGTTAGTTAGATTTCTTTTATTGCTTGTTAGTTCGCTTGTTTAATTTTCTTGTTTAGTAGCGTAGTTAAACCCGTTCTTGTCTTTTAATTTTCCTTGCATTCCAACGTGAATCGACTTAGTTAACCACTTGTTTCCCTAGGGTTCGATAATTTTTATAACTTGGTCAATTGCCTTACTATAACAACGATCTCGTACACTTGTGAGTGAGTTCAAATTTGTGCTTTAACGAATTTGGCAATCATTCATTTGTGTTCGTCCGCATGTTCGTCTCGTTTATGTTGTTCCTCTCGTTCGTCTTCGTTCATGTTGTTTTCAAATGAATGGTGAAGAGGGCTATTTATAGGGTGGATGATGGAAAACTTTCCATTCCTGTCGTGCCACGTGGCACATCCTGATTGGCCCATGTCATTTGATTGGCGTGATTTGCGAATTAGTTTAATTCGCTTCCATTTTTGACGAGATATCATTTAATTCTCGTTCTTGTGGTATATAAGGCGTATTTATTACCCAATATGAGTATCGAACACTCATTTAATTTGTCCGACTTGTATCGTGTACATTTAATATCAATTTAACTATTTAATTCAAGAATTAATTTAATTAAATTCTCAAAATAAAATAGTAAATTTTATTTGATATTAATATTTAATTTGTACACGTGTCACCATTTAATTGGGTGCAAATTTTATTTGCTTACAACTTCCACTTCTAAAATCACTTCATTTCAAAACCCTCCCCACTTTTAGGGTATGTTTTGAAACTCTAATGCAAAATTAGAAGTGATTTTAAGTAATTTTTGTAGTAAAATTAAAAGTGTAAAATATTTTGAAATTAAGTGATTTTAAAAATTGAAGTGTTTGTAAAAAAATCAATTAGTAAATACAAATTTTCAAAAAATCAATTCTCAGAATCCAAAAGCAGGTTTTTTCTGCTTCTCCAAAATAGATTCTAAGGTGGTTTATACGGTGCTTGCAAACAATGTAGAATTGTTTTTTTTTTCAAAATAAAATCAATTCTACCAACTAAATAGTGATTCCAAACAATCACTTAATTTTACTACAAAAATCAATTAATATCACGTTTGATTTTGCAATAGAATTTCAAAACAGACCCTTAATACTATTATCGGTTTATTTTGTATGATGATTATTTTTTAATCCTTTAACTCGGGGATAACCCGGGTTTTTTTAGTAACCACCTATATATGAAATCACACCAATTATCGTGTGATAATTAATTCAATCTCGGGGATATGATGTTAACTTACCAAAATACCCCTTACCCATCGATTATTTTTTTAATCCCTACATTGAACACGCAGATCACAGAGATACAGAGATACACAGATCACATAGAAGACTTCGATAGTAGGCAATATCTATGGTTTGCAACCAGTAAAAAAATATTCTGGTATTCTTTTTTTTTTATTAATTCCGTGAATGAATTATGTTTTCGAAATTGCAGAATTAGTTCAGTGCACGAATTATGTTTCAGTGCACGGATTGATCAGTGAATTTATAAATGAATTGACCAGTGAAGGCTATCCAGGGTACCGATATCCAAATCTCAATCATGCTCCCAAATGACCTCATTCCCAAAATACCCTCCAATCAAACCCTCGCCGACATTTGGGTCCAAACTAACATCGTTCCGTTTTACCCCAAGTGTAAGACCCGTTACCTTTTAGTCGGCAACAAGATCCTCAACAACCAGCCAAATTCCACCTGGTTCCAATTAGTCCCCGCGATGCATAAAATTAGACACACAGTAAAAAATTCGGCCTCAACAAAGTCAAGGTCGGAACGCCATTAGCGATGGACTGTTTGGAGTCGTTGTACCCCCGTTGACTTGAAACGAATATACTAGCTTCTACTAGTAGCTTCCCCGCAAAAGTACGGGTTCACTGTAGTATGGGCAAGTATAGGGACCAAGTATTATCGAACCCAAGGGAAAGTGTGTATGCAAATAGATCCCTGAAGATCTACGCGTCGTAGCTAATATGAGTGCAATATTTTTGGATTTTCTGAAGAATTAATTATGAACTAAAACAAACTAATTAAACTAAAGAGCGAACTAAACAATTTAACTCAGGAGTGTTTTTAAATATGAGATGGTGATGCTCAGGATAGGAATCCCTACGTATACTAACGGAGCAGGTACATAATCAAAATAACTGTGACCCGCAAGAATTAACCTAAGTAAAATAATGCAAGATGAAAGCTCAAGATTTTAAACCCTAATACTTTATCCTAACACTCGACTTCACTAATCTACTAACAAGTTAATAGATTGTGCTTAATTAATGAGACCCTAATTTAACTAAGGTGATGCGGTCGTCCTCCTTCGCTAAACTGGTAGATGAATTAACCCTTCCTAAACCCTCTAGTTAAGTCTACTAGTTGTTAAAGAGTGATACGGTCGTCCTCTCCCTAACACTTTCGTACGAAATTCAAAGGCAAAGTTAAGATTGATTTTAAGAATTCATTAATCAAGAGGATTAAAACTAAACGTCACGAATTACCCTAATTACGTACTCACAACCTACTTCTACGAGTTCATCCTACCCTAAGCATGCAAGGGTTCTAGCCTAACATGGTAATTGAAAGAACAAAAGCAATAACGATAATAAGAAACATAAACATGCTTGAATCAATAATTAAATCAAAGAACATAAACAAAGAATAAATTAAAGTCTAAAAAATAATCTTTTATAATCTGAAAAGCTAGGGTTTTTAATCTCCAAGAACAAAGAAAGAAAGAATTAATCTAAGAAGTTCGAAAGAAATAATTAAACTATGAATTCGTAAGCTAAAACCTCGATTACAACGTATAAAACTCTTCCAATCTCCCTCCCAAGCTTTCTCCTCGCTCAAAATATGTAAAAATATGTGTTGGTATCGTTGATATGCTTGGAAAAAGGTATAAATAGGCTTGGGATCGAATTTGGGTGTTCATGGGCCAAAATACGCGTCAAGATCGAGTAGAGGTCGAGTAAAACTACTCGACCTGTTGCAGCTCGAGTGCACTACTCGAGTGCCCGAGTAGTGACTACTCGAGCTACTCTGCTCGAGTACTTTTCGGCAGCTGTACACATGTTCGTAAAATCTTCATATCTCCTCAACCGGGAGTCCGTTTTGGCCGATTCAAAGTTCTACGAACTCCTCTTTTCACCCTCTATCCATCTATAAAAATCAAAGATACAAATTCATCAGTTTATAGAAATGATACTCAATTGACTCCAAACACTCATAAAAAATACTCAAAATATGGGCAAATCAGGCACCAAAACATAACAATTTCACGCCTAATCAACCCCCCCCCCCCAAACTTACCATATTGCTTGTCCTCAAGCAACGAAATAATAAGTCAAGTGAAATTGTTAGGAATGAGTCAAAAAATCAAATCATGCAAGCAAATGAACTCGAGCTTCAAAGATCAATCACACGTATGCTCACTCACCTTCCTTCATCATACTCATGCAACAACAACAAGAACCACCAAGATCAAACATGGATGTGCACTCAACGATGTGTTTCACTCCCTCACAAGTGTATATCAATAATAAAGGGCACACTCAATCAATCAATCACTCAAATCAGCAGCCATAGGCTTGTAAGTGCTCTTAACTTCGGCCATACTCTAGAAATCAATGCCGAATCAAAAAGGACTTTTCTCAAGGTTGTAATGTAGGCTCTTTGGACAGGGTGAATACCAATATAGGGTAAAGTGACTAAAGTGAATGGAGAATAGAAAATCAAACTTTGGCACTTCGAGATTAGGAACAGAATACTTCAAACATGTTCAATCAACTCACTTTCAATTCCAATTCTCTCAACACTTCAATTTTTTTCTTTTCTTCTCTTTTCACTTTTTTCAATCACTTCACTTTTTTTTTCTCTTTTTTCGCACAAACACATGAGCTCATTTTTTTTTTCTTTTGCTCATTCTCAATTTTTTTCTCTTTTTCCCACATCTCATAACTTCATCACTCCTTCTTCTCATATTCACTCAACAAACAACCTTTTCCTTTTTCAACTCAATTCACTCCCTTCACATTCACACTTTCCTATTCTCCACTCAAATTGGGACAAAAAGGCTTAGGAATTGGAATAGTGTTCATATGTGCTAGCAAATAAAATAGGCTTTAGGCTCAAAGGGGCTAACAAGGGATCAATGTCATTGGTAAGAAAATTTTTGGCTAAGTGACTCAATTAAATCAAAGATGACCTAAGATCACATTCGGCATATCAAACTAGACACAATCAAGAAGCAAGAGCACACACAAGTTCTAGCATCCTCGAAGGTGACGATTCACTCACAAACGAAGAGATCAATTAATGCATCAAAATCTCATAAGGCTCAAATCTCACGGCTTTCACATCCATGCTAGTCTAGTGCATTCTCACAATCATCACACAAGCACTCAGAAGGAAAATTTGTAAGCATACGAGTTCTCTCTCAAATCAACTATAACTCAAACACTCACACAATAAAACTCTTAACTCAACCTCACAACTCAACTCTACTCATCAAATCATACTCAAAGATAGCAACCAACAAGCATAAGAGAATTGATAGGCATGAAATATTGAGTAGCGAGTCAAATCAAAATCACCCCAAGGAGTATCTCAACAAACCAATAATCAATCAAACTCAACTCAAAGATAAGGGCTTGCATGCATGTGCAATGTAATCATAAAATAAATAAAAAACTCCACCCCCCCAAACTTTGACCTTGCTAGAGGTCTAAGTTTGGGGTTGTGGGTTACCTCAACCAAATAATTCAATTTCTCTCAATAGCTTTGCACACTCCCTTGTCTCAAGTTGGTTCCTTCAATCTCCACTTCTTTGACACTCCATCGAGACAAGCCTACAAGCAACTTACTCAAATACGAGGTTAAACATATATACGACTCAACAACATCCTAATAACATAAAAGGAAAAAAACTAAAAACACTCAAAAGCAAATAAAAATGGGTTGCCTCCCATTCAGCGCTATTTTTAAGGTCCTCATGCCGGACCAAGCTCAAAGGAGCTTAAGGAACATCATACTCCAATTTACCTCTCTTACTCTCATAAGAGTGGTGTTTGAACTCCTTTCCTTGATGCCCTTCCATCATGAGTTCCTTTGCTTCCTTCCCCACCTCAAGTGGTATAGGTCTCAACTCCTTCTCACCTTTATCTGGAGGAGTCTTACTAATCAATTTTTTTGAGTTTGGACTTTTTCTTCTTAACTCCTCTTTTCCCTTCTAACTGGACCACGTCCACTTTCTTCACCTCTTCATCCTTCAACTTCTTCACTTTATCCCTATCAAAATAATCAAGATCATAATGCTCATGGGTTAAATAATCAAGTGAAGGACTAACAAAATCATGAATATGAGAAGGATTAGGGATAGAAGATGTGTCTTCAACACGAGGATCAATGGCATCCATGCAATACAAACTCTCATCCTCCTTCGGGTGCTTCATGACTTCATATAGGGAAATCTTCACTTCTTGATCATCAACCTTCAATGTAATCTTTCCATTTGCCACGTCTAGCACCATCCCCGCCGTTGCTAAGAACGGTCTTCCCAAGATCAATGGAACGTGCTCATCTTCCTCCATCTCTAGGACTACAAAGTCGGCTGGAAAAATGTGATCTCCAACTTTCACGAGGACGTCTTCAACCACATCTTGAGGTCGAGTAATAGACCGGTCGGCAAGTTGAAGTGTCATCATTGTCGGTTGAAGTTCTCCACCTTCCAACTTCTTGAAAAGAGACAAGGGCATAAGATTGATGCTCGCCCCTAAATCACATAGCACTCCTTTCTTGATCCTGTTCCCAATGTCACATAGGATCGTGAAGCTCCCGGGATCCTTCAGCTTCGGTGGAAGTGCCTTGTGCACTAATGCACTCACCTCGTGGTTCAGCTGCACCAACTTCGGCTCATCCACTCGCCGTCTTTTCACAATCAAGTCCTTCAGAAACTTTGCATAATGCGGCATCTGTTCCAAAGCATCATAAAAAGGAATGTTAATGTGAAGTTGTTTAAAAACATCAAGAAATTTTGCAAAATTTTCATCAAGCTTTTTTTTCATGAAGCGCTGTGGATACGGGACTGGTATCACAGATTTGGGTACCCCCCATTCATCTCTTTCTGTTTCTTTCACTTTATCCCTTGCTTCCTTTGCCTTTTTCCACTTAGGAACTCTCTCAATCTCCTCACTTTCCTTGCCCTTCTGGGACTCATCCATATCTTTATGTTTCTCAATCCCTTCACTTTCAATCCCCTTCTCAACAGTAACACCTCCATCTTTCTTGTGTTCTTTTTCTCCCATCTCAACTTCCCCTTGGGGCGTCTCAGAATCAGCAGACATCTGAGGACCTTCATAGTTGGTTCCACTTCTTAACTGGATAGCCTTGCAATACTCTTTCGGGTTCCCCTCCGGCATGGAAGGATATTTTCCCGGCTCTCTATTCAACGACTTTGCAATCTGGCTCATCTGGAACTCTATAGAAGTGAACCTTCGATTGTTCTCTTGTTGAGTTCTAGTCCACTCAACGTTCATCTTCTGGAGCTCTTGATCACGTTGATCATCCTTTTTATGCAACTCTTTCACATCGTACTCCAAAGAGGACAATATTTTGCTACCTTCCTCCACTTTCTGAAGGATAGCTCTCAACATCTCCTCGGTTGAGGCACCGCCTTCTCCAACCGGAGGCTTTGAACCTGGGTCAACACCCGGAGGAACTGTAATACCCGCCTTTGGGTTAGCATATGAGAAATTTTCATTCTTTCTCCATGTGTTTTGAGGAGGCTGCTGCCCTCCTTGATTGTTCCTCCACTGATTAGGAGGAGGCTGTGGACCTGGTGGTACAAAAGGTTGGCCATAAGAAGGCCTTCCATATTGATTACCACCTTGGTAGCCATTCTGATTGTAATACGGACCTCCCATATAATTGGCTACCTCTTGCTGTCCACTTGGCTGGTCTACTCTTTCCTTCTCTGCTGCATGCTCTCCACCCAAATTCTTCTCAACTCGAGGTTGTTAATCTTTTCCATAATGGCCATCAACAGCCTTCTCGTTCCTTCACCCTCCTCAACCTGATGAACTCTCTGAAAATCTGGACCTCCATTCCAAGCCCCGACATTCGTGACAATGTTGTCCACGATCTCTCTACACCTCTCTATGCCTTGATTCAGGAATGCTCCGCCCGCACAGGCGTCTAAATGGTCTTGCCCAGCCTTGTTGGCACCACTGTAGAAGAATGCCATAATATCTCCCTCATTGTACCC
Organism: Ballota nigra; assembly: GCA_947034835.1. Lineage (NCBI taxonomy): Eukaryota > Viridiplantae > Streptophyta > Magnoliopsida > Lamiales > Lamiaceae > Ballota > Ballota nigra. The sequence goes on from OX344721.1 coordinate 81,750,192, forward strand.
ATGCTGCGGGCGCTCAATCAACATGTTTGAGTATCTTTCCCATGCTTGACGTAGGTCTTCTCCTGACTTCTGGCGGAAAGAAGATATCTCAATTCTTGCTTTTATTGTCCTTGATGGAGGGTAGAAACGCTCGAGGAACAGACGTTCGAGCTCGGCCCAAGTGGTAATACCTCCCCGTGGGAGCGTGTTATCGTACCACTCCTTGGCTATTCCCGTCAATGAGAATGGGAACAGTCTAAGCCTCTTGGCATCTTCAGACATGCCATTGTAATTGAAAGTAGAGGCTATCATTAGAAAGCTCCTCAGATGTGTATGAGGATTCTCCTTCCCGATCACCCCCTTGAATTGGTTCTCTGTAAGCAGCTTTAGAATTCCCGGGGAAATCGAGAAGTTATTTGCCTCTACTGGAGGTAAAGCCACTCCATCATAGTACCGTTGTGGCTGCGCCGCAAACCTGCCCCGAATCGCCATATTTTAATCTACGTTCTGAGGAATGTGTTGAGGATTAGCAGCAGGAACGAGTACTTATTGGGGTGGTGGTTGGTACAAAGGTGGTTGGTTGTAAACAGGAGGTGGATGATATGGGTAAGGTGGATAGGGATAAGGTGGGTATGGGTATGGTTGGTATACTGGGTTGTTGAAAGGGTTATTTGGGTTTTGTGGGTAAGCAGGGCTGTTCAGAGGATTCTGGACAATGTTATGAGCTGTGTTGTTTACGTTTTGTGTATCCGGGTTTAGGCTCTGGCTATCCCCTAACGGAACTTGATTCTGGCTACCACTAACTCCACTGCCTTCAACTCGGCCCAATTCCTGATTGAACTCATTCGCAGCATCATCCAACTCATTAGAGATGTCCATTGGTTCTTTTCCTAAGCCGGCAGCGTTCATCCTTCGTAAAAAGGCTCGGTTTCTTCTTGCTATCGTCTCAGGATCTGACGGTAATCTCTCTTCACTCGTATTCCCTTGTGAGCGTGTTTTCATATACCTGACACACTAGCAGAAGGATCAAAACGTAACTGCCGAATGAATAAAAATAACAATAAAAAAATAAAAACTGAAAATAAGCACTCACTACTAACTACTAAGCTATCGACAAGTCCTATTCAAAAAGCATACAACGCCATCCCCGGCAACGGCGCCATTGACTTGAAACGAATATACTAGCTTCTACTAGTAGCTTCCCCGCAAGAGTACGAGTTCACTGTAGTATGGGCAAGTATAGGGACCAAGTATTATTGAACCCAAGGGAAAGTGTGTATGCAAATAGATCCCTAAAGATCTACGCGTCGTAGCTAATATGAGTGTAATATTTTTGGATTTTCTGAAGAATTAATTATGAACTAAAATAAACTAATTAAACTAAAGAACGAACTAAACAATTTAACTCATGAGTGTTTTCAAATATGAGATGGTGATGCTCAGGATAGGAATCCCTACGTATACTAACGGAGCATGTACATAATCAAAATAACTGTGACACGCAAGAATTAACCTAAGTAAAATAATGCAAGATGAAAGCTCAAGATTTTAAACCCTAATACTTTATCCTAACACTCGACTTCACTAATCTACTAACAAGTTAATAGACTGTGCTTAATTAATGAGACCCTAATTTAACTAAGGTGATGCGGTCGTCCTCCTTCGCTAAACTGGTAGATGTTCCTAAACCCTCTAGTTAAGTCTACTAGTTGTTAAAGAGTGATACGGTCGTCCTCTCCCTAACACTTTCGTACGAAATTCAAAGGCAAAGTTAAGATTGATTTTAAGAATTCATTAATCAAGAGGATTAAAACTAAACGTCACGAATTACCCTAATTACGTACTCACAACCTTCTTCTACGAGTTCATCCTACCCTAAGCATGCAAGGGTTCTAGCCTAACATGGTAATTGAAAGAACAAAAGCAATAACGCATCAATAATTAAATCAAAGAACATAAACAAAGAATAAATTAAAGTCTAAAAAATAATATTTTATAATCTGAAAAGCTAGGGTTTTTAATCTCCAAGAACAAAGAAAGAAAGAATTAATCTAAGAAGTTCGAAAGAAATAATTAAACTATGAATTCGTAAGCTAAAACCTCGATTACAACGTATAAAACTCTTCCAATCTCCCTCCCAAGCTTTCTCCTCGCTCAAAATATGTAAAAATATGTGTTGGTATCGTTGATATGCTTGGAAAAAGGTATAAATAGGCTTGGGATCGAATTTGGGTGTTCATGGGCCAAAATACGCGTCAAGATCGAGTAGAGGTAGAGTAAAACTACTCGACCTGTTGCAGCTCGAGTGCACTACTCGAGTGCCCGAGTAGTGACTACTCGAGCTACTCTGCTCGAGTACTTTTCGGCAGCTGTACACATGTTCGTAAAATCTTCATATCTCCTCAACCGGGAGTCCGTTTTGGCCGATTCAAAGTTCTACGAACTCCTCTTTCACCCTCTATCCATCTATAAAAACCAAAGAGACAAATTCATCAGTTTATAGAAATGATACTCAATTGACTCCAAACACTCATAAAAATACTCAAAATATGGGCAAATCGGGCACCAAAACATAACAATTTCACGCCTAATCACCCGTCTAATGGCGCCTTCTGTGCTGACGTCAGGGATTCCATTATTAAACCGATGCTCCACTTCTTAAACCGAACAAAATCCTTCTTCTCCATGTTTACACCTGTTTCACTTGGTTTCCGATCCAATCAACATTAACCTCGATTATGCCCTCATTCAACCCGGTGAATCGTCTATTGCTTCTTCTTCCATGTTTCATCTTCAAGAACTCTTCGAATTGCCCCATCACTGCCTTAATTCTCAAAATTGATCCCAAAATTTGGGCCATTTAATTTTACTAATTTTACAAAGGGCATTTTTGTAATTTAACATGTTTTAGGACTTTTGTTCATATTGACTACATTTTTTGTAAAAAAAATCAATTAAATAAATAAAATTTTCAAAAAATCAATTCTCAGAATCCAAAAGCAGGTTTTTTCTTCTCCAAAATAGATTCTAATGTGGTTTATACAGTGGTTGCAAACAATGTAGAATTGATTTTTTTCAAAATAAAATCAATTCTACCAACTAAATAGTGATTCCAAACAATCACTTAATTTTACTACAAAAATCAATTAATATCACTTTTGATTTTTCAATAGAATTTCAAAACACACCCTTAATACTATTATCGGTTTATTTTGTATGATGATTATTTTTTTAATCCTTTGACTCGAGGATAACCCGAGTTTTTTTTAGTAACCACCTATATATGAAATCACACCAATTATCGTGTGATAATTAATTCAATCTCGGGGATATGATGTTAACTTACCAAAATACCCCTTACCCATCGATTATTTTCAAATCCCTGCATTGAACACGCGGATCACAGAGATACATAGATACACAGATCACATAGAAGACTTCGATAGTAGGCAGTATCTATGGTTTGCAACCAGTAAAAAAAAATTCCGGTATTCTTTTTTTTATTTTAATTCTGTGAATGAATTATATTTTCGGAATTGCAGAATTAGTTCAGTGCACGAATTATGTTTCAGTGCACGGATTGATCAGTGAATTGATAAATGAATTGACCAATGAAGGCTATCCAGGGTACCGATATCCAAATCTCAATCATGCTCCCAAATGACCTCATTCCCAAAATATCCTCTAATCAAACCCTCACCGACATTTGGGTCCAAACTAACATCGTTCCGTTTTACCCCATGTCTAAGACCCGTTACCTTTTAGTCGGCAACGAGATCCTCAACAACCAGCCAAATTCCACCTGGTTCCAATTAGTCCCCTCGATGCGTAAAATTAGACACGCCGTAAAAAATCCGACCTCAACAAAGTCAAGGTCAGAACGCCATTAGCGATGGACTATTTGGAGTCGTTGTACCCGCCGTCTAACGGCGCCTTCCGTGCCGACGTCAGGGATTCCGTTATTAAACCGATGCTCCACTTCTTAAACCGAACGAAATCCTTCTTCTTCTCCATGTTTACACCTGTTTCGCTTGGTTTCCGATCCAATCAACATTAACCTCGATTATGCCCTCATTCAACCCAGTGAATCGTCTATTGCTTCTTCTTCCATGTTTCATCTTCAAGAACTCTTCGAATTGCCCCCATCGCTGCCTTAATTCTCAAAATGGATCCCAAAATTTGGGCCATTTAATTTTACTAATTTTACAAAGGGCATTTTTGTAATTTAACATGTTTTAGAATTTTTGTTCATATTGACTAATTTTTTTTTTAATCCAACCTTACTATATACATGAAAGTAAACTTGAAATAAGATATGTAAAATTAATTGTAACCTCTTATTTTATCTCATATAATCATACCTCACATAATCTTTATTTCCGAAGTAAAAGCAACCTTCATGGAAACAATTGTCTTTTTTTTTCCCCATCATTCAATTATTCAAATGTCATTAAATTTTAACTTACAAAAAATTATTTTAATTATAAATAAATTCCATAATACACTATTTTCTCCTTAAATCTTGCGTTAAAGTATGAGAATAAATTTGATAGATATAAAGTAACATGGTTGTAAATTGGATGACAACTAATATAACTATCCCCAAATGAGAATAATTTATTTTAAGTCCAACAACTTAGGAGGGTAGCAAAATAAGGAATATATGTCTTCGAGCTGATAATTTAAAGATTGTAGGTCTTCGGGCTGACAATTTAAGGACTACATGCTTAAAAATTTGCAAATTGAGGAAACAAATAGCCCGCATTAAACTTTGTCTTTTCGTGACTAACACTATTCACAATCTCGGTTTCGATCATCCTCTCTTTTCGTGACTAACACTAATAACGTTATTTTGCTCCGATAATCGATTCCCCTAACTTAATTTCGTGTTTTATTGTCTTCTCCAAACCATCAATTTTGAATTTGAAACTTGCAAGGAATTATCAGCCACCGCTTTCACTCTTTTCTTCAAGTTTTCCAACAACTCACCTTCTCCATCTTTTCAACGTGTCTTTCAGGATTTTGCATCATAGTTCTCTCCTCGCAGTTTCTCTCTCAGGTTCACACAAAATTTTGCAAGATTTACAGAGGAACAGATAGAGAGGGGCAAAAATCGAAACTTGAGATGAGAAGAGGCGTCGATCGGGAACTTGGGGTGGGAAGGCTGAGGTGAGGGTCAGGGTGGGTGGTCGGAACTTGGGGTGCGAAACGACCGAATTAGTTGGGAAAGATGATTGGGGCTGGGTATGATTAATTGAAAAATATGATTGGGGCGTGAGGAGTGGGGGTGCCAAATTATGTACAAAACAACCTGGAATCGGGGGTCATGTGCCAAACACGTGTAATTGGGTCCGATTAGAACTAATTCGGCCCAATTAATTTACAAATTTTTAAATCCCCAGTCCATAAATTGTCAACCCGAAGACTTATGACCCTTAAATTTCAATATGAAGACTTGCAGTCCTTATTTTGCTACCCACAACCTCTGGGCCTTAAAAATACTATTCCCACCCCCAACTATAAGGAACCCATATTAGGATTATTTAAAGAAATTTGATAGTTTGATACTCCTATTTACTAAACAAATGCATAACTTTGTTGCTAAATTAATTTACATTGAAATGTATAATAGGTTGAACAAAATTTACTATTAAAAATGACATGTTAATGTGAAAAGTGAATATGTACTATTACAATATGCATTGAGAAAAAGAAAAGAAAAAAGAAAGATTGCATTGCGCGAATTACAAGAGAGAGCAAGTTTTCCATATAATTCAAGTGTATTTTTAAATACTTATAACTATTTTTATTGAAAAGTTATGATTATTTTTACTACACCACTAGAGGTGGATATTTATAACTGTTAAGCATTAACAATTATAATTATTCAATAAAAATTCTCGTATCTATTTAAAAATTATTTAAATTACATGATGCACGTACTTTTACAAAATCATGGCTACAAGCCTACAACATATAGAATAAAAAAAAAAAAAAAAAAAGCTCAACTCATGGCCCAACCCAACATGAGCTGATAAAATTAACCCGACCCACTTTTCGAAGGGGACGGGCGGGGCAAACCCGGTTGATAACTCCAATTGTACCCGGTAAAATATTTTGTACAGTTATTACAAGAAAAAGGGGCCTACGACGTCTAATCTAACGGATGATATCTCGTATCAGAATATCTAGGGTTTGAGAGAGCACGCTAGCAAATCTCTAACCCTTCGGGTCGTATAAATAGCGCCGCCCCAGAGGTCTGCGGATTTGGACCTGTTCTCCAAATTTCTTCTTCTGCCTCTGTCACTTTTCGGCTACGACGCCGTCGTTGCTGGCGGTGATCCGTCGGATCTCCGACCTATGATCCCTTCCCTCTCCTCTCTTTATTAAAAACAGCAAAAAAAAAGTAAAAAAAACTAGAAAATCTCGCCCAAAAACCCAAAATTCTTAGCCTGATTTTCTTTTTCGCGTTCGGTCAATTATCTGAAAATTATTTGTGTCTTGAAATCTATTTGTGATTTATTTTGGTTACGGTAATAAAAAGAGGAGAGGGAAGTCTATATAGAAAAACCCAAAAAAAAAATCAGAAAACTCTTCGAAAAGGAAAAAAATCTTTTTTTTCTTATTTAATTTTGAATTGAGATGGCCACGCAGGTTCAGATGCAGCCACAGATGCAGGTGGCGAATACGGCGTCTTCCGGTAACGCGCCGTTCGTAACCTCTCTGTACGTCGGTGATCTCGATGTGAGCGTCACGGATTCTCAATTGTACGATCTGTTTAGCCAGATGGGGGAAGTGGTATCGGTTAGGGTTTGCAGGGATTTGACTAGCCGGCGATCGCTCGGATATGGCTACGTCAACTTTGGAAACCAACAAGATGGTTAGAATCTGTGTTACCTTAAATTTAATCCAGTTAGCTGTGTTGAGATATTCATTTATTTTTTATTTTCTGCTAAAGTTTGTAATAGGAAATGGACTGGAGTTTTCCTATTCAGTAAAATATTCAAGATCTAAGCGTGAATTTTCTTAAGCTAAGTCACAATGTGTTGTTTTACACCTTATTGCAGATTTATAGGACCTTAAGTGCAAGTAGTTAAACTTTTAAGTAGAGAATATGATGGAATAATTCTTAGTTTAAAATGTTGCAGATACTTCTCTTCAAGAGAACAAACATATTACTAATTTTTTTTTTTTGTTACTTTCCTGTAAGAATTAATAAATACCAAGTAAACGTACATGATAAGCAAAGAATCTGAACCTTGGAATTGGCATACACCATTCGTGTGTGTTTATAAAAATATATTTTCATTATTCTAGCTCTTCCATTGATGTTGTATGTGATTAGATCAATACTATTTTGGGATAAGCCATCTAGTTTATATGATGTTGAACAAGATTGTTACAGATAAGATAGTAGTAACATTTACACCATTGTGTCTGATGCCCCTTTGAAGTTGAGATGATGACACATTATATCAGAAAGCTATGCTGGTCTTCAAATTTCACGCAGAACTTGGTTGACACCTGGAGTTGTGTATGATACCCTTCTGGCTTAATTTGTTGTGATCCTAAACTAAATATTTAAAACTAATTTATTTGAAGCTTTTTAAATTTATAGTGTAATTAATGGTCAATGTATATTTTTGTATCCAATGCTAATACATTTGTTTCTTTTAATTGATGAACTGAGCAAATTGCCCGTTATACTTTTTGAGCCAGAGGTAGGACCTCATCTCCTACTGCAATGTGAATGCGTATCTTAATTCCTTTTTTGGTGGTTTGCATAGCTGAGAGGGCATTGATGGAACTGAATTTCACTCCTCTTAATGGGAAACCGATAAGGGTTATGTATTCTCATCGAGACCCCAGTGTACGCCGAAGTGGAACTGGAAACATATTTATTAAGGTATTTCTCATTTCATTTCCAAATTTCGGTTATATAGATTCTATGTTTGCCATGGAACTGTAAGATAACAACTTTCTCGTCTCTCTGTGTCCTCTGGCTGGCTGATATATAACCTTTTTTTGAGTAGAATTTGGACAAGGAGATTGACCACAAAGCTCTACATGAGACATTCTCTTCCTTTGGTAACATCCTCTCGTGCAAAGTAGAGACAAATTCTTCTGGCCAGTCTTTGGGGTATGGTTTTGTGCAATATGCTAGTGAAGAATCTGCTCAAAAAGCTATCGAGAAGCTCAATGGCATGTTGATGAATGGAAAGCAAGTCTATGTCGGACCATTCCTACGCAAGCAAGAAAGGGAGATGTCAATTGACAAGACAAAATTTACCAACGTCTTTGTCAAAAATCTATCTGAAACAACCACTGATGAAGATTTTCAGAAGGCATTCGTTGAATTTGGACCAATCACCAGTGCAGTGGTGATGAGGAATGAAGACGGGACATCCAAGTGCTTTGGGTTCGTCAACTTTGAGAATGCAGATGATGCTGCTAGGGCTGTTGAGTCTCTTAATGGAAAAAAAATTGATAACAAGGAATGGTTTGTTGGGAGGGCCCAGAAGAAATCAGAGAGGGAGGCAGAATTGAAGAACCGGTTTGAGCAGAGTGTAAAGGAAGCAGCTGACAAATCACAGGGGTTGAACCTGTATATCAAAAACCTGGATGATACCATCGATGACGATCAGTTTAAGGAAATGTTCTCTCCATTTGGTTCAATAACATCATGCAAGGTTGATGAATACTCTCTTCTTTCTCTCTTGGATTATTATCATCCCTCATCACTCTGATCTTGTCACTAGCCTATAGCTTACCAGATCTATCTAATGTCTGCTCAGGTGATGCGAGACCCAAAAGGAATTAGCAGAGGATCCGGTTTTGTTGCATTTTCATCACCTGAAGAGGCTTCTAAAGCTGTGAGTTAACTTCTTTTCATTCTATTTGATTGTGCTTCGTCACCTGTTTATCTATTAATAAAGAAACTTCTGCTATTTCTTTTGCCTTTTAGCTTTCTGAAATGAATGGCAAGATGATACTTGGCAAACCTCTCTATGTTGCTTTTGCTCAAAGGAAAGAAGATAGACGAGCACGCCTACAGGTATCCTTTAAGGTGTATTTTGCATTTCAATGTATAATCTAGAAGCCTTTGATGAGTTTTAAAAAAATGATTTAACATGATCTATTCCAGTTGTGCGATGGATATATTAAATTTGTCATTGGTTTCAGCTGATTAGCACAAATTGCCATTTTCTTGGTCTATATCGCAACATGACTATTTTGACTTTAATATGATTTTATACAGGCCCAATTTGCTCAATTGAGGCCAATAACAATGGGGCCTACTGTCGCTCCTCGTATGCCGATGTATCCACCTGGTGGTCCTGGTCTAGGGCAACAGATATTCTATGGACAACCTCCACCGGCCATTATGCCTCCCCAAGTAATAATGATAATAATTAAATCCTTTATTTCAAATGTGCTGACAATTTTTTTCTACAATATAAGTCTTGTGCTGTTTTCTTGTCAAATACTGTGCTAAATATTAATTGTTTTCTGAGGGAGGGTGTCTTAATATGGACATGATTGAACCCGTTGAGTATGTTTCGGTTTTCATATCTTCAAGCAAAAATTTCAATTGTTTTGGCTCACTTATTTGATTTCATTTTCTGACGTGTTTTAAAAAAACAATCAACAACTTTTTTTGTCCTATATTCAAATCATGGCACGCTGTTTCAATCCTCATCACCCATTTTCACAATATACATTCACCATTGCTACATAGTGACTCTTGAACATGTGTATCATGCATGTTATTAACATCCAAATTGCCGCATCAATCTTCAACTGCAAATGATAACGCACTTAATTGTGGCGTCCCAATTCTATTTCTCAATTGAATAATCTGAAAATGAAAAAGAAAAAAGACCAGAAATGACACCGATGTGCATACTTTACTATGAATAATCTTACTGATGGGTTTGGAATCTCACAACTCAAAAGATGTTTTTTGAGGTTCCTAATGAGTTTATGTGTACCGTTTCAGCCTGGATTTGGGTATCAACAGCAGCTTGTACCTGGTATGAGGCCTGGTGGGCCTCTTATGCCAAATATGTTTATGCCTATGGTCCAGCAAGGGCAGCAAGGTCCACGCCATGGTGGAAGGAGAGGTAATGCTGGCCCAATGCAACAGGGCCCACAGCCAGTTCCCATAATGCAGCAGCAGGTTTGTGGCACTTTGCTCTGTGCCTGTTTTGCCATTAAACCTTTTGTTTTATAATTTTAAATATTACTTATGTGTAGATGATTCCAAGAGGACGTGGTGGTTATCGATACCCTCCTGGGCGCGGCATGCCTGATGTTCCCTTGCAAGGAGCGGCTGGGGGTATGCTATCTGTCCCGTATGAAATGGGTGGCGTGCCATTGCGTGATGCAGGTGTGTCGCAGCCAATTCCCATCGGAGCCTTGGCATCCGCACTTGCAAATGCTTCTACCAACGAGCAGAGGACGGTAAACACATCCTTCATATATAAGTTATTTTTATAGTCTTAGGATACCCCTTCTGCCGTACATCTTTGTTTGGCCTTCTATCCTTATTTAATTCCATGTGAATCCTTGTTATGTTATGCAGATGTTGGGTGAAAATCTGTACCCCCTTGTTGAACAATTGGAGCCAGAGACGGCTGCTAAGGTGACTGGCATGCTTTTGGAGATGGATCAGACGGAGGTGTTGCATTTGTTGGAGTCGCCTGAAGCTCTTAAATCTAAGGTTGCTGAAGCAATGGAGGTCCTGAGGAGCGTGTCTCAGCAGCAGGCCGGCACTGCTGCTGAGCAACTGGCTTCATTGTCGCTGAATGAGTGAGATCTTTCTGCATGACAAGTCCGAATAATACGGGTTGAAACATTATCAATCTAAATTATTATCTTAAAGACTGCTTGTTTCCCTTTGTGAGATCATTTAGAATGTGGTGTTCAACATTCTGCTGATGTTTCATTGATGGCGTATTGGTATTTGGTTGTTGGCTGTTGAAGATTGTTTTGTGTGGATCTATATCCGTACCTTGTGTGAACCTGGTGTTTTGGTATTATTGATGTATTTCGTTTTTTTTATCGTTCTTCCGTTTTATATTTGTTGTGGGATTATTGTTTTATTTCAAGTATGCACCAAGATTTTAAACTCAGTTATAAATCCATTATTGATATTAAAAAAAAAAAGGTTTCTTATTAGGTTTTAAAAAAAAAAGTCAAAATTGGATTTACAATTGAATAAGTGCATATGCTCTTGGTTCGCACTAAAACTACTCTAAATACTTAGTGGGTGTTTTGTAAACTCAATATCAGTTTCTTGAGTCATTTTAAATAGTTGTTCGATAGAGCTTATGAAAATTTTGAAAATAAGTCATTCTCCCCTGTTCTATATGGTTTGCGAACACCCCCTTGAATTACTTTCAATTCGGAAATGTTTGCTAGGCACCAAAAGAAAGCTTTTCCAAAGCTCTACCCTTTTCAACTTAAAATTGATTGTGATATTTTGATGAAATAAACACAATTTCCATTTACACCGTGTTGGAAGCACAATACCGAAATCTTGTGCGACTCTAATCATTACCCACTTTTAGTGTTTCCACAAAAATCACTATGAAGCAATCCTTTAAAATGTAGAGTTTGGAAACTCTCTAATTTCAGACTCATTTGATGTTAAAATATTTGGTTTGAAATCAAATGATTTAGAAATATCAGATTGTGGCCAAAAATGAGAAGAAAAGCATAGGAAGACAAGAATTAAGATGGAATTTGGACAAATTAAAGCTATACTGTGTATTGATCCAAGCTTTCGTCTTTACTAGAAAAAGCAAGCTACATTTAAGTTGTATTTGGACGAACTCACTTGAAATGTAAGAAATTTGAAAATGAAAGAATTTTGAAATTTAGAAACCCATCAATTTAAATATTTTATCAAAATAAATAGAGTAAATTTAAATTTTGAATTTAAAATTCATAGTTCAAATCCTTCCCACTAAACATGGCCTTAGGAACTTTATTTCTATACGACTTTTAGTTAGAGAAGAACCGTGATATTTATTTTACCTTGAATTTAACATTATTTTCTAGGAAGCTGCATAAACAACCATCCCTGTTATTTTACTTGGTATTTTAATGTCTTAGATTCAAGTATTTTACGGGTAGATTTTTTAAATTAAAAAAAAAAAAAAAATCCGTAAGTGACTCCCTCTAAATAATATTTGATTCATGTGTTTATGGATCTCGTTCCAATAATATTTTAAAAGATAGGTATGGTCTAAATACTAAACAGAATTTTACCTCATGTATCCGTTTGATACAAATCTCCTCTATATAATTTTGATTTGCAACTTCGATGGTGAAATTTTTATGGAACCCTATATTCGTATGAATTATGTTGAATATTGAAAAACAAAAATTATGCGGTTTTCTTTTTCAAATAGCTGGCCATTATAAATTTTATAATACAAAATAAGAAAAAGGTGAAATTTTAAATCTGTGAGCTTATAATTTTATCCGGAATATATTTTAAAGTAGAGTACTCCCTCCGTCCCAATTTTGTTTTTCTATTTGACTATGCGCGGAGTTTAATGCGAGAGTTGAATTTTAGTATTTAAATAAATAAAATAGTATTGAGAATGATGAATGGTGAATAAAATAATATTTAAATGAATAGTAGTATTGAGAATTGTGAGTGGTGAATATAATATTATTTAAATGAATAAAATAGTTTCCATTTTAGGGATGAGAAAACAATATTGGGACGAACCTTTTTGGCAAATGGGAAAACAAAATTGGGACGTAGGGATTAATATTTAATATAATAGTCTCAATTCATATGTAGAATTGGTTTACACATAAGACTGTCTTTTGTACAAAATTTTCTCTAACTATTATAATACCATCAACAACTCTGTTAATTCTATCTTTATAGTTTATACATGTAAATTATGTTGATTGTAGAGAAATAAAACTTACTTGGTTTGCCTTTTCAAATAGCTGGCCGCTATAGATTGCATAATACAAAATAAGAAAAAGGTGAAATTTTAAATTTTTGGGCGTACGATCTTATCCGGAATATATTTTAAAGTAAAATAATATTAATACAATAGAGTCTTCATTCATATATGGAGCTGTTTTACACATAAGACCGTCTCACAAAAACTCTCTCTAATTATTATAATACCATCAACAATTATGTTGTTAAGTGTATCTTTATACATGTAAACATACATAATTTATAGAAGTAAAATGAATACAAAAATACTCGATATTTAAAAAAATGTAATAATTATTTAAAAAAGATATTGAAAAGTGGTACAATTTACCTTAACAAATATAATGGTCTCAGATTTAATTTTGTTTTCAATATGTTCATTTTAAAATCAATTACTTCGTCCTCCTTAAAATAATAATAAATAAATAGGTACATATCTTGATCTTAAACGCAAACACTTATACGAATCTTTTCCACATTTTTTCAATTAGATTTTTTTAATCTTAGTTAACAAACTTTGCAAATACATTAAAATTGATTTTGCAATTATATACATTTGGTCTTGTGAATATAACATTGAGTAGTAGATGTTTTCGCGAAATTTAATTAATTATACAAACCATTAAGATATTTTTCATACTTACTACACATGTATTTCGTATGTATCAGAATAAAAAATATAAGTTCCTAGGATTTAGTTAATGCATTTTTATAGACTAAAGAATTAATTATCATGTTTAACGCAAAATCGACATGACACAAAGGGAGCAATAATTATTAAATTATAGATATGAGATTTTCTCAACACAAAAAGAAAAATTCTTATCAATCTTATAAAAGAGATTTAAATATTAATTCAATTTCTAATAATCATTAAGTATTGATTAAATATGCGTTAATGATTATCCACCCTTAATTAACATCAGTCTAACACACAAAATTGTCCAAAAAATTATAGGACAATTGTTTTTTCCTAATTTTTTTAAAAGGACAACCTTTGTCAACTGTTTTGCCAACTTTTTATGCAAATTATGCAAAAAAAAAAAAAAAAAAAAAAAAAAATAATCATATAATTTTTTTTTGGCAAATATGCTGCTTTTCCATCATATATTTCCATAATTTCCCGCTTTTATACCTAAACCTTGTTTACAAAGAGCCGGTCCCACTCTCATCAACCATATAAATCTCTCTTTGGCCTAATTTCCTTCCGTGGTTTTCAGGAGACTCCACCAAATTTCTCCTTCCCCCTCCCCCTCCCTAGAAGTTGAATTCAAATTTCAACAAAATTTCCTTTTCTTTTTCCAAATAAAAAATTATATATCATCTCATCATATATATATTTTGTTACTATTCCCGATTATATTAAAAAAAAGACATGGAGAGCATCAATGCTAAAGGAAAAAAGCCGATTATTGAGACTTGGACGAGAAAGTAACAGAGGGAGACTTAGGCAGATAGGCGATGTGGACTCTCTGAAAATATGCGTCGATCAAAAAACTCAACGATCACTTGGATATGGTTATGTTAACTATACCAATCCACAACACAACATGGTATCCACTTTCACCTATTCTTTATTTATTTATTTTTTTATGGTTTTTCAATGCAATTTGAAAGTCCGAGTTCAATTGTGTTTTCGCCTATTATTTAGGATTTAAAAAAAAAAATTATTGACGGGTTTCTAGGCAATTGGAAAGTCCATGTTCAATTGTTGTTTACTTGTGTGTTCAATTGTTGTTTATTTATCGTTAATTCAGCAAATAAGTGCATAATTTTGCGTGAGAAGTAATTTTGTATTAGCAGTAATTTTGTGCTATAGAAAATCAAAATAATACTTCTCACTTCCTTATTCCTAATTATTTGTACCTTGTTTTCATACTTTCTTCTTAATTTACCTTTTTCAAGGATTTAGAAAATTTTAATTAAAGGTTTTTTTTATTATCTCTCACATATCTTTCCTAATCATAAATTATTCTTTCCTTTATAATTTGAAAATTGTCCAAATTTTGAGTTTTTTAAATCTAAAAAGACATTTATAGTGTCTGCTTTACCGGTTTTCGCAAAATCTAGATTCATCTATAATAAATAGTGAAGATAATTTATTTTTCTAGAAAAAACAAATATAATACGCACATGGAATGAAATTTAATTTTACACTTCTAAAAATAATGATTATTGTAGTAGTACCATTGATTTGTAGGTTTTACATATGGAGACATTAAGGCACATTTGGCTAAACTTTATTTTATACTCCCTCCGTCCCAAATGAATTTGCACACTACCTAAAAAAGAAACACCGATTTGCGTGCACACTCACATAAATATACACATATTTACCCATATGCTACTACTTTATTACTTTTCTTAATCCGCGTGCAATCAAGGAGTGCAAATTCCCTTGGGACAGAGGGAGTACCTATTATAAGTTCTAATATGTTATAAGATGTGGTAATTCTTAAATTGATTATAAATTGAGTTCTTTGATAATTTTACAATATATATTTTTCAATTTTAATATAAAATAATTATTCCCTCCACCCCTAAATCTATTCCCCCTCGGAATGGATACATGTTTTATGAAAAATGATATAAAGTAAGGGTATTGTGAAGTTTATTTATAAATTAAAGAAATATTATACAAGTTGTAATAAAATAAAATTTTGAAAAAAAAAACTAAAATAGATTTTGGCAAACGGACAAACAGGAAATGTGAAATTTTTTAGGGATTAAAGAAGTACTTTTTATATTGAAGATGAGGGTGGGGGTGAACTTACGGGATGCGTATGGGTGGGCGTAATATAAATTTGGTTATCTCAATCTATTCTTTTAAGCTTATATTTATAAAGACTGTAGTTTAAAATTTCTATGTTGTTTAACAATTTCTCAATCAAACATTGTATAAATTTAAACGTTCCTATGGTTTACTGTTTTAAAGAGTTTGTAAAATAAAAATGTTTTTTCTCCTCTATTTTTATTTTTTAACAGCTTCAAAAGCCTTAGAGGTTATCAACTTCACGCTTCTATTGGGGAAGCATATTAGAGTTGCTTATTCAAATAAAGACGGAAGTCAGCGAAAAAGTGGTCTAGGAAACATTTTTGTCAAGGTAATTAACACACATTCTAGTATACATTTAAATTTTAAACTCAATTTCAATTTTAATTTTTTCAAAATACACACAAATACATCAAACTGTGTTTTTTTTTTTCAATTGGAATATTACTGATTATTTGATTACTTTTTATGGTATCGCCGTTGATTACTTCTTGGACATTACTGGAGTAATTTTTTTCAAAATTCAAATGTATACCATAAAATATTCCTGCACACTAAATAATTAAATAATTTGAAAATTTGACTATCTCTTGCAGAAATTGGATAAGGAAATCGATAACAAAGCTGTCCATGACATGTTTTCAAAATTTGGAACTATACTCTCGTCCAAAGTTGTAACAGATTCTTGTGGTATATCAAAGGGCTATGGTTTTGTGCACTAGGGTGACGAAGAAACTGCGCTCAAAGCTATCGAGACTTTAAACGGTGTCGTAATTAGTGGAAAAGAATTATTTGTAGGACCATTTCTCAGCAAGGAAGAGAGGGAAGACAAGACGAAATTTAGCAATGTGTTTGTAAAGAATGTGTCAATGTCGGTGAATTTGGAGCGCGAGGCGAGACTGGAAAATCGAAGTGCTTCGGGTTTGTCAACTTTGAGAGAGCGGAGGATGCTGTTGCGCTCAATGGTCGAACATTCGATGGTAAGGAATGGTACGTTGGAAGAGCGCAAAAGAAATCTGATCGCCAGCAAGAATTGAAGGCCTATCACGAGCAACTTATGAGAGAGGCACATGAAAAAATGTTGGGCATGATTGACAATGACAAGCTCAAGACGCTCTTTTCTCCATTTGGTACTATAGTATCATGCAAGGTTTGTGGGATTTTTTTGTTTTTTGTTTTTATTTTACTCTAATTTTATTTTATTATGTATGTATAGAGTGAAATTGATTCATACCTGAATCATTAAAAAAATATTAGTTGATTTTATTAAAGAGTATTACTCTCTCCGCCCCCTCTTAACTTTCAAAGGTGAGGTGACACAAATTTTAAGAAAAATGACTTTATTGACTTTTTGAACCAATGAATGAAGAATATTTTGAAATAAAGTAGGCATCGTAAAATATTTGGGGTGTGAAAATTATTGTGGGACGTCCAAAAAATGAAAGTGTGAAAGTTATTAGGGGACGGAGAGAGTAGTTGTTTTCGTGGAAGGGTATGTATTGTTTATATTGAAGATTGAAGATTATTAGTTTGTTTTCAGTAAACAACTAATACTAAAAACAACTAATATTTTTAATGGTTTATGGATGAACAATTTTCACTCTATATTTTGTCATTTCTTTATGATCACAAATAGCATTAATTAACGTGGAATAAATTTTGTATGAGACCGTCTCACGAAGAGACGAATTATAAATTGAGCATTGACTCATTAACACTTTTTACTATTACACCATCACTAGTACAAAAAGGATCTAAGAGAGCGGTTAAATTTAAAGTAAGAAAGCGGTTTAAAAACCGCTGTGCAAAAAAAGCACTAAGACAACGGTTAAGAACCGTTGTCCAAGACAAACCACTTAGACAACGATTATAAACCGCTATCCAAGAGAAAACACTAAGACATCGGTCTGAAACCGCTATCCTACTTTTAACTAAGACAACGGTTTTTAACCGCTATCCAAGTTCCACACTTGGAGAGTGGTTTTAAAACCGCTCTCTAACATCTTTTTTTTATAATATTCCTTGAAGAGCGGTTTTTGACCGATTTTTTTCAATATTATATATATATATATATATATATATATATATTAAATAAACCTGCTAATATATACAAAATTAAAAAAATCGTAATATCAAATAAATATAATAAAATATACCAAAAACATGAAATATTATATTTGATCACAAATTAATATATAATTTACATGCTATCAAAAGTTATAATAATGTTTTACAAGAATCGATTGTAAAGATACCCAATCCAATTCAACTTCCATTTCTCCATTCGAGCGTTGTTGTAAAAAGGGATTCGAGGCCTATGCACAAACTACAAATTACATAGAAAATTTAATTAAATAATAAACATTTTTTATTCAATCAATAATATTTAAAATAAATCGATAATCGACTTACTTCTTCAGGAATGGTCGTCTGAGAAGTCAAGATTATATCTTCAATGTAGCAACACACATAATGTCCACAGTGATTGCCATCTTGCTGCCTCGGAACCTATTGATTAACAATTACAATCACGTACTATAACTATGATTATTTTCTATTGATTTTATAATTTTCTAAAGTAACTTACCTTAATGTTTTTCCACAACACTTTACTAATATTGGTGGTATCTGATTTTTTACCTGGAAGGCTACTCCGATACATTCCCATCACACTATATAATTATTTTAAAAAATAAATATAGATTAGATATTCATAATCTTAAAAGTAAAACAAATCATAATATGAGAATATTAAAAATTAACTTACTTACCCTTCCATAAATGCCATAAGATCGGGACGACGTGTATACACCCCATCCTTAGCTGGATCCATATAATACACAGTAAAATCCTTTATTTTTATGGCCAACATCACCCAATGATCACTACATTATATTAACAATATTAAAACTAATCGCTTGTTCGTATAAATAAATTTTTTTATGAAATATTTATTATACTTACCCCACATTTGTTGGCTAAAAAATGAGATGGTCTCTCCCTCTATATTTCAACATATGATGAACAATGTCGATCATTGACTGTGTCCTATCACCAAAAATGCAACACACTTGGGGGCAGATGAAAGAATATTTTGCACTTGCATCGACATCTACGGTTAAATATACCTCACCCAAATACCTTTAACCAACATACGCTGATATTAATATTTAATAAGAAAGCTAAACTATAAATGAAGTAAATGTTGAGAATTAAGTAAACACGCCTGAGGTAAAAAGTCATGGTAGTTGCATTCCACCACTTGTCATTCAAGACTTCTTCGACATAATCTCGTTGGATGAACTCCTCATATCCAACATGGTTAAAGTAAGCATTAATGGGCACTGTGATTGGATTGAAGCTGGAGGACGTTACCATGTAGTGCACCGTACTCATTACAGTGACATCGTGGGGTACGTCTCCGGACAGGGGGTAGCCTAATCGCCGTCTGCGCACACCAACAGTGGGTTCCCTTAGTCTCTCCCTCTGTGTAGCCTTTTGTGGAGTCGGGAGTATCTATAATTAATATTTGTAATATTATTTAAAATAAATCGACTTATTAATTACTTTAATAACATGTATTTTACCTTTTTGGTGAGAGAAACCAAGTTTTGCGGCCATTCGAGGAAGTGCCCGACCGCGTCTCCGACTGTGGTGGCCACATCTTCTGATTTTGGCAACGGTGAAGTCTCTTGTCCAATTTCAGGTACAGTGAGGGTGACTTTCACAAAACCAGGAGTGATTGGGCGACCATGGATCACTCCACTGGAGCTATCGAACAACATTCCAGTGGCCACCAACCGAAGAGGATGATCCAAATAAAGGTAACAAAGAGTCGCCTGTTCGAAGAGGATATTCAGTTAGAAAATTTATACTAGTATTTAATTAAAACAAATACGAGATACATCTGATACCTTGGAGACGTTTTGAAGTGGATCATTGAAGTCGTCTGGAGCAGTGTTTCTAGCCTCAGCGGAAAACATAGGAGCACTGTTTTCATAGCTAGCACCACTAGACGACATCCCGTATCTCATTTGGTGGTTTCTCATGATCTCCATTTGTTTAGCTAAATCGGTAACCTGGAAAGAAAGTTGTTCCACCATAGACACAGCCGCAACACCAGGTGACATACTCAATGAAGTCTTCGTGACGCCAAATCCAAGTCCCCGTATGCGTCCGGGATGCTCCTGACAATTTATTGCCTGTGCAAACAGATCATCAGTCCCCACAGTGCGGGTCTCGTCAGGCGTCATGCTCTGAGATATGCGCTCATAAATAACAAAAAATATTATTAAATCATTTCAAATGAAATAATAGTTTATAATTTTAAAGATAAAATAATGGATGAATTACCGCTTCATCCATGATACGCTGTGCTTTGCAATCGGGAACATTCCCATCTCGAGTCTTTCTTGTAGTCTGAAATAACTCGTAACGGGTAATAACAGGTGCACTCTCTCCAGCTTTCTTTTTTTCTTCTTTCTACGAAAATGATAAACATATAAAAAATCATTAAAAGTGAATATATATTAAGAGTGAATGATCATAAAAAAATTAAAAATAAGCATTTTTATCTCACCAAATCTTCCCTAATGCATGCATAACCTCTGGAAGATCCACGATATCGCACCTCCATATTCTTAGCTTGTATGCTATTTTTGTTACTTTTTTCCTACGGTGTAATATAAATACGATAAATACTGAAAAAAAAGAATAAATGAAATAACATTAATCAATTTTACCTTGAAATCATCAAGCATAGATCTACGCACAAACTCCTGCCAATATGGAGTCACCATAGGGGATTCCGCATAGTCTTTAGGCGGTGTAGACGAATACGAACCAGTCTTCGGGTCTCGTGCCTTATTCCTCAGAAAAGTCCAAATTTTTTTGACCTTATTTCCAGCTTGTTTAAGTATTTCATGCTTCTTTGTGTGATCAAGGCCGATGAAAATGTAGCCTGCATATACATATAGAATATAACAATTTATATTTAGTAATTTCACAAGCCCATACATAAAAATAAATTATACAACAATTTTAATATGCACTATAATTAATTAACATACCACGAGCTCATCCCATATCGCTTCCTTGAAAGGAGTCATCTCAGGCTTACGCCAGTCATTGGATGGCAGCACGATATGGACCACTCTCCTGACTGCAGACCCAATGTAGTACGCCAACTTCACACTCTCTGGTCCTATCGGCTGCCCAAACTCATTGAATGATAACTGCAATTCAATGATATCATTAGGTCAACAGACAATTAATTAATATAATAAAAATTAAACTATTCAATTGTATTAAAATTACCTTCAGTAATTTTCCTTTTCTACGGTCTTTCTTCAATGAAGTCATCGTGACTATACCCCTCTTGCGCTTCTCTCCAGAGCTGCTAGAGGTGGGAGCATCAGTGTTATCCTGTCTCACGTCATCATCTCCATCATCTGGATCATCTCTATCATATGGAAAATAACTTGGATCATCTCCATCATAGGGCAAATAATCCATGATCCTGTGAAATAAAATAAAAAATATGAAATAAATAAAAAGAAACAACATTTAATAAAGCAGAAAAAACAACATTCAGTAAAGTTATACATTTCTTTTTAGCACTGGTTTTTCTTTTTCGTTTTTTGGTTGACTTTTCTTGTTCGTGACCATGAATGTTAACAAGATTCGGATTGATATACTCATCCTCACTTCTAAGTTTTTGACTTGAAGCGATGTTACTAACTTCTACTAGTCGCTTACCCGCAAGCGAACGAGTTCACTGTAGTATTAGCAAGTATAACGACCAAGTATATCGAACCCAAGGGACAGTGTATATGCGAATAGATCCCTGAAGATCTACGCGTCGTAATTAATATGAGTGTGTTGTTTTTGGATTTTTGGGAATATTAATTAAAATAAAATAAACTAAGTAAACTAAAATACTAAAGAAATCAAATTAACTAAGGGTTGTTTTCAAATAAGAGGTGGTGATGCTTAAGATAGGAATCCCTACGTATACTAACGGAGCAGGTACATAATCAGAATAACTGTGACACACAAGAAATAACCTAAGTCTAAGAATGCAAGGTGAAAGCTCAAGATTCTAAACCCTAATACTTTACCCTAACACTCGACTTCACTAATCCACTAACAAGTTAATAGATTGTGCTTAATTAATGAGACCCTAATTTAACTAAGGTGATGCGGTCGTCCTCCTTCGCTAAACTGGTAAATGAATTAACCCTTTCTAAACCTTCTCGTTAAGACTACTAATTGTTATTGAGTGATGCGGTCGTCCTCTCTCTAACACTTTCGTACAAAATTCAAAGGTAAAGTTAAGGTTAATTATAAGAATTCATTAACTAAGAGAATTAAAACCTAACGTCACAAGTTACCCTAATTACGTACCCACAACCTACTTCTACGAGTTCATCCTACCCTAAGCATGCAAGGGTTTTAGCCGGACATGGCTTTAACAAACATAAAAGCAATAGAAGAAACAACGAACATAAACATAATGAATTGAACGAAGAAAATAAGAAACATGAACTAGGGTTTTTAAAAGAAAATAAATCTGATAACTGAAATTTAATTAACTAAAACGAAGTTCAAAGCGTTTAAAGAAATCAAGCTAATGAAAAGAAACTAATAAACGAAAAGAAACTAAGAATTCGTACGAAAACCTCAACAAAACGTAAACGTAAACTTCCTTCTCCTTCCTCTCCAAAAACTAAGTCTAAATCTCGTGTGTGTGTCAAGTCGTCCTTTAAAACGAGTTTGGAAGAGGTATATATAGGCACCGGGTCGAAACAGGATCTCATGGGCTGAAAAACGAACTTTGGAAAATAAGCCTCGGAAGCGCTCGAGTTGTCCCGCTCGAATGGGGCGCTCGAGCTGTGTTGCTCGAATGATTCCATAGCTCGAACGGGGCGCTCGAGCTGTGTTGCTCGAGCGGTTCAATAGGTCGAATGAGGCGCTCGAGCTGTGCCCCTCGAGCGGCAAAAATGTTCTGTAAGTTTGGAGCGCTCGACCTACGTTGCTCGAGCGAGGTGCTCGAGTGATGGTGCTCGAGTGGGCCTTCCTTCTTTGCAACTAACACTTTTCTTCACACGTACTAATACCAATCGTATTTCTTTGATATCTTCTCATTCGGGCATCCGTTTGAGTCGATTCAAAGTCCTACGAACTCCGTTTTTCATCCTCGATTCACCTATGAGTATCAAAGAGACAAATTCATCAATGTATAGAAATAATGCTCATTTGGCTCTAAAAACTCAATAAAATCGACCAAAACTAGGGTGTTTCTAGCTACGAATCATGACAATTTCACGCCTAATCAACCCCCCCAAACTTACCATATTGCTTGTCCTCAAGCAATGAAATAATAAGTCAAGTGAAATTGTTAGGGATGAGTCAAAGAATCAATCATGCAAGCTAATGAGCTCGAGCTTCAAAAATCAATCACCCGTATACTCACTCAATTTCCTTTATCATACTCATGCAAAAACAACAAGAAACACCAAGATCAAGCATGGATGTGCACTCAACGATGTGTTTCGCTCCCTCACAAGTGTATATCAATGATTAAGGGACTCACGCAAACAATCCATCACTCATATCGGCAGCCATAGGCTTGTAAGCGCTCTCAACTCCGACCATACTCTAGAAATCAATGCCGAATAAAAAAGGACTTTCTCAAGGTTGTAATGTAGGCTCTTTGGACAGGTGGGATAACAATATGGTTAAGTGACTAAGGTGAATGGAGAATAGAAAATCAAACTTTAGCACTTAGAGTTTAGGAATATAATACTTCAAACATTTTCAATCAACACTCTTTCAATTCCACTACTCTCAACATTTCAATCTTTTTTTATTTCTCACTCTTTTCACTTTTTTCTTCAATCACTCATTTTTTTCTTTTTCGCACAACACATGAGCTCATTTTTTTTTTCTTTCGCTCATTCTCAATTTTTTTTCTCTTTTTCCCACATCTCATAACTTCATCACTCCTTCTTCTCATATTCACTCAACAAACAACCTTTTCCTTTTTCAACTCAATTCACTCCCTTCACATTCACACTTTCCTATTCTCCACTCAAATTGGGACAAAAAGGCTTAGGAATTGGAATAGTGTTCATATGTGCTAGCAAATAAAATAGGCTTTAGGCTCAAAAGGGGCTAACAAAGGATTCAATGTCAATGGTAGGGAAAATTTTGGCTAAGTGACTCAATCAAATCAAAGATGGCCTAAGATCCTTTTCGGCATACCAAACTAGACACAATCAAGAAGCAAGAGCACATGTAAGTTCTAGCATCCTCTAAGGTGACGATCCACTCACAAACGAAGAGATTAATTCATGCATCAAAATCTCATAAGGCTCAAAAGCTCACAGCTTTCACATCCATGCTAGTCTAGTGCATTCTCACTCTTATCTCACAAGCACTCAAAAGGAAAATTCACAAGCATACGGGTTCTCTCTCAAATCAACTCTAACTCAAACACTCACACAATAAAACTCCTAACTCAACCTCCACAATTCAACCTACTCATCAAGTCAGTATCTCAACACACCAAACAGTTCAGTTTCTCTCAATAGCTTTGCACACTCCCCTGTCTCAAGTTGGTTCCTTCAATCTGAATAACTCCATGATACCTTTATTCCTTTAGAGACAAGCCTACAAAATAAAACTCTCAAGTACAAGGTTAAACATACGACTCAAAATAACTCTCTAATAACTAAAAAAACTCAAAACAACTAAAAAAATAATGGATTGCCTCCCATTCAGCGCTATTTTTAAGGTCCTCATGCCGGACCAAGCTCAAAGGAGCTTAAGGAACATCATACTCAAATTTACCTCCCTCACTCTCATAAGAGTGGTGTTTGAATTTCTTTCCTTGATGCCCTTCCATCATGAGTTCCTTTGCCTCCTTCCCACCTCAAGTGGTATAGGTCTCAACTCCTTCTCACCTTTATCTGGAGGAGTCTTACTAAACAATTTCTTGAATTTTGACTTCTTCTTCTTAACTCCTCCTTTCCCTTCTAACTGGATCACGTCCACTTTCTTCACCTCTTCATCCTTCAACTTCTTCACTTTGTCCCTATCAAAATAATCAAAATCATAATGCTCATGGGTTAAATAATCAAGTGAAAGACTAACTAAATCATGAATATGAGAAAGATTAGGGATAGAAGGTGTGTCTTCAACACGAGGATCAATTGCATCCATGCAATACAAACTCTCATCCTCCTTCGGGTGCTTCATGGCTTCATATAGGGAAATCTTCACTTCTTGATCATCGACCTTCAACGTAATCTTCCCATTTGCCACATCTAGCACCATCCCCGCCGTAGCTAAGAACGGTCTTCCCAAGATCAGGGGCACGTGCTCATCTTTCTCCATCTCTAGCACTACAAAGTCAGCTGGAAAAATGTGATCTCCAACTCTCACTAGGACGTCTTCAACCACACCTTGAGGTCGAGTAATAGACCGGTCGGCAAGTTGAAGCGTCATCATTGTGGGTTGAAGTTCTCCACCTTCCAACTTCTTGAAAAACGATAAGGGCATGAGATTGATGCTCGCCCCTAAATCACATAGCGCTCTTTTCTTGATCTCATTCCCAATGTCACATAGGATCGTGAAACTCCCGGGATCCTTCAACTTCGGTAGAAGCACCTTGTGCACTAATGCACTCACCTCGTGGTTCAGCTGCACCAACTTCGGCTCATCCACTCGCCGTCTTTTCGCGATCAAGTCCTTCAAAAACTTTGCATAATGCGGCATCTGTTCCAAAGCATCATAAAAAGGAATGTTAATGTGAAGTTGTTTAAAAACATCAAGAAATTTTGTAAATTTTTCATCAAGCTTCTTTTTCATGAAGCGCTGTGGATATGAGACGGGTATCACAGATTTGGGTACCCCCCCATTCATCTCTTTCTGTTTCTTTCACTTTCTCCCTTGCTTCATTTGCCTTTTTCCACTTAGGAACTCTCTCACCCTTCTCAATGCCTTCCTCTTCAAGCTCTTTGCTCTGATGAGACTCATCCACATCTTTATGCTTCTCAATTCCTTCACTTTCAATCCCCTTCTCAACTTGGGGCGTCTCAGAATCAGCAGGCATCTGAGGTCCTTCATAGTTGGTTCCACTTCTAAGCTGGATTGCCTTGCAATGCTCTTTCGGGTTCCCCTCCGGCATGGAAGGATATTTTCCCGGCTCTCTATTCACCATCTTTGCAATCTGGCTCATCTGGAACTCTATAGAAGTGAACCGCCTATTGTTCTCTTGTTGAGTTCTAGTCCACTCAACGTTCATCTTCTGGAGCTCTTGATCACGATGATCACCCTTCTTATGCAGCTCCTTCACATCGTACTCCAAGGAGGACAATCGCTTACTTCCTTCCTCTACTTTCTGAAGGATAGCTCTCAACATCTCCTCGGTTGATACACCGCCTTCTCCACCAGGAGGTTTAGACCCCGGATCAACACCTGCAGGAACATGACTTGAAGCGACTACACTAGCTTCTACTAGTAGCTACCCCGCAAGAGAACGGGTTCACTGTAGTATGGGCAAGTATAGGGACCAAGTATTATCGAACCCAAGGGATGGTATATATGCGAATAGATCCCTGAAGATCTACGCGTCGTAGTTAATATGAGTGAAATGTTTTTTTGGTTTTTTGAAAAGAGAAAATTAAACTAAACTAAATTATCCTATGAATGCAAAAGGAAAATTTAAACTAAATATCTAAGGTGTATATGCAAGTATGAGATGGTGATGCTTAGGATAGGAATCCCTACGTATACTAACGGAGCAGGTACATAATCAAAGTAATCGTGACAAACAAGAATTAACCTAAGTAAAAGATCGTAGAATGAAAGCTCAAGATTTCTCACCCTAATACTTTATCCTAGCAATCGACTTCACTAATCCACTAACAAGTTAATAGATAACGCTTAATTAATGAGACCCTAATTTAACTAAGGTGATGCGGTCGTCCTCCTTCGCTAAACCGGTAGATGAATTAACCTTTACTAAACCTTCTCGTTAAGACTACTAATTGTTATTGAGTGATGCGGTCGTCCTCTCTCTAACACTTTCGTACGAAATTCAAAGGTAGAGTTAAGATTAATTATATGAATTCATTAATTAAGAGAATTAAAACTAACGTCACCAATTACCTTAATTACGTACCCACATCCTACTTCTACGAGTTCATCCTAACCTAAGCATGCAAGGGTTTTAGCCGGACATGGTTTTAACAAAACTAAAAGCAATTAAAGAAACAACGAACATAAACATATTGAATTGAACGAAGAAAATAAGAAACATGAACTAGGGTTTTAAAAGAAAATAAATACGAAGAACTGAAATTGAATTGATAAAAACGAAATTTAAACGTGTTCAAAGTAACGAACTAATGAAAAGAAACTAAGAATTGAAAAGAAACTAGAATTCGTATGAAAAACCTCAACAAAACGTAAAATAAAGCTTGCTCGTTCTTCTCCTCTTCAAAAACTAAGTCTAAAGTATTTCTAAAAGTTGGGGATCCTTCAAAACGTGTTTGGACGAGATATATATAGGCACGGGTCGAAACGGGAGTTAATGGGCCGAAAATACGAATCCGGAGGCAAAAGTATATGGGCGCTCGAGCAAAACGCTCGAGCGGTCCCGCTCGAGCAGTGTAGCTCGAATGATGCATTCGCTCGAGCGGTCGCGCTCGAGCTGCTCGAGCGGTCGCGCTCGAGCTGCTCGAGCGCTGAAATGACTCTGTATGTTTTGGGCGCTCGAGCGATTCGCTCGAGCGGTGGCGCTCGAGCTGCTCGAGCGCAAGAATTGTTCTGTACGTTTGCGCGCTCGAGTAAGGCGCTCGAGCGGTGGCGCTCGAGTAAGGCGCTCGAGTGACTTCAAAGCTTCTCCCAAGTGATACTTTTCCTCGTCCGCACTAATAACGATCGTATTTCTTCAATATCTTCTCATCCGGGCATCCGTTTGAGTCGATTCAAAGTCCTACGAACTCCGTTTTTCGTCCTCTATTCACCTATGAGCATCAAAGAGACAAATTTATCAATGTATAGAAATAACGCTCAATTGACTCTAAATACTCTATAAACTCGACCAAAACTAGGGCATTTCTAGCTACGAATCATGACAATTTCACGCCTAATCAACCCCCCCAAACTTACCATATTGCTTGTCCCCAAGCAATGAAATAATAAGTCAAGTGAAATTGTTAGGAATGAGTAGGAAAACTCAATCATGCAAGCTAATGAATTCAAGCTTCAAAAGTCAATCACCCGTATACTCACTCACTTTCTTTTATCGTACTCATGCAACAATAACAAGAAACACCAAGATCAAGCATGGATGTGCACTCAACGATGTGTTTAACTCCCTCACAAGTGTATAACAATGATAAAGGGACTCACTCAATCAATCAATCACACAAATTGGCAGCCATAGGCTTGTAAATGCTCTCAACTTCGACCATACTTCTAGAAATCAATGCCGAATCAAAAAGGACTTTCAAAAGGTTGTAATGTAGGCTCTTTGGACAGGTGGGATAACAATATGGTGAAGTGACTCAAGTGAATGGAGAATAGAAATTTAAAACTTCGGTACTTCGAGATTAAGAACGATCTACTTCAAACATATTCAATCACTACACTTTCGCTTTCAATTCTCTCAACACTTCAATTTTTTTTCTTTCTCACTTTTTCACTTTTTCAAACACTTCATCATTTTTTTTTTCCGCACAAACACATGAGCTCATTTTTTTCCTTTGCTCATTCTCAAATTTTTTTGTTCTTTCCCACAACTCAAATCTCATCACACCTTTTTTCTCATATTCACTCAACAAATAACCTTCTCCTTTTTTCAACTCAATTCACTCCCTTCATATTCACACTTTCCTATTCTCCACTCAAATTGGGACAAAAAGGCTTAGGAATTGGAATAGTGTTCATATGTGCTAGCAAATAAAATAGGCTTTAGGCTCAAAGGGGCTAACAAGGGATCAATGTCATTGGTAAAGACAATTTTGGCTAAGTGACTTATTCAAATCAAAAATGGCCTAAGATCCTATTCGGCATATCAAACTAGACTCAATCTAGAAGCAAGAGCACATGCAAGTTCTAGCATCCTCTAAGGTGACGATCCACTCACAAACGAAGAGATTAAATCATGCATTTAAATCTCGTAAGGCTCAACTCTCACGGCTTTCACATCCAAGCTAGTCCTAGTGAATTCTCACTCTCATCACACAAGTACTCAAAAGAAAACTTATAAGCATACGGGTTCTCTCCCTAATCAGCTCAAACTCAAACACTCACACAAAAGACTTTCTAACTCACCCTTACAACTCACTCTACTCATCAAATCATACTCAAAGATAGCAATCAACAAGCATAAGATGATTGATATGCATAAAATATTGAGTAACAAAACAAATTAATAATAGCCCAAGGAGCATCTCAAGGCACCAAATAACTAACTCAACTCAAAGATAAGGGGTGCGCATGCATGTGCAATGTAACAAGAAACATACAAAAAAAAAACTCCACCCCCCCAAACTTCGACCTTGCTAGAGGTCTAAGTTTGGGGTTGTGGGTTACCTCAACCGAACAATTCAGTTTCTCTCAATAGCTTTGCACACTCCCTTGTCTCAAGTTGGTTCCTTCAATCTAAATAACTCCATGATACCTTTACTCCTTTAGAGACAAGCCTACACAATAAAACTCTCAAGTACGAGGTTAAACATACGACTCAACAACATCCTAGTAACATAAAAGGAAAATAACTAAAAAACACTCAAAAGCAAATAAAAATGGGTTGCCTCCCATTCAGCGCTATTTTTAAGGTCCTCATGCCGGACCAAGCTCAAAGGAGCTTATGGGACATCATACTCAAATTTACCTCCCTTACTCTCATAAGAGTGGTGTTTGCATTCCTTTCCTTGATGCCCCTCCATCATGAGCCCATTTGCTCTCTTCTCATCCCCAAGTGTTATGGGTCTCAACTCCTTCTTCCCTCTATCTGGAGGAGTCTTACTAAACAATTTCTTGAGTTTGGACTTTTTCTTCTTAACTCCTCCTTTCCCTTCTAACTGGACCACGTCCACTTTCTTCACCTCTCCATCCTTCAACTTCTTCACTTCATCCCTATCAAAATAATCAAGATCATAACGCTCATGGGTTAAATTATCAATTGAAGGACTAGCAAACTCATGAGTATTAGAAAGATTAGGGATAGAAGGTGTGTCTTCAACACGAGGATCAATTGCATCCATGCAATACAAGCTCTCATCCTCCTTCGGGCGTTTCATGGCTTCATATAGGGAGATCTTCACTTCTTGATCATCGACCTTCAACGTAATCTTCCCATTTGCCACGTCTAGCACCATCCCCGCCGTAGCTAAGAACGGTCTTCCCAAGATCAGGGGCACGTGCTCATCTTCCTCCATCTCTAGCACTACAAAATCGGCTGGAAAGATGTGATCTCCAACTCTCACTAGAACGTCTTCAACAACACCTTGAGGTCGAGTAATAGACCGATCGGCTAGTTGAAGCGTCATCATTGTGGGTTGAAGTTCACCACCTTCCAACTTCTTGAAAAGCGACAAGGGCATTAGATTAATGCTCGCCCCAAGGTCGCACAACGCTCCCTTCTTGATCCCGTTCCCAATGTCACATAGGATCGTGAAGCTCCCGGGATCCTTCAGCTTTGGTGGAAGCGCCTTGTGCACTAATGCACTCACCTCGTGGTTCAGCTGCACCAACTTCGGCTCATCCACTTGCCGTCTTTTCGCGATCAAGTCCTTCAAAAACTTTGCATAATTGGGCATCTGTTCCAAAGCATCATAAAAAGGAATATTAATATGCAATTGTTTAAAAACATCAAGAAATTTAGCAAATTTTTCATCAAGCTTCTTTTTCATGAAGCGTTGTGGATATGGGACGGGTATCACAGATTTGGGTACCCCCCATTCATCTCTTTCTGTTTCTTTCACTTTCTCCCTTGCTTCCTTTGCCTTCTTCCACTTAGGAACTCTCTCTATCTCCTCAAAGTCTTTCCCCTTCTGGGACTCATCCATGTCTTCATGCTTCTCAATCCCTTCACTTTCAATCCCCTTCTCAACTTCATCTCCTTTAGGCTGAATCTCTTCTTGGGGCGTCTCAGAATCAGCAGGCATCTGAGGACCTTCGTAGTTGGTTCCACTTCTTAGCTGGATCGCCTTGCACTGCTCTTTCTGGTTCCCCTCCGGCATTCTATTCACTGACTTTGCAATTTGGCTCATCTGGAGCTCTAAAGAAGTGAACCTTCGATTGTTCTCTTGTTGAGTTCTAGTCCACTCAACGTTCATCTTTTGGAGCTCTTGATCACGTTGATCACCTTTCTTATGCAGCTCCTTCACATCGTACTCCAAGGATGACAACCGCTTGCTACCTTCCTCCACCTTCTGAAGGATCGCTCTCAACATCTCCTCGGTTGATGCACCGCCTTCTCCACCAGGAGGTTTAGACCCCGGATCAACACCTGCAGGAACAGTAACACCAGCTTTTGGGTTAGCATAAGAAAAATTATCATTTTTCCTCCATGTGTTTTGAGGAGGCTGCTGACCTCCTTGAACTCCTTGTGTGTTCCTCCATTGATTTTGAAGTGGCTGAGGGCCTGGAGGCACAAATGGTTGGCCATAAGAAGGCCTTCCATACTGATTTCCACCTTGGTAGCCATTCTGATTGTAATAAGGACCTCCCATGTAATTGGCTACCTCTTGCTGTCCACTGGGCTGGTCTACTCTCTCATTCTCCACTGCATGCTCTCCACCCAAACTCTTCCCCAACTCAAGGTTGTTGATCTTTTCCATCATGGCCATCAGTAGCCTTCTCGTTCCTTCTCCCTCTTCCACCTGATGCACTCTTTGCAAATCTGCATCCACACCCCAAGCACCGGCATTCGTGACAATGTTGTCCACGATCTCCCTACACCTCTCTATGCCTTGGTTCAAAAATGCTCCGCCCGCACAGGCGTCTAAATGGTCTTGCCCCGTCTTGTTGGCACCACTATAGAAGAACGCCATAATGTCTCCTTCGTTGTACCCGTGCTGCGGGCACTCAATCAGCATGTTCGAGTATCTCTCCCACGCTTGGCGTAAATCCTCTCCAGACTTCTGGCGAAAGGACGAGATCTCAATTCTAGCCTTGATCGTCCTAGATGGAGGGTAGAATCGCTCGAGGAACAGACGCTCGAGCTCGGCCCAAGTGGTAATACCTCCCCGCGGGAGCGTATTATCGTACCACTCCTTAGCTATTCCCGTCAGTGAGAATGGGAACAGCCTAAGCCTCTTGGCATCTTCAGACATGCCATTATAATTGAATGTTGAGGCTATCATGAGAAAGCTCCTCAAGTGAGTGTGAGGATTCTCCTTCCCTATCACCCCTTTGAACTGATTTTCGGTCAGCAGCTTTAAAATCCCCGGTGATATCGAGAAGTTGTTCGCCTCAACAGGAGGCAAAGCCACTCCATCATAGTACCGCTGTGGCTGCGCTGCAAACCTCCCTCTAATAGCCATCTGATCTGCGTTCTGAGGAACGTATTGAGGATTAGCAGCTGGTACTGGTACTTGTTGGGGTGGTGGTTGGTTATAGAATGGTGGTGGATGATATGGATATGGTGGGTAAGGATAAGGTGGGTATGGGTAATGTTGGTATGCTGGGTTGTGGAAAGGGTTATTTGGGTTTTGTGGGTAAGCAGGGTTTTGGTTCTGGTTTTGGGGTTGTGTTTGTGCAGAGTTGATTGTGTCTTGTGGGTTCGGGTGTGGGCTCTCAGTTCCCCCTATGGGTATCTGCTGATTACTGCTATTTCCATTGGCACCCTCTGCCCGTTCCACAAGAGCAGTATACTCTGCAGCTATCTTGTCTAACTCCCCAAGTTCATCAGAAATTTTGTCTTTGTTTCCCGCGGCAGTAGTCATTCTTCTCAAGAAGGCTCGGTTCCTTCTGGCTATTGTCTCAGGATCTGCAGGTAATCTCTCTTCGCTCGTATTGCCTTGTGAGCGTGTTTTCATAAACCTGAAACACTAGCAGAAGGATCAAAACGCAACTGCCGACTAAAATAAAAATAAAAATAAAACAGAAAAGAAAGCACTCACTACTAACTACTAAGCTATCTACAAGTCCTATTCAAAAAGCATAAAACGCCATCCCCGGCAACGGCGCCATTGACTTGAAGCGACTACACTAGCTTCTACTAGTAGCTACCCCGCAAGAGAACGGGTTCACTGTAGTATGGGCAAGTATAGGGACCAAGTATTATCGAACCCAAGGGATGGTATATATGCGAATAGATCCCTGAAGATCTACGCGTCGTAGTTAATATGAGTGAAATGTTTTTTTGGTTTTTTGAAAAGAGAAAATTAAACTAAACTAAATTATCCTATGAATGCAAAAGGAAAATTTAAACTAAGTATCTAAGGTGTATATGCAAGTATGAGATGGTGATGCTTAGGATAGGAATCCCTACGTATACTAACGGAGCAGGTACATAATCAAAGTAATCGTGACAAACAAGAATTAACCTAAGTAAAAGATCGTAGAATGAAAGCTCAAGATTTCTCACCCTAATACTTTATCCTAGCAATCGACTTCACTAATCCACTAACAAGTTAATAGATAGCGCTTAATTAATGAGACCCTAATTTAACTAAGGTGATGCGGTCGTCCTCCTTCGCTAAACCGGTAGATGAATTAACCTTTACTAAACCTTCTCGTTAAGACTACTAATTGTTATTGAGTGATGCGGTCGTCCTCTCTCTAACACTTTCGTACGAAATTCAAAGGTAGAGTTAAGATTAATTATATGAATTCATTAATTAAGAGAATTAAAACTAACGTCACCAATTACCTTAATTACGTACCCACATCCTACTTCTACGAGTTCATCCTAACCTAAGCATGCAAGGGTTTTAGCCGGACATGGTTTTAACAAAACTAAAAGCAATTAAAGAAACAACGAACATAAACATATTGAATTGAACGAAGAAAATAAGAAACATGAACTAGGGTTTTAAAAGAAAATAAATACGAAGAACTGAAATTGAATTGATAAAAACGAAATTTAAACGTGTTCAAAGTAACGAACTAATGAAAAGAAACTAAGAATTGAAAAGAAACTAGAATTCGTATGAAAAACCTCAACAAAACGTAAAATAAAGCTTGCTCGTTCTTCTCCTCTTCAAAAACTAAGTCTAAAGTATTTCTAAAAGTTGGGGATCCTTCAAAACGTGTTTGGACGAGATATATATAGGCACGGGTCGAAACGGGAGTTAATGGGCCGAAAATACGAATCCGGAGGCAAAAGTATATGGGCGCTCGAGCAAAACGCTCGAGCGGTCCCGCTCGAGCAGTGTAGCTCGAATGATGCATTCGCTCGAGCGGTCGCGCTCGAGCTGCTCGAGCGCTGAAATGACTCTGTATGTTTTGGGCGCTCGAGCGATTCGCTCGAGCGGTGGCGCTCGAGCTGCTCGAGCGCAAGAATTGTTCTGTACGTTTGCGCGCTCGAGTAAGGCGCTCGAGCGGTGGCGCTCGAGTGACTTCAAAGCTTCTCCCAAGTGATACTTTTCCTCGTCCGCACTAATACCGATCGTATTTCTTCAATATCTTCTCATCCGGGCATCCGTTTGAGTCGATTCAAAGTCCTACGAACTCCGTTTTTTGTCCTCTATTCACCTATGAGCATCAAAGAGACAAATTTATCAATGTATAGAAATAACGCTCAATTGACTCTAAATACTCTATAAACTCGACCAAAACTAGGGCGTTTCTAGCTACGAATCATGACAATTTCACGCCTAATCAGAACAGTAATACCAGATTTTGGGTTAGCATAAGAAAAATTCTAATTCTTCCTCCATGTGTTTTGAGGAGGCTGCTGACCTCCTTGAACTCCTTGTGTGTTTCTCCATTGATTTTGAGGTGAATGTGGCCCTGGAGGTGCAAATGGATGACCATAAGAAGGTCTTCCAAACTGATTTCCACCTTGGTAGCCATTCTGATTATAATACGGACCTCCCATGTAATTGGCTACCTCTTGCTGTCCACTTGGCTGTTCTACTCTCTCATTCTCTACTGCTTGCTCTCCAACCAAATTCTTCCCCAATTCGAGGTTGTTGATCTTCTCCATCATGGCCATCAACAGCTTTCTTGTTCCTTCACCTTCTTCAACCTGATGTACTCTCTGGAAATCTGCATCCACACCCCAAGCACCGGCATTCGTGACAATGTTGTCCACGATCTCTCTACACCTTTCTATGCCTTGATTCAGGAATGCTCCGCCCGCACAGGCGTCTTAATGGTCTTGCCCCGCCTTGTTGGCACCACTGTAGAAGAATGCCATAATATCTCCCTCATTGTACCCGTGCTGCGGGCACTCTATCAGCATGTTTGAGTATCTCTCCCACGCTTGACGTAGGTCCTCTCCTTGCTTCTGGAGGAAGGAAGAGATCTCAATCCTAGTCTTGATCGTCCTAGATGGAGGGTAGAATCGCTCGAGGAACAGACGCTCGAGCTCAGCCCATGTGGTTACACCTCCGCGTGGGAGCGTGTTGTCATACCACTCCTTGGCTATTCCCGTCAGTGAGAATGGGAACAGCCTAAGCCTCTTGGCATCTTCAGACATGCCATTATAATTGAATGTGGAGGCTATCATGAGAAAACTCCTCAAGTATGTATGAGGATTCTCCTTCCCGATCACCCCCTTGAACTGATTCTCTGGCAGCAGCTTAAGAATTCCCGGGGAAATCGAGAAGTTGTTCGCCTCAACAGGAGGTAACGCCACTCCATCATAGTACCGCTGTGGCTGCGCTGCAAACCTCCATCGAATAACCATATTGTGATCTGCGTTATGGGGCACAGGCTGAGGAGCAACAGGTGGTGCTGGTACTTGTTGAACTGGAGATGGTTGGTACACAGGTGGTTGGTTGTAAACAGGAGGTGGATGATATGGGTATGGTGGATAAGGGTATGGTGGGTGTGGGTAATGTTGGTATACTGGGTTGTTGAAAGGGTTATTTGGGTTTTGTGGGTAAGCAGGGTTGTTCAGAGGATTATGGACAAAATTCTGAGCTGGATTGATAACGTTTTGTGCACCCGGGTTTTGGCTCTGACTATCCCCTAACGGATCTTGGTTCTTACTGGTGTTACCATCAGTTCCGTCAACCCGGTTCAACCCCTGGTTAAACTCATTCTCGGCATCTTCCAACTCATTAGTGATGTCCATTGGTTCTTTCCCTAAGTCGGCAGCGTTCATCCTTCTCAAGAAAGCAGTTCCTTCTAGCTATTGTCTCAGAATCTGCAGGTAACCTCTCTTCGCTCGTATTGCCTTGTGAGCGTGTTTTCATAAACCTGACACACTAGCAGAAGGATCAAAACGCAACTGCCGAATAAATAAAAATAAAACAGAAAAGAAAGCACTCACTACTAACTACTAAGCTATCGACAAGTCCTATTCAAAAAGCATACAACGCCATCCCCGGCAACGACGCCATTGACTTGAAGCGATGTTACTAACTTCTACTAGTCGCTTACCCGCAAGCGAACGGGTTTACTGTAGTATTAGCAAGTATAACGACCAAGTATATCGAACCCAAGGGACAGTGTATATGCGAATAGATCCCTGAAGATCTACGCGTCGTAATTAATATGAGTGTGTTGTTTTTGGATTTTTGGGAATATTAATTAAACTAAAATAAACTAAGTAAACTAAAATACTAAAGAAATCAAATTAACTAAGGGTTGTTTTCAAATAAGAGGAGGTGGTGATGCTTAAGATAGGAATCCCTACGTATACTAACGGAGTAGGTACATAATCAGAATAACTGTGACACACAAGAAATAACCTAAGTCTAAGAATGAAAAGTGAAAGCTCAAGATTCTAAACCCTAATACTTTACCCTAACACTCGACTTCACTAATCCACTAACAAGTTAATAGATTGTGCTTAATTAATGAGACCCTAATTTAACTAAGGTGATGCGGTCGTCCTCCTTCGCTAAACTGGTAAATGAATTAACCCTTTCTAAACCTTCTCATTAAGACTACTAATTGTTATTGAGTGATGCGGTCGTCCTCTCTCTAACACTTTCGTACGAAATTCAAAGGTAAAGTTAAGGTTAATTATAAGAATTCATTAACTAAGAGAATTAAAACCTAACGTCACAAGTTACCCTAATTACGTACCCACAACCTACTTCTACGAGTTCATCCTACCCTAAGCATGCAAGGGTTTTAGCCGGACATGGCTTTAACAAACATAAAAGCAATAGAAGAAACAACGAACATAAACATAATGAATTGAACGAAGAAAATAAGAAACATGAACTAGGGTTTTTAAAAGAAAATAAATCTGAGAACTGAAATTTAATTAACTAAAACGAAGTTCAAAGCGTTTAAAGAAATCAAGCTAATGAAAAGAAACTAATAAACGAAAAGAAACTAAGAATTCGTACGAAAACCTCAACAAAACGTAAACGTAAACTTCCTTCTCCTTCCTCTCCAAAAACTAAGTCTAAATCTCGTGTGTGTGTCAAGTCGTCCTTTAAAACGAGTTTGGAAGAGGTATATATAGGCACCGGGTCGAAACGGGATCTCATGGGCCGAAAAACGAACTTTAGAAAATAAGCCTCGGAAGCGCTCGAGCTGTGTTGCTCGAATGATTCCATAGCTCGAACGGGGCGCTCGAGCTGTGTTGCTCGAGCGGTTCAATAGGTCGAATGAGGCGCTCGAGCTGTGCCCCTCGAGCGACAAAAATGTTCTGTAAGTTTGAAGCGCTCGACCTACGTTGCTCGAGCGAGGTGCTCGAGTGATGGTGCTCGAGTGGGCCTTCCTTCCTTGCAACTAACACTTTTCTTCACACGTACTAATACCAATCGTATTTCTTTGATATCTTCTCATCCGGACATCCGGTTGAGTCGATTCAAAGTCCTACGAACTCCGTTTTTTGTCCTCGATTCACCTATGAGTATCAAAGAGACAAATTCATCAATGTATAGAAATAGTGCTCATTTGGCTCTAAAAACTCAATAAAATCGACCAAAACTAGGGTGTTTCTAGCTACGAATCATGACAATTTCACGCCTAATCAGTTTTCTCTGGTACGGATGGGGATTTGCAGAATTATCGAAAGAGGGTACAGAATGAGTGAAGTTCTGAAAAGGATCATCAATCATGTCAACATCTTCATCGACGTGGTCACTGATCTGGTAACTATGGTTAAATTTGTTTGACAGAAGCACAATTGACCATTTTTTGTTAACTGGATCGGGGACATAGAAAATTTGTTGAGCTTGACTGGCCATTATGTAAGAGTCATTTCTGTATCCCACATTCTTCAAATCAACGCGTACGAACCCAGAAGATTCAACTTGGACCCCATTTGGGATCCTCACCCAGCTACAATCGAAAATTGGCTCACGGTGACCAACATAGTGTTGGGAAAAACGGGGTGCCCGGAATCTATTCGGGATGAAATTTAAATACGAATTTAAATACAATTATTACTAGCATGAATTAATCCTAATTAATTCAAATAATAATTCCAACAACTAATTATCATCATGCATGTTAAATTAATTTCACATATTTAACTAGGCGGAATTAAACAAGTAAATATGCGATTAACGTACCTCTCGTAGTATTGGCCTTTGGATATACAGGACAATTGTAATCTCGTTCTATCAACCCAAAGCCTTCTCAAGTATTTCCCTTTTCACCTCACTTGATCGCCGATGGGAGACGCTTTCAAGCAATTTAATAAACTAAGGAAAAAGAAAAATATCTATGCTTCTTGATTTTTCCAACACATGGAATTATGTACATGGGGATGAAATAATCATCCCCTATTTATAATTAGAGGTGGTCGAATTTTTAGTGGATTATGGGCTTGGAAAAAAATCTTTTCTTAGACTCTAAGAAATCTTGAATATATCTCATATATTCTTTTCTCCAAAATAAAATATTCCACAAAAATCTCACCCTCCTAATTAATTAGTAATTTTCGAAAATTTCATAGAAGAAATCCAAGATTTGGATCTTCTTGAATATATGAGATATTCTTGTATTCCTAGAATACATATCTTCCATAATATCTTTCCAAGAAAATCAACAAAATCTTATTTCTCCTAATCATCATATTTTCGAAAATAATAAAGAAAAATCAGCATAATTATTTTCTTTTTATTTTAATCACCTTATCATTATTGGGCTACTTAATGGGCTACTTGAGGGGCCTTAAGGAGAATTAAGATTGGACCTCCTAATGGACTTCTGAATTTCAATATTGAGCACCAATATAATTCAGCCCATTAATATTAATTATTACCACTAATAAATTAATATTGCACTATCCATCTTAATCCATATTACGATAATATGGGCTCCCGGTTATTATTTCCCGCGTTTAAGATTATCAAGTCCATTAATTAATTAAGCTTCTGAATAGCTCTAAATTAATTAACATCTTTCACCTTGGAGTAAAGACAGCTCAACATTATTATTCGTACCGAAGAAACTAATTCTTCACTTGCAAGATTTGGTACAATAAAACTTCTGAGCCCACCAAGGGGACTAATCACACGAGCCGTACTCGCACGCGTTTCTCCGTATTAAATCTTAGCAACCGTCGTATGATTAATATTACTGCCCAAGACACAAAGTTCGAAGTCACAATGATTCTCACCCAACATGAATCAAAGCAGTAACTATTAAGCACACACGGTCCTATTTAAGTGACGGAGATTAAGAAATCAACAACCACTGAGGTCTAATTCTTCACCTTTCAGAACAGAAGAATTTATCCTCGCTGTAGGACCTCTTCAACACATACTAAATATGCTAGTGCAATCTCTTAGTCAAGACAGACCAATCTGAGCCTTACACATCGACCTTTCACGGCCGATTGTTCAATTCCACCTAGGTCGTGAAAATGTATGTTTAGTTACAAGTAAACTGTTAATGTTGTCTTCCGTGATCGGGTATCACCACATTAACTACAATGTAACATGTACTATATATTGAACGGTTTGCAATAGAAATTCAACATTCAATCATAACTAAAGCAAATGCGATAAAAGAATTATTCTCATAAAACGAGTGTTTGATACACGAGTTATACAAAGTAAAAGCATACTTTCACGTATAACTCCAACACATAGTTGAGTTCCCAAATGTTGACAATCTGTCCAAAGTAAGTGGTATTCGACTGATTCCATGCAGTTGCAGTAATAGACACCCCACTATTCTGCATTGTACTTGTGACATCATGATCTCTGGTATAAAATGTGTATCCATTAATAAGGTAACACTTGTATGAATACACATGCCTATCAGGCAATCTGGATAACCACTTAACTCTTTCTTTCACCGATTCTTTATTCTCTGACAACATATTTGCAACATAATCATTGAACCAGTCAACAAATGTGCGATTGTGCTCAGCTTCAACCCATGATCTAGCTCTGGTGGGAAATGACTCAGAAAGTTCCTGCATGTGCACGCCAATAAAAGGAAGCACGTCTACCGTGTTGTGAAGTACACACAAGTGCATCCGTGTTAGCTCATCCATACTAACACTTACAGGTTGGCCACCGGTAATGCCTTCACCATCCATCCTATTGGTGTATCGGGTACTTGGAAGTCCAATTGCATCGACATTTGGAATAAATTCAGACCAATACTCGACTGCTTCTTCTACTAAATAACGTTCTGCAATGCATCCCTCCGGCCTGAACATATTCATCACATACCCTTTCAACACTTTCATATATCTCTCTACACCGTACATCCATCGCATACGAGCAGGACCACACATCCTTGTCTCGTGTACCAAATGAACGGTTAGGTGAATCATTATATCAAAAAATGAAGGAGGAAAATACATTTCAAGCTCACAAAGCGTCCCCACAATATGTCTCTGAAAACCAAGCAATTTTCTAGGATCAATAACCTTGCCACTCATTGCCTTGAAGAACCAACAAAGCTTTGTTATGGTTATGCGCATATTTTCAGGCAAGATATAACGTATTGCACTGGGCAAGAGATTCTCCATGATGACATGATAGTCATGCAATTTCAGATTCATCAACTTCACGCCATCATCTGAAACAAGTCTCTGTATGTTGGAGGAATAACCCTTTGGTACTTTCACATCCTTTAGTGTTTGAAGAAGAATTTTTCTCTCACTCTTGGACAAGGTGTGTGCAGTAGGAGGTAATTTCGGTGGTTTTCCTTCTTCATACACAGGTGCCAGTTCTGCTCTTATACCCATATCAACCATATCCATTCTTGCATTGTACCCATCCTTGGACTTGTTATCAGCTAGCAGAGTATTGAGCAAACTAGCACAAACATTCTTCTCAACGTGCATTAGATCAATGAAGTGTCTAACATACAACTCTTTCCAATAGGGCAATTGAAAGAAAATTGATTCCTTCTTCCAGCATCTAGTTGGGAGACTCTTTGCAAAGTGTTTTTCGTATTGTGTGTTGACATTCTTCATCTCGTTCAGAACATCTGTACCTGACAATAAACGTGGTGCTCCATGTTCCTCGATTGTACCATCGAATGCATCGGTCATTCTTCTGTACTCATATGTTGGCTCCAACCATCTTCTATGCCCCATATAAACAGTCTTCCTACAATGACATAAATGAATGTAATCTGTGTTCATGGTACAACAAGGACATGCATCGGCCCCCTTCACACTATATCCAGATACATTCCCATAAGCGGGGAAGTCATTGATAGTTCCAAACAACGTGACCTTCAACTTGGAATTCTCTTTTCTATAAGCATCATACACATCGACGCCCTCATCCCACAGGAGCTTCAAGTCCTCTATCAAAGGAGTCAGATATACATCTATGTCGTTATCAAGTTGTTTGGGTCCTGATATCAATATAGACAACATCATGTAAGTGCGCTTCATGTACAACTCCGGTGAAAGATTATAAACCATCAGAATTACTGGTCATGTACTGTGGTTGGTACTTTGGATAACGAACAGATTCATTCCGTCAGTTGAGAGTGCAAGATATAAGTGTCGTGGCTCGTCACCAAATTCTGGATGTTTGGCATCGAATGTCTTCCACTGGGGTGAATCAGCAGGGTGTCTTAGCATTCCATCACCGATCCTATCATCATGATGCCAAGTAAAATTTCTAGCATCCACGTCACTACTATACATTCTCCTGAATCTTGGTATTATTGGGAAGTACCACATCACCTTCGCTGGAGATTTATTTTTCAAATACCTCTTCTTCCCACACTTGGGGCATTCATTGAGGTCTCCATACTCCTTCCGAAATAAGACACAATCACCCGGGCAAGCATGAATTTTCTGATGTGTTAACCCGATGGACTTAAGCATTTGCTTAGCCTCATATGCTTTCGTAGGCAGTACATTTCCATTGGGCAATAGACCACTAATTGCTTCCAGCATACTTGAGAAGCACACATCGGATAACTCGTGTGCTGCTTTTAGGTTGAACAATATCAACACAACTGACACTTTTGTTGCCTTCTTACACCCGGGCCAAAGGGGTAAACCTGTGTCATCCCTTAATTTTTCTGACATATAAGGGTGATCTCGCAGATTTGTGTCATCCCCACAAGATGTATTAACATTCAGTACATCTCCGAAACTATCCTCATCCACTGTATCTTCAAACCTAAAATTAGTTCTTATGTTGCTTGAGCTACATCCATCTCTTCTCTCACCATGAAATGTCCAAACGGTATATGTTTTATCAATACCGTGACACATCAAGTGGTCAAACAAACTTTCTCGACCACTAACAGTTTTTCCATTCATACATTTCCAACACGGACATATAATGTATCGATGGTCGGTGCAGTGTCTAATTGCATGATTACAAAACTCTTCCACCCCATTCCTATACTCCTCCAATAATCTATCTGTTCGAACCCACTTTCGATCCATATAGAACTAGAGATGCCTATATAGATTAACCGAAAAGCACACGTATTGAGTCTAACATATTAATCCTAACATGCACCCTAAAACAATTTCATCTAAAATTTCAACATATGAATCCTAGCATGCATTCTAACAATTTCATCTAAAAATATTTTTAAAGCCTTCAATATTTCCCATCTATAAACCTCTTGAAATAAATTCTAACATTTTAATACTAATTAACATGCACCCTAAAACCATTTCATCTAAAATTCTAACATATGAATCATAACATGCATTCTAACAATTTCATCTAAAATTATTCCTAAAACCTTCAATATTTCCCATCTATAAACCTCTTGAAACAAATTCTAACATTTTAATACTAATTAACATGCACACTAAAACAATTTCATCTAATATTCTAACATATATCCTAACATGCATTCTAACAATTCCATTTAAAATTATTCCTAAAGCCTTCAACATTTCTCGTCTATGAACCTCTTGAAATAAAGTCTAACATTTTAATACTAATTAACATATATACATCTAAAATTCTAAAAAATTATAATATGTCCATCTAAAATTCTAACAAATTCTAACAAATTTCATC
Source organism: Ballota nigra (assembly GCA_947034835.1). Lineage (NCBI taxonomy): Eukaryota > Viridiplantae > Streptophyta > Magnoliopsida > Lamiales > Lamiaceae > Ballota > Ballota nigra. The sequence goes on from OX344721.1 coordinate 81,793,495, forward strand.
TAAAATAATTTTAACATATTAAACCTAACTTGCAACAATTTCATCTAAAATTAATCTAAAAGCCTTCAATTAACCAATGTTTCACCAATAACATATATATATATATATACATATTCATACATTATATTTTCATATATATACATATTCACATATACATACATATACATTTTAATACATTTAAAATACATATTATATACATACCTGGAGGAGGCGGCGGAGAGGGCGGCGGTGGAGGGGCGGCGGCTGTGCAATGTCGCGTTGGGGGAGGCTGAGCGGCGGACTAGCAGCGGCGGAGAGAGCGGCGGTGGCTGGGCGGCATCACGGCGGTGGCTGGGCGGCGTCACGGCGGCAGGAGAGGAAGCTCGACGGCGGTGGGGTGGGGGAGGAAGCTCGACGACGGCAGTGGGGGTGGGGTCGTGTCTGTGTGGTGGGGAGGAAGATATTACGCGTCTAGGGATATAATCCGTGGTCAAAGGGGGTCAAAGGCTAAGAGAGCGTTTAAAAACCGCTATGCAAGTAAAACTCTAAGAGAGCGGTTAAAAACCGCTATCCAAGTTCCACTTGGACAACGGTTTAAAACCGCTCTGTAAGCTCTCTCTTAGACAGCGGTTTTTAACCGCTTTTTTTGCACCTCCCATCTTACACAGCGGTTTTTAACCGCTCTCTTAGACTAACCCTAGGACAGCGGTTAATAACCGCCGTCTTATTTTTTATTTTTTAATATAATTATGTAAAAACGCTCTCCAAGCTTTGTTTTGGAGAGTGTTTTTTAAATAGCTCTCCAAGTATAGCTCTCCAAGTCCAAATGTGTAGTAGTGCATGTTACACTGATTTTTGTCCTTAACGTGATATCCTCGGTTTGCAGGTTATATTCGATCCAAATGGCATAAGTAAAGGGTACGGGTTTGTGTCATTCTCTACCGTTCATGAAGCTTCAAAAGCAGTGAGTTTCGAGATTCTACTGAGAGTTTTTGTTTGGCTAAGCTTATTTAAAATATTTTATTTATTATAAGCTCTAATATCTTATAAGTTATTTTAAAAAGTTTATAAAATGTATTTATTAAGTAGTTTATAATTGTTAAAGTGTTTGACTAATACAATTTATAAGATCTTTGATAGTTTATAATAAATATTTTTAAAATTTTAATTTTAATATAAAATAATATTTTAAATTTTTTTTTTTTTTTTGTTGAGGTAAAGGTGGGTGGGGGTGAGAGAGAGTGGGGTGGTTCCAAGGTGAGGGAGGTGGTTAGGGGTGGAGGTGGTTGAGAAAATAAGTTGAGAAATCCCAACTTATTTTTTAACAACTTATAAGTTGTTAGACAATTATTTAATGATCTTATAAGCTGTTAAACATCTTATTTTACCAAACATGTTGATAGTGCTTATAAGCTCAGTAAAATACCTTCTAATTGAGATGTTATAATTGTTTACTCACATTAAACAAGGGAATTTTTGTTATGGTGTGTTTTTTTAGATTGTTGAACACTACAAAAAAGAAGGAGATTAGCGACGGAAATTTTGCGACGGCCAAATATCCGTCGCAAATTCAGTGAATTTGCGACGGATTTTACTAAGCCGTCGAAAAAAATGAAATTTTGCGACGACTAAGGATGGCCGTCGCAAAGTTTTGTAATTTGCGACGTAAAAGCCGTCGCAAACACTATGGCCCACCGCCTTCGTCTTGAAACGACTACATTTGCGATGGAAGGGTCGTCGCAAATTTCAACTTTGAGTTTGCGACGGTCCATTCCGTCGCAAAATATACCCGTTTAAAGGTGACCGTTCATGAAGCAACCCGTTTGACTGATTTGCGACAGATAAGGTCGTCGCAAATTTTAACTTTGAGTTTGCGACGGACCAAAGCCGTCGCAAATCTTACATTTATATCCGCGACCTTTCGGGAAACGGTCCTTTGACTGTTTTGCGATGGAATTTCCGTCGCAAGTACGAACCGTTTTTACGCGTCTTCTCGGGAAACGGTGCGTTGACTGATTTGCGACGGAAAAGCCGTCGCAAATCAGTAAAAACGACGTCGTTTTGTCTTTGACAGGCGGAATTTGCGACGGATAGGCGTCCGTCGCAATTTTTTTTACAATTATAAATACTCTCCTCGCGAAGCAGACGGATCCTGCGAGAAAAAGGAAGAAGTGGAGGAAAACGAAAGGAAAAGGAAGGAGAAGTCGGGAAAAGGAAGGCGTACGTCCCCACCGAGTTTTCGTTTCGACATTTTCTACAAATAAACCGTAAGTTTTCTTCATTTTTACCGTTTAAAATTTAATTTTAAAGCATGTTTAGAGAATTGATTTTAGTTGAGAATTGATTTTAGTTTAATTGTTTGAATTATATTAGTAATGAATTGATTTTAGTTGAATTAGTTTATCGAATTTTAATTTAAATCATTTTTAATTTTTTGTTAATTAAGTTTAGAATTGAATTAGTTGAATTGTTTGAATTATATTAGAAATGAATTGATTTTAGTTGAATTAGTTGATCTAATTTAATTAGTAGATCGAATTTTAATTTAATTTTAAAGCATGTTTAATTTTTGTTAAGTTTAGAATTGAATTAGTTGAATTGTTTGAATTATATTAGAAATGAATTGATTTTAGTTGAATTAGTTGATCTAATTTAATTAGTAGATCGAATTTTAATTTAATTTTAAAGCATGTTTAATTTTTGTTAAGTTTATAATTGAATTAGTTGAATTGTTAAATTATTACAGATGAACCCAGGTCAAGATAATTTTCTCACTGTCATCATAGTCGACAACAAGTAAGTATTTTTTAATGAATTATGTATACTTTTAATTATATATATATTAATATAATTAACTTGATTTTTTAATTTTGTTGTCACAGACTGCTTCCAGCCCATGAGACTAGCTTAATCGTCTCACAAATCATTAGGATGGAACAATTTGAGTATGGTGCCCACTCGTGGAGTCAAGTGTCCGAGCAAAAGAGGATGGAGTACTTTGATGACTTCAAGGTATAAAAAATTTATTTATTATGATTTTAATTTAACTTTTAATTTTTTAATTTATTCGTTAATATTCTATTTTTAATTTATTTGCAGAGGCGGTGCGTTTGAGACCCTGCCAACGATAGTATTATGTACCAATTGTTCTGTGCGAAAGCGCAAGAACGGTACAAAGATATTATCTACGGCCTGAAGAAGCGGTGGGAGCGTGGGGATCGGGTAGAGTTGGGTCGAGCACCAGATGGACGATCGATATGGGATGGTTTGGTGGATCACTGGAACAGTGAACCATCATTCTGATGAAGAACAATTTATTTATGTTTTTTTGAACTATTTATTTATGTTTTTTGAACAATTTATTTATGTTTTTTGAACAATTTTTGGTAAAGACATTCCCGGTTACAAGGTTTCCGCCATTATTACAGAGATAATGAGGGATAATTTAGAGTAGAACGCAATGAAGTTCAAACTCGTCTCGTCGCAGCGGAAGCAGTAATACTTGGATGGGTTTTGGGTATATATATGCAAATATTTATAAACAATTAGTTGGTTAAAAATATTTGCATATATATACCCGAAACTCATCCAAGTAGTACTGCTTCCGCTGCGACGAGACGAGTTTGAACTTCATTGCGTTCTCCTCTAGATTATCCCTCAATATCTCTGTAATAATGGCGGAAACCTTGTGACCGGGAATGATGCTACAAATAGTATTTCAACAAAGATATTACTAATTCAGTGTTAATTAGCATAATTACTTGTAGCAAACATATACATGATCTTAGATGAATTAATTTGGTGAATTTTGAAAAAAAAAATGAGTCAATTTGGATACATATACAATTAATTGCGTACAAATGAACGAATTATAAATTTAAGCGGGAGTCGAAATAAATAATTTTACAGAAATAATAAAAATTAAATGGCCCCAATATTTATAAAAACAAGTTAGAAACGAAAATGAATTAATTTGGTGAATTGTAGAAAAAAAAATGAGTCAATTTGGATACATATACAATTAATTGCGTACAAATGAACGAATTATAAATTTAAGCGGGAGTCGAAATAAATAATTTTACAGAAATAATAAAAATTAAATGGCCCCAATATTTATAAAAATAATTTAGAAACGAAAATGAATTAATTTGGTGAATTGTAGAAAAAAAAAACGAGTCAATTTGGATACATATACAATTAATTGCGTACAAATGAACGAATTATAAATTTAAGCGGGAGTCGAAATAAATAATTTTACAGAAATAATAAAAATTAAATGACCCCAATATTTATAAAAACAAGTTAGAAACGAAAATGAATTAATTTGGTGAATTGTAGAAAAAAAATGAGTCAATTTGGATACATATACAATTAATTGCGTACAAATTAACGAATTATAAATTTAAGCGGGAGTCGAAATAAATAATTTTACAAAATAAAAAAAATAGTTGGGCAAAATATTTTAATAAACAACTTAGATACGAAAAGAAATTAATTTGGTGAATTATAAAAAAAAATGACTTAATTTGAATACATATACAATTAATTGCATAAAAATAAACGAAAGTAGCTTGTGCCCTAGTGGCGCGCGCCCCCTCCTCTTGCACAAGAGGTCCCGTGTTCGATTCCCCTTGGACGCAAAAAATGGATTAATTGTTCAAGGCCTAATAAGACTAATATAGAAGGTGGGCCGCATATAAAAAGAGATGGGCCGGTTGGCCCAGTGGTTCGCGCCCGCCCCGGCCGCCTCGGGTGCCCGGGCTCGAACCACGCGAGCCACTTTTTTTTTTGTATAGGCTCGGTAATTTGCGACGGCCAAATTCCGTCGCAAATATTGAATTTTGCGACAGAAAACAACCCGTCGCAAATTATAACAGAAAAAAATAAAAAAAAATATATATAAACATTTGCGACGGAATGTGGCCGTCGCAAATGTTGTTGACCCGAACGGGTCTGACCCGAAATATTTGCGACGGAATACTGTCCGTCGCAAATTCTGTGTGACCCGGCCGGGTCTGACCCGCCGATTTTGCGACGGATTTGTCCGTCGTTAATTTGCGACGGAAGGCAAAATCCGTCGCAAAAATTAGCTACGGCTGTTTTAGGGACGGATACGTGTCCGTCGCAGATACCGTCGCAAAACACTGTTTGCGACGGATTTTCCGTCGCTAATTCCGTCGCAAAACAGTGTTTTTTTTGTAGTGGAAATGAATGGGAAGATGGTAGAAAACAAGCCTTTTTATGTTGCAGTTGCAGAGAAAAAGGAGGTTCGACATCAGCGTTTGGAGGTATATTTCATGATAAAGTATAGAGTGAAACAAGTTTATATATGAATTATTGAAATATATTGGTTATTTGTAATAAATAGTATTACTTATTTATAATGAAGAGTCTTCGTTGTTCAGTCAAAACAAACTAAGACTCTTTATTGAAATCAATTAAATACTCTTAAGTGAAAACAACTAATACTCTTTATTATGAGGTTCATTTAGCAATAAATTATACTTTCTATAAACAATCACTTAATTTATAAATAGAGTTCACAATATACCATAATACCCTTCAACATATGATAAAAGTAACAAATCCAAGGATAGGCCTAGTAAAGAGTAAAACATAAGATAAGATAGGCAAAGTATTATAGGAGTATAACTTATCATGGAACCGTTTTAAAATATCATTAATTCATAAGGAATATTATTAATATGGGCCAGTGGTATTAAATTATAATTGTTGTAAATTTTCTTGAATCCAAATTAATGATACTTCTATTGAGATTAATGATAATTGATATTTCTAATGAGATTAATAATACTTTAAAACTAATTTATTATAAATTTATCATGAACTATTTTCATATAAAACTTACTTGAAAATATTTAAATTTTCTATATTAACTATGTAGATTTTATTTTTATTTTTTATATATGTCTTGAATTTATGAAATTTTGTTATTTCGCTCTTCTTGAATTAATTTTATTTACCTTTTATATATTTTGTCCCCTGAACCAAAATCCTGGATCCACACCTGTATACAATTAACCATGGTTATTGATTTGGTGTTATAACCTGCAGTCTATATTTTCCCCTGTGCGTCCAATTGCAATGGCCCCTCCAGTCTCTCCACATATGCCTATTTACGTGAGTCCAGGCTTTGGCCAACCCAGCTTTTATCCCTATGCTCCACCAGTTATTATCTCTCCCATGGTAATCTAATTTTCAGCATTTTCCGTATTTTTTATTTATTGTTAAAATTGTGACTCAAACCCATAACCTCTTGGTTATAGGTAATGAAGTTCTAACATAATATGTATGCCACTTCCTCAGCATTTTCCGTATTGATTGTGTGTCTCAACTACCGATTTATTAGGAATAATATTCTGTTTTAAAATGAAGTAAAAGATCATCGTACATTATTCTTTCCATATTTATTATTTCAGTCAGGAATTGGGTATCAACAACCACCTTTGAGGCCTCCGGCATTTGGACCTCTGCCTCCGGTGTTTCCAACGATGCTATGGGAACCACCACAAGGTCCACGTCCTCTAGTAGGACGTGCACATACAATTCCGTCCCAAGATAGGAGTACGATTTGTTCTATTCCTGTTGGAACACTGACATCTTCCCTTGCTAATGCTTCCCCAAGTGAACAGAGAATAGTAAGTATTACTCTCTCTGTTTCAAACTTATTTGCTACATGTCAAAACTATCCCTCCCTTGGTCAATCAATTGTTCCATAAATTACTATATAACAATATTATTTTTTGCAGTAATAACTTCTCTCTGTACTAGTATACTTACATTTCATGTGGTTATCTATTTATTGTGTCCACCACAGATGTTGGGGGAAAAATTGTATCCATTAGTTGAAAAGGTGGAGCCTGAAATGGCGGGTAAGATCACGGAGAAATGGATCAAACCGAGGTTTTGCACTTGCTCGAATCACCTGATTCTCTTAGAGCAAAGGTTGGAGAAGCTATGGAACTCTTTAAAAATGTGCCTCAGCCCCCTTTTACTAGTTATAATTGACATGAACATATGAGAATGAACGAATTGAGTTTGATGGATTTTCTCTTGAGACTCTCAGTTTTTCAACTCTCTAGTTTTCCTTTTAATTTTTTGGGCTCTTTAATTTCTTCTCAACTCATAATTCATGAGATTTGGCTTATATTTATATTTTGGAGCTTCATCCTCCGATAATATTCCATGCACACATATATAGCCGTATAAAAGAAATAGAGAAGATATTAAAAATTACGAAGCACAACTTCATACCCAGGACGAATTTAGTGGTACGGGTGACAATCCCTTGTATTTGTTTATTTTTATTTTTATATTATATATATATATATATAATTTTTTTATATTTAAATCTTCATTTTATATGATTTTGCCCTTGAATTGAATATATATATATATATATATATATATATATATATATATATATATATTATGATATAATTTTTTTTTGCCTCATTGAAGTAAAATTCTGGATCCTTCCTTGATCATACTTATTATCTTTTTACATGCAAAGAATGATAAAAAAAAAAAAAAAAATCCAACCTGAAATTCAGAAAATTAGGCAAACGAGGATTCAAGATTTAGTTGTAGACTGGGTAGCAGCTACCTTGAGTTGAAGCAAAGCATCCTCGAAACACTTTGCCAGAAGTTTAGGGTCGGGAATAAGTTCTTTGGCAACTAGGATTTGGAGGTCAGCCACATTTGCATAACTCACCATGTGCATTGTGATTGCCTGTAAAAGTAAAAAAACCCAGGCCACAACAATTATTATATAGTATTTATAATAATGTCTTTTCAATGTTTTCAACATAATAAAAGTAGTAATTGATCATACAGACTAGAGAGAGTTAATTAAGGTGAGTTAGAGATGGTATTTACATGAGGTAGGCTGGTTGAAGTGACCCTTATGTGTTTCACATGGTTGCCTGCCATAGTGATCTCCTCTCTTGGCCCGATAACGTTGGATATCGTAAAAGACGTGTTACAAACGATCCGGTAATTACAAATGCTTGCAACCTATACCAACAAATTAATTAAGATTAATTTAGCTAGCTAGGCTCATGCTTAAACACGTTGATATATAGAATTTCAGTAGCTCACTTTTGGTCCGAAGACAGACATCACTAACTTGCCAAGGCCATACGAGAAGGGGGCTTCCAAGGAAAGCTTTTTCTTGTCGATCATCTCTTTCGCCCTCTTTAAAAACTGGAGTGGATCCGACCCCTCTCTGTGGTAATAAACTGGTAAAAGTAGCATCCCGAATTTGTTGCCCCAACCCCAGTTTCCATTCCCCAATTTTGATATATCCTAATAATTAAATCACAAGAAACAATATAATCCATATTTAATTTGGTATAAAAAGTCAATGAGTAGTTTTAGTTTGCACTTGCATGCATGGTATGTACTTGTATTTTAAAAGAATACTGTAATAACACAAGAGTTAATCAGTGATACCCAAAAAAGTAATCAGTGATTCCTCAACTCCAGAAAAACACACAGTTCGCTGTGTTTGGAAAAATCAAAATTAAAGTCAAAATTGAGCTTAAAATCCAAGAGCATGCTATGCACTTGAGTGTATACTAGGATTTGTGTCATCCAATTTTACTAGTCTTGTTTATTCGGCTATTATTTTTATCATAATTTAGAGGGTATTACGAGGTATTTAAAGTTATTTATGAATAAAGTGATTATGATACTTATATTTTTTATAAACAATAACTTTATTGATAAATGAACTTCATAATATCCACCAAATTATAATAAAATATAACAGTCGAAAAAGCAGGACTACTAATATCTGTACGGAGGGAGTAGTATATTTAATTGATGGGTAGTGCACCTGCAATCCTCCTTGTGGTCTCAAATTCACCATAGCAAGACCCGTGATCCGAAGTCCCTCGGGCAGAGCTACACGAAGCATGCAATTAAGACATCATAACTTGACATTACTGACAAATCTAACTAATTTCATGCAATATACTACAAGAAAAGATCCATGGAATTATTATACACCCAACCTTTAGATGATCTGATGTCCAAGTAGGTGGACAGTCCGCGTGAGATTACTCCAAACAGAACGTCATTAATGGTCTGCACAACTTTTGTCAGTCTATATAAATGATTTTCAACCCCTCAAACACTATCACTATTTATTAGAGCTGTCAAAACGGGCCAGTGGGGCGGGTCGAACTAAAACGCCTTTTGGCGGGCGATAAGGGGCGGGCCAAAAATTTGGTGGTCTGCAAAATTCCTACCCAACTAATTTATTGGCGGGCCGCGGGTTTTGGCGAGCCGGCCCACTTTTAATTTTTAATATATTTTTTATTTTTTTAAATTTAAAATATATATTTTTAAATCTCTAATATATAAAATTCATCAAAATCCAGTATAATCAAACAATTTATCTTGATAACTATCATTATAAAAATATTAAAATAAAATTTATTATCTTCAATTAGAAAAATAATTTTTCTACAAATTGAAGTTCACAATATATTACAATAGTAATTCATAAAAATAGACTCACTGCAATTCAAATTCATCATCTATTAACATAAATTTTACAAAATAACCCTAAAAATCATACCATAAATTTTTATATTTTTTTTAAGAATTTTTTTTAAGGCGGGCCGACTTGCCCTAGCCCTCCCCCAACCCGCAAAAGCCCGCGACCCAAACGGGCCAACCCATTTAGGCCCGCTTCCAAAGGGATTAAAAAATCTCTAACTCAACCCTCATTTAAAGTATGGCGGGGTGGGCCGGCCCGACGGGCCCAACCCACTTTGACAGCTCTACTATTTATCATTTAACTATCCTAAATCATAACTTCTCCAGCTCCTATATATTTAGAGTTAAAAGGGGTCAGGTCAGGTCTAGTGTTTCATTTGTTATTCTACTTCACGTGCATGTTCATACCAGGATTTTCTGCACACTAAAAGCTCGTTTGAATGAATTCATAAACTCTTAAAATAATTTATAAGTTATTTATGAGCGGTAAAATTTGAAGTTTAACAACTTATAACATAAACAAATAAGCTTTTTACATACAACTTATAAATAGTACAAAAACAAGTTGGAATTTTCCAAGTAATTTTCCTAATCACCTCCATCCTAGACCCACCTCACCCCTCCTTCACCCAGACCCACCTCAACCTCAACATGAAATTAAAATAAAAAATAATTATTTTATAGTATTAAAATTAAAACGTAAAATATATTCCTTATAAATTATCAAAGATGTATTAGCCAAACATTTTAGCAATTTATAATCTAATTAAAATTACACCTTATAAACTCTTATAATAACTTATTATAAGATGTCAAAATTTATATATATAAGATGTTTCAAATAAGTTCAGCCAAAAGAACTCTAAATTAAGAAAAATGTATTTTTTGAATAAAGTAGCAATGTATGTATAAATATGTGTATATATATATTTTTAGATGCACACATAACTTAATGTTTTTTTAGTGTCCAGATAATTTTAAGACTGGTAAATTAAATAAGTGTACAAATAATCATAAGGAGGAAGGAGCGTTATGTTCTAGAATGGGGTTGTTGTTGAGTTGTAAGGATCTAATGAGTCTTTATCTATTAGAACCTACTCTTGGAGACACATCAGCTAAAGGCAATGAATGTTCAATTACTTGCCCCTAAGCTAGGTCAAACAGTGCAAACAAAGTCTGTTTTATTTTTTTTAAATAAAAATATTAGTATTTCTTATTATAAACAACATCAAGTTTCACAAATACTACATGCTAGATAATATGCATAAACTATTATCATTATATACACTAATTTCACCCGGAAAACTCGGACTACGACCCCGTTGAATTTTATTAATAATTCATTGTACTAGCTAGTGAACGCCAACGGTTTGCAGAAAATAAAATACGAGAATAACACTTTATTTTAAAATGAGGAATATAGGCCTAATATTAATGTGGACAGTTTTATTTTTCTTTTCCTTTCTTGATAAACTTCAATCCCGATAAGCGCGAAAAATGAATGGCCTAAAACGAAAAGAGAAATTTCAATGATTCCAAAATAATTATCACATCATGTAGTATTAAATAATGTATAACGTGTATTGCCCGATTGCGGATAGTTCAATAAGACAAGTGTATTGTACTGTAGCTGAAATGGAATTTTTCTAGAAGAAAAAAGTCCATAAAAACAAGACCTCACATTTAACAAAAACGTGGCAAATGTACGACTAAACGTTATAAATTGTTCGCCCTGATTTAGTATGTACGGTTAATAGTGTTCAATTAACTGAAATCCAACCGTTTTTTTTTTTGGTAAATGTTCCCCCACCGTCTCATAATTATTTGCACACTTTCCTTATCCGCTCGTCCCACAATTGTTTGCACACCCATAAAAGGAAATATTTTTATAAACTCCACCCTCACAATATTCACATATTTACATAAATTGTTATTATTTTTTTACCTTTTGGGCCCACAATACACTCAATTCAACCACTTTCTTCACTTTATACCCCACAAAATATAAAAATTGTGCCCAAATTATGGTGCAAACACTTGTGGAACGGAGGGAGTAATAGTTAGTAGTTAGAAGTTAATTCATCAAGTCATCTTATAACTGTCTTAATTTGTTCGCAAAGAGAATCAAATTTGGGTCACTCACTAAAGTTATTAACTGAAATCCAACCGTTATTAACTTACACTACAAGTTTTTTTTTTTAAAAAAAAATTCCTACAAAATTATACTCCCCCGTCCCAATTTTATTTTCCCGTTTAATTTTACATGGAGTTTAATTGTACTCCCTCCGTCCCTGAGTAAATTTTTCACTTTCCTTTTCGGGCCGTCCCCCACTAAGTTTCTCATTCCATAAATGGAAAAAACAACACTATACTAACATTTAACCTTCAAATTAACACAATATTACCAAAAGTGTCACTCATTCAATTTACTTTTCAACACTATTCATTACTTTATCCCAAAAGTCAACATGTGGCCCACTATATATTACTCCCTCCGTCCCAGTTTTATTTTCCCGTTTGACTGTGCGCAGAGTTTAATGCGAGAGTTGAATTTTAGTATTTAAATGAATAGAGTAGTTGAATTGTAGGGATGGAGTTTTAAAACGTGAATACACTTTATTTTTATTTTGAGAATGAAAAAATAAAATTGAAACGAACATCTTTTTGACAAATGAAAAAATAAAAATGGGACGAAGAGAGTAATTGTCTACGAATTTTTTTGAATTACGTAGGCATCATTATTCATCAATTTACAAACAATTTGTCTTATACGAAATAAAATTCATAAATATTAATTATCTTCAAAATCTTTTACCGGGAATAATTTGACCAACAAAATTGTATAGGTAAGTTTTTGTTTTGTAGTTAGAGATTATAATTAGATAATTTTATATTTTCTTAGAGGGGTAATATTTCCAAACGTGGCATTATATATAATTGAGAAAACTGACCGCGTTGGGAACGGCTTGCTTGACTATCTTCATGTCGTCGAGGCGGAAGGTGGCGGTGGCCAGCTTCCGCGGCCAGAGCTCCACCCCAGCGCCGCCGGTGACGGCGGTGATGGCATCTCTGAAGCACAAGACTCTCATCATAAACTCGAAAGCATAAACCAAAGTGTACCAAAGCATCATCATCAACTTCCACACACTTATCCTCCCACGCGCGTTCCCGGAGGCGCCGACGCCGCCAATACTCGGCCGATTCGTGGGATCATCGACTCTTCGGCAACACGAGAGCAGCATAGACATGAGCGAAATTCCGTCGCCGAGCGCGTGGTGCACACGGAAGACGATGGTTTTGTGGGCCAGGAGCAAGTGAACTTCCCAGAGAGGCTTATCGGAGGGGAGAGGAGACGAGAAGGTGAGATCGGCCATGAAGTCGTTGACGGCGTCCTCGTCGGAGACGGACGAGATCGGGTGGTGGCGGACGATGAGGTGGCGGTCCACGTCGACTTGCGTCCGCCGCCAGTACTCGCGGCCGCCGGAGTCCCGCACCATTAGGCTGAGAAACCTAGGGTTTTTTAGCAAAACTGAGCTCTCGAGTTCGGCCTTAAAGGCAGCGACGTCGACGGCGGATTCAAGCGCGACGGCGGTGTTGATGACCTGGTCCATTAGTGGCTGCACGAATAGGCGGCCGGCGGGGGTTAGTGGTTCGTCTTCTCTATCCATGGATGGATTTATTAGTGGAGAAAGCAGATGAGAATTGAATTAGTGGAATGGAGGAAAGAATATTTTTATATAGTGAATAATAATGGTCGGAACGGATGGAAGAAAAAAGCAGGTAAGTACGTATTAAAGTGGAACAGACTATTCATAGTCAGCACAAAACCCAGGTCTGACCAAATACGTCCATTTCATTTAATTTTCATTCCTATAATTTATCAATTTACTATCTTATACTCCATCCATCCCTCTATTATGTTCCCCTTTTGCCATTTTGGTCCGTCCCACTATAAACTTCTCATACCTTATTTGGAAATCAAATAATAATATTATATTCATCTACTTTATTCACATCCACCAATTTAACCACATTCCACTTTATTCTCTTCTCTCTCCATCACATCACTTGTACTATATCTATATTTTAACAATCATCTTAAATATTGTGCCCAAAAGTGAGGGGAACGTAATAGAGAGACGGAGGGAGTACAACTCTTCGCACCTTTACGAAAAGAAAATAAAGAAAAAAAAAGTTTGTAGGTGTAAAATTGAATTAAATAATACTAATATTCAGAGAGCTTTTGATTGAGTTTATAAACTCTAACAACTTATTAGCTATAAAAATAAGTTGTAATTTCTCAACTTATTTTTCTAGCCCACCCACATCCACCTCTCCCTTGATTCCACACACCTCTATCTCAACATAATTTTTTTTTAAAAATATTATATTATATTAAAATTTTAAAAATATTTATTATAAATTTTCAAATATCTTATAAATTGTATTAGTCAAACACTTATAAGATGTTAGAACTTATAAAATCATTTATATAAATTCAATCAAACATGCTCTTAATACTTTATTGACATTTATAAAATAATTTTATTTTTATTATAAAAGTGCAAAGAGTATTTTAGAACAGACGAAAATAAAAGGGTGAAGATTTTATGGGGTGAGGGAGTAAAATTTATCGGAAATAAATTTTACGAAAATAGGGAACTTAGATTGCGACTAGCCGACTATAGAAGTCCACTTAATTTGGGAAAAAGTGGCTCTATATATATTTGTCTCAAAAAGGATGGATGTTCGCGGGAAAAAAAAAAAAAAAAAGAAAGGGATGGATGTTGGCAATCACATGATTTCTTTACTCGGAACAGATACGAACAGGGGGCGCCTAATGGAGTTCTTCCTCCCTACATACAATATAAATATGTTTTATTCTATCACCAAGTACTTTAAAGTGATTTGTATTTTTAGGCTTAATTATAATTTAAATCATAATATTTTTTTAAATTGCATTTTAAATTAAATTTTTAGATTTTGTTAAAAAAACTTCACTTTTATTTTTTGGGCAAATTAACCTCTGTCCATTGCTGTCGTAGCATCTACGTGGCAACCACCCAAAAAAATTTAAACTAAGTCGAAAATAACTTTAAGATTTAATTGCATTTTAAATCATGACTTTTTTCGAAATTGCATTTTAAGTTAAACTTTTAGTTTTAGATCATGTTAAACAACACTCCATTTAAAAAAAATTGGCAATAAAGACTTATGGGCAAATTTACAGAGGCTCGTCGTTCACATGACGTTACGTGACAATGTGGCAAAAAAATGTAAATACGTGGTATAACTTAAAATTAAATTTTCAAATTCCAAATAGAAAGAAAAGAAGTAAAGAAAAGATGAAATTAAGATACAAAATACATGCATTAATAAGAACATAAATAAATCCAATAAGATAAACACAATAATTTTACCCTAAAAATATTTAATAATCGATTTTACCATGAAATTGGGACGTAGGGTTTTTGAAAAATTATTTGGAAATTGATAATCTAATTTTAAAATTTTCAATGTATTTAAAAGTTGTTGGTAATCGGTTCTAATCTCGTGGATTAGTGGCTGTTCTTAACCGAAATTAAGATCACCAAATAATTTCGTGTGATTGATTACTACCGTTTATAGTAAATACGATAGATCGTGTTAAAAATCGTAAATACGTGTATTGATTACGTATTTATTTCGTATGTGTGCGTTTTGTGGTGTAAAAGTGTGTGTAGGGAGAATTTTTGTGTATTTGAACTTACTTTTTATTAATGGAGAGCAACTCTATTTATACAGACCACCAAGTAGGTGGTGGACAAGACTTTTGGACTTCCAAGCTTGCATGCTTGACATGTGTCCCTTTGACCTAAGTTGACCTTATCTAAGCATAATCTTAGTTACAAAGTCTTCGTTTGGGCCTTATCTCGTCTTCATAGCTGTTCGCTTGTGTTTGAAATGTCGATCTCAATTACGTGCTTTGCATTAAAAGTAGCTCGCCTCTTGAACACGATGGGTGATAAGTTGTTCGCCGATCAGTTCATCACGATTTAAGTAATCTGGATCTTCATCCAATGTAAGAGTTGTTCGCATGATAACTGCTCGTCAGGTGGTTAGTGGACATTTTATACACTTCGTTGATTAGTTTGCGCACCGCTCCTTACGTCATTCACGTTCGTCACATACGGCTTGATTAATTGGTGTCAAAATCCTTGCTTAAGCTTCAAAACCTGTTCGCCTAATGTGAATTGTTGTTCTTTTATCAACAATTGCCCCCTAGCCTGACTTCATGTTGATTTAGGACGAGCTACTTCTTGGCCGAGCAACTGAGGTCAAGATATTTTGTATAGGTATTAGGTCGAACAGTGTACCCTTGGGCGAGTAACTTTGACACGACGTTTCGTGTTTCGAGATCCGGGGCTCGCCTGAGGGATGACATGGGCGATATGGCGAAACGCCGCCCACGCGTGTATTCTCCCAAGGTTACGCGCTTCTGTAATTGCCATTTAGTCCTTTGATTTTTTATTTTGCTCGAATGTGACCCTGCTTTCTTACACTTTGGCCCCGGGATTCTTAGAAAAATACGTGTTTTACTCCGCTTTTCCTAAGGGTATAAATTCGGAAATTACTCAAAATTTTCCCACTTCTTCATTCTTACTCTCAAAATTTTCGGTGACATTCCTTCTTTCCGGCGATTACTTAACTTCTCCGGCATCTTTTAAGATTTCCCGGTGATTCTCCACATTCCAGTCAAGCATTTAATCCTCATAAGGTAGTTGTTTCGTCATTTACTTCTTGTATTTATTTTTTCTAGTTTTCAACTTTCTCTGGGTAAAAATCATGAACCACCACCACCACCATCGTCAATCGCCGCCATCACTGTTTCATCGCCAGAATTTGTTTCTTTCTCACCTTAATCCCTTAAAAAATTATCCATTTTTCAAAGAATTCCATGTCCTCTCAATCTGATAACGAGAATCCTCTCTTAAACCTTGAAAATTGCCCTTTCGAAGTCTTCCCTTCGAAGGGCAACCTCCATTTGAAATTTCTTTAGAAACAGACCACAACGCGGAGTCTGTTGTTAGATCGGTGGAGGATACGGGTGCTCGCCAATCCGGCGAGGAGGTAGTTGAGGTTGCGCACAGGGAGTCAGGCTAGGAGGAATCTTCCAGTTCAGATCTTGAACACGACGAACTAACTTGGGAATTTTTAGAAAGAATAGGGTTTCCAAACCCTAATTTGATGGAGAATGATATTCCCACTGGGGTTGCTTGCCCCTTCGATTGTCGGGCTTATACGGAGCAACTCGTCAATTCTTTTCCCCCTCCACCAAGGCCCAAATTCAAATCTCTAAGGACTAAGTTTCAGGTAACCAGGATTACGAGCATCATTCAAGAAGACGAACTTAATTTAATCCGAGAAATGTACCAGATCCCGTATGATATTTTCATGTGGGCACCCAAGAAGAAAGAGAGTGAGCTGATCATCCTCCTCCTGGTTATACGGCAATCGATGTTGATACCCTGATCGTCGGGCTTAGATTGCCTCTTCCTCCCATTGTTGGTCACTTTCTTGAGGTGACCAATCTTGTTATTACCCAGATTACCCCGTTCGGATGGATGAATCTGTTCGGCATCATGAGCATGTTCGCCCTAGAAAGATATGTAGATCGCATCACTCCCGACGAGGTCAATTACATGATGACGATCTCAAAATGCTCAGCCGTGGAGAAAGGATATTATTATCTAAAAGCACGATCCAGTTACAGTTGTTGTTCCCCCAAGCTTTTCCCTTTTAGAACAAAGGGTTTACGAGATGCCCCCAGCCCGCGGGAGAAAGGTTAAGGGTGATCCTCCCACCAAGATCATTTCCTTGGTGATAGGAACTGCTGGAGCACAAAGGAACTACATCTCCCTCTCCATCTCCAGCTCCGCAATCTCCACCTCCCCACAGATCTAAATGGCTTAAACGTGCCGAAGGCTCAGCAGTCGTTCCTACTCAATACCCTACGGGAAAGGGGAAAGAAAAAGTAGGTTCAACTGTTGCTTGCCAATCGAGCGAAGAACTTGATCGGCATCCGTCTACCGAGGTGGTCGCCCATGGAGGGAAAGGGGGCAAGAGCCATGAGGTGTGAACAAAAGGCCCCGAAGACCTCACGTACTTGGGCTGGGATGACCTCAAGTACTCTGAGTAAGCACCTACTTCCTTAGTATTCTTAACTTGTGAATTTTTTCCAATTTTTTTTTCTAACTTTTTACTTCTTTGTTCGCAGATACCGGGGAGCTGATCATCCCGGGCGAGCTGAAGTTGTGCATCAATTCGCATGTTCAAAGACTCCCACCTCACTCCGGGATATTCCGGGTGATCATGTTCGCCGAGCAACCGAAGTTGTTGCTTGCGCCTGGTCCAAACCCCTGGACCGGACTGTGCAAAATCAAGGGGCGATGGACAACTTTCATCTCTCGATGATCCAAGCCGCCAACTCGCTCGTTGCGAGCTAAAAGGGATTATCCCAATTGGCCGAGATAGAAGAAGTTGCTCGCCGCTACATGGCCACTGCTCGGCACGCCGCCACTGCTCTTCCCTTTCATCTTTCACCGCCATGCCGCCACTGCTCAACAACCAGCTCAAACTCACCAGTGAGACTGATCAAAAATAAATCGAGGCTTATCAGGAGGTCTCTGCCGAGCTAAAGGCCAAATTAACTGAGCTCGCCACTTCCCAAACTGCCTTTGAGGAAGAGAAGAAGAAAAGAGAAGAGGCCGAGCAGAAGGCAGCTGAGCTGGAGGCCGAGGTTGCTCGCCTCAAGGAAGAGATGGCTGGGATGCTCACCCAGGCCGAGTTCGACGCCCAGCTGAATGCCCACCTTGAGCCTTGTTCAAATATGGGGTACATTTGTGCCTATGCTGACTGTATCTGTTCAGTTAGTACACGTAATGTCCCTGCGATTGTGGAGGATATCGACCAAGATTTAACTGAATTCCTCGAAGCCTATCCTCCTATGCCCGGATCGACCCTTCAGCTGGGTGATATGATTGATTATGGGATCAAGTTAGACCTTCTTGATCCCAGCATTACTTTGACCCGTCCCCCAGCTGCAGAGAAAAATGATGAGGGCGAGCAAGCCGCTACTGAAGGTGAGCAAAAAGCGGCAGAAGACCTGGTCGCCGAGATGCTGGTGGACAACCCTGTTGATCAACCTCAAGACCCAGTCTTCTAGGGTTGCTCTCCTCATTTGGTCCCAGACGCCCAAATGCAGATATGGACAATCTTTCATGAATGGAGGGGCGAGCTGGTTGTGGAGCTATTCGCCCATCTCCTGCTCCCGGGTGAGCAACTTCTTGTTGGGGTTGAGGTCTGCCCAGCCTGTCCAGAACACTGGGACGTGAACTCCCATGACTTGACTCTGCTGCTCGACTGGGAACAGACTCCGCTTGGTCTTCCACCCGTTCAACTATTTTTGCTTTGCCTTTAACCCTCTGGACTTGGGCACTATCTACTTCATTTTGTTGTTCGTCGTGAGCTGGTCTGGTTCTCTGCGTTTCAACAAGCCTCTGGCCCTTACTTGTGATGGGCCAGGTTGTTCTTATTATTTTTGTAAGGCTTATAAGGTGGCTATAGTTCTGTCTAGCTCGCTGGGGTTGCTAGCTAATGCTTCCAGCTCTAGAGGCATTACATGCGTCATGCCTGACTGTCTGACCTTATTTGTTGGCCGTGGATCCTATGCCCGCCGACCAGATGAAGAAGCTCTGGTCTGTTGGGTCCTGACCGACGGGTGAGCGAGTTGGGTATCTTTAGACTGAGGCATGTTGATTATATATTTATTTTGAATCTTCAAGTCTTCAAATCTTCAAATACTTGATTGAAGAACACCAATAACTCCAAGAACACTTTCACTGAGTTTATGAAGAAAACTCAAGAAATCTTTTGAATCTTCAAGTTCTTGACTTGAATTCCTTGCAATCTAACACGAATCGAAGGTTCAAACCCTTCTTCTAGCGCCAATTTGTTGGTAATCGGTTCTGATCTCGTGGATTAGTGATTGTTTTTAACCGAAATTAAGATCACCAAACAATTTCGTGTGACTGATTACTATCGTTTATAGTAAATACGATAGATCGGGTTAGAAAATCATAAATACGTGTATTGATTACGTATTTATTTCGTATGTTTGCATTTTGTGGTGTATAAGTGTGTGTAGGGAGAATTTTTGTGTATTTGAACTTACTTTTTATTAATGGAGATCAACTCTATTTATACAGGCCACCAAGTAAGTGGTGGACAAGACTTTTGGACTTTCAAGCTTGCATGCTTGACATGTGTCCCTTTGACCTAATTTGACCTTACCTAAGCTTAATCTTAGTTACAAAGTCTTCATTGGGTCTTATCTCGCTTTATAGTTGTCCGCTTGTGTTTGAAATGTTGATATCCATTACGTGTTTCGCATTAAAAGTAGCTCGCCTCTTGAACACGATGGGTGATAAGTTATTCGCCGATCAGTTCATCATGATTTAAGTAATCTGGATCTTCATCCAATGCAAGATTGTTCGCATGATAGTTGCTCGGCAGGTGGTCAGTGGACATATCATACACTTCATTGATTAGTTTGCGCACCCCTCCTTACGTCATTCATGTTCGTCACATACGGCTTGATTAATTGGTGCCAAAATCCTTGCTTAAGCTTCAAAACCTGTTCGCCTAATGTGAATAGTTGTTTGCCTATCAACAAAAGTTTTTTGCCATAATATTTAAGTTTTTTCTGGCCTGTTGCCACGTAGACGCCGCATCAACGACGACCCTGTGAAAATTTGTCAGTAAGTGTTAATAGCCAAAAAATTTAAATTTTAACTTTTTTTCTAACAAAATTAAAAAGTTTAGCTTAAAATTTAATTTTAGAAAAAAAAAGGTCATTATTTAAATTGCAACTAAGTTTAAAAGAAAAATTGCCACCTAATTTAAGTTAAGTCTTAATCTTCAAAAAAAATAAAATTAAGTTGAATCTTTTTTAACAAGATCCAAGCATTTAGCTTAAAATACAATTTGAAAAAAAATCGTGATTTAAACTGCAATTAAACCATATATAAATGAGCTCCATGCTATATATAAATATATGCTCGACACATTTAAAACTGTAGTACCTATTAATTATAATATTTTTCTATTAATTAAATTTAACGGTCACAAATAAATCACACAATCTAATAGTAGGACATGACAAAAAATCTGTTTGTGGCTTACGGAGTTGTAACACATTGGTTTGTACATAAATTAAAACACAAATTCTAGTATGCACTCAAATGCATAGCATACACTTGAATTTTAAGCTCAATTTTGACTTCAATTTTGATTATATCAAAATACAAATACACACCGAACTATGTATTTTTTTTGCAGTTGAGGTATTACTGATTATTTCTTGAAGTATTACTAATTACTTTTTGGGATATCAAATATTACTTATTAGGGTATTACTAAATTCTGCTTAAGGTATTTTTTTTTTCAAAATACAAATTCATAGGCAAAATTATGTATATATAGTAAATTAGAATCTAAATAGTGTAAATAGGGGTGGGAGAATTTTATTTATGGATATAGGGTTGATCGCCCTGGTGTGTAGCGATCAATCAGGTAGATCGCGCTCACCAAGGACGATCAATGTAAAAGCCTGTCACGTCCTAGATCGCCCCACATATACTGACAAGTTTCTGGGGCTGTTTGAGTTTGCACCACTTCAATTCAATTATTTTCCCCAGCTTTTCTTTCATATTTTTTTTCTTCAAAGTCCTTAAGTTCACGTTCTCTACCTCTACTTTCACGAAGCACATACATCTGAGTCTGGTAAAATTAATTGCAGTTTTGAAGGTTTGAGGCTGAGAACAGTGAAATCGATATGGTTGACGGCTTTTTGGGGCGAACATTGGACACAATTTTTTAACCTTTACCAACCCCCAGAGGTTGGCCTAGTGGTGAGGGCTTGAGATTTAGGAGTGTGATGCTCCATAGGTCTCGAGTTCGAAACCCACTTGGTGCAAACAATTCCTGAGATGGGTCAGTCCATACCGAATCCGCTCCCTGCGCTTTACCTTTGCTGCCAAACCTTTACCCTTTGCGTAGATCGCCCTTGGTGAGCACGATCTATGTGGTTGATCGCTACTCACCAAGGCGATCTACCCTATATACGTAAAAAAAATTCTACAACCCCTATTTACACCATTTAGATTTGTATTTACTATAGATACATAAATTTACTCAAATTCATATTATGCACTCAAGTGTACACTAGAACTATTCAAATTAAAATCCTTGATTCGTGTTTTAAAAGGGATTGAATTGTGAACTTTCAGTCTAGCGCGCGGCGAGAGAACACAGTCGTGATTAGGATAAATTAAGATACAATTGATTCATACATAAACCACTTTGTAATACTTTTAGGTTTTATAACTAATATCCTCAGTGAAAACAACTATTGTCCTCCAAAACTAATAAATTTGTGATATAACTAATTCCTACGTACTTTCAAATGAGACATTCCATCACTTAATGAATTTTGTGATATTTTTACATTAATTTTGCGGCAGCGGCAGCGGCTAATAACACACGGACTTTTTGCTCTTTAAACCCGAATTTTTTTTTACCAAAACAGCTCAATGTAATTAGACTATTATACCCTTTACCACTTAAAATCCATTAAAACATAAAATTTAGTTTTTGCTCCATACATCCAATCCAAATTTTTTTTTCTCCTTCATCGTGACTCCCCCCCCCCCCCCCCCCAAAACTCTTTATTCTTCATTCTTTACTCAACCACTTAAATCAATACTCATGAGAGATGTCATGGAGGAAAAATACACTTCAGAAAATATATGTAATGTAAGTTTTCTATAACTTTATTGTTCTATATGGTATGTGTTATGGTAAAAATTTATTTAGAAAAGAATATTTAGGGTTTAAAAGTTGTATTAACCGAATTATGTTCACAGATTTAAGGTTCAAGAATTCTAAAAATTGCGCATGTTTAACAAATCAGAGCCGAACATTTATCATTATGTTCGGCCAGAGTTGGTCAAACGCAATGATAAATGTTCGATCACTGTTAGCCAAACATTATGAATAAAGTCCGGCCACTGTTGGCCAAACTTCCAGTGCGTGCATCATTTTTCTTCTTCCAGTGCGTGCATCATTTTTCTTCTTCCAGGGAGTGCTTTCCTTCTGCGTGCATGTGTTTGGGTGTGTGAGGTTTTTTTTTATATTTGGGTGTGTGTTTTTATTATAGGGTTTAAGATTTGGGTGTATGAAAATATTGAAATTTAAGTTGAGGGGTAAAATAGACAATAATTACGGGTGTTTTGAGTAAAATTTAAAATAGGCTCAGGTGTGAAGAGCAACGAGTGTGAAGAGCAAAAGTCCGAGTGTTATTAGCCGCGATCTAATTTTGCCAAATTGGCACTCAATTATGTATTTAACGATCTATTAATAGTGCCTTTTGGAATTTTTTTTATTTATGTATTGTATTATTCATCTAACGGAGATTATCTTAATCAAGTTAGAAAGTCATTTTTTTATAAGTAGACTCACGTAACAATGTGTTGGGTATTTTGGCAATGTGAATAAAAATACATGAAGTATTTAAAAGCACAATTTTCACTTTATGTTTATATAGCTGATATAGAATAAGATTAACATGATGTAAAGCCATCAACTAATAACATCAACATAAATTTGTTGGAGTCCAATAAATTTACACATGGTTGCTTTACCGCATTCCTATCTGTATTCCCGTACATGTGAAAAGAATATTGAAAATCATTCAAATTTCAATATGATCTCACAAACATAGGATAAAAGCAAAATAGCAAAAAAGGAAAAGAAATGGCTCTTAACTTTCCAATATGCCCATTGTGTTCTTTGTTGAAAGAACTGGATATCCTCCTTAGTGACCTTGAATAGTTATGTGATTCCGGATATATAGTTTTTCATCCAGAATGTTCTTTCGAGGTTGATTCTTCACCCTTGGTTAGAATTAAGGGATCTGGAAGTCCCTTTTCTTGTAACAAATTGAAGTTGTGGCTTGCTAGCTGTAAAATCCTCGACTCCTTGGGAACTCTGTAAATAAGAGAAACAAGGAGATCAGTAATGAAAACATGGAAATTATTCAAATATGTTGTATTCTTCGGGGGAAAAAGTAGAGTTGAGAAGAGCATGATGTTAACAATAAATAAATAACTCTTATGTAACATAAAATTAGGGATTTTGGTGCAAAAGAGAAGTCATCTCCCTTACCTACCATTACACACTACATTTAGACAAGGCAAACACAAGATTATTAACTGCTCAAAAGAAATGATCCGAATGGAGGTATTATTAACAATGGAAACGTAAAAAAGCGTTGCGGAAATCTCAGAGAAAGGGAAAAAGAATAACTATCCTTCCGGAAAGAACGTTATTCATCACGCTGTAATCTCTTCATCCCAGTAAGGATCCATGTAGCCTTGCTAAATATTGCTTGTGGACTAAAACATCCTAGACAAAATTCTTCTTGCTTTTGACTCCTCTTTTGTCTTCTCATACCTTCAAGATAGTAGCAGTCTTCCAGATATACTCGTAAAACACCTCCACCGTGTCCCCCTTTTTCAATCTCATTATAAGCAAATCAAAATCAGCATATAAAAGAGCTTGGAGTAATAATATACGACAAAACAATATCATCGTGGACTAAAACAAAATTTGGATCCTAAATCACCAAATTCATTTATCAAGAGAAACATAACTTTACCCCCAAAAGCATGTAAAACTGAATTACTCATAGAACATACTACTATCTTTAGCAAATATTTTAAATCATGCCTCATAGAAAAATAATATAATATTATTCATTGCTTAGCCTAATGGAGTATAATCCAATTTATTTATGTTGCACGTTGGTTGCGAAATACTACTTCAACATCTAAAATGCAATAAACCTAAGTAGACACCTTGTTTGGTGAATACAAATAGTAGACCATACATTATATGTTTAAATATTGGTTGCGTCCTATTTTTATCCCTCTAGTGGAGTTTGCGCTTAAAAATATCAGTAAAAAAATTCCAAGAATAAATTGTGAATAACATAGAAGGGCACTAAATTAATTTCCAAGACCACTATTTTCTTTGATTATTTCCTTCTTTTATTAAAAGAATATGCAGCTACTTACTGGTTCGTGAAAAGAAAATATGTGTTTCTCCCTTTTTATTTTGACTCTAAAAACTTAGGATAGATCAAACTCCAATCTGGGGTAAAATGGGAGAATTTTATAAGCTATAAGCCATTCTTTATTCACTTTATTTTGCATGGACTCTACCAATCATTCCCAAAACAAAATTTGGATTTTTACAAAACAAATGGTGATGACAACATTGGGAACACAAAGCCGAGAAAACCAAATAATAGAATAAGGGAATCAAAACCAAAAGCTGATGATCTTAGTTCAGATGATTAGTGGCTGTTTCTAGGCTTAGAAGATCATCAAACAAAAATTAAATCAAAGATTAAAGCTAAATTTTCATAAGGAAGATTTGAGGAGAAATTTGTCAAGAGTTTTGGCCTTGTTTTTAATAATTGAACCCCCTCTTATTATCCCATGAAGGGGTATATATAGAGTACAAGCAAGTAGGAGGTGTCATCTCCTTAATCACTTTCATTTACAATGTGACAAGTGTTAAGACCTTAAGCTATTACATCTTATACAATGACAAGTGTTAAAATACTTGTTTGTCCCTAATGTAATGCCTAATTATTGGAATTTCTGATGATCTTCCGAGGTTCCCTTGTGCTCGCCTGCTCGCCTCTCTTGGTTTCCTCTTGATTCTTCTTGGTCAAGCTACTCGCCCTTTTCTTTGTGCATTGATGACCAGCTGCTCGTCTACATTGGCTTGGACTTTTTCCCAGTTGCTCGCCTCCTAGGGCTTTTTTTCCTGCTGCTCGTCCTTTTTAGCTTTTTTGTCCTTAATGACCTCTTAACTTATTATTTAGTCTTTATTTATCTTAACCTCATTGCTCGGTTGTTCGCCTATCAACAATGCCCCCTTGTTTGACATATTAGGATGAATTTTTATCCTTTTATGTCAAACTATAAGTTGGGTCATACCTTTATGCTAAGAGGCGAACAACAGGGGTTTGAATTTTATAGGCGGGAAATTTGGGAGCGACCAACAGGGAAAGACCCTTGGACTGGTGACTTTTTGCCTCCCGAGGTGCGGGATACGAGGCAACGTGGGCGGTTGGTGACATCACCGCCGCCCACGCGTGCGTTTTTTTTTTTTGCACATAGGGGCTTCTCTTTTTTGAAATCTTTCAATCTTAACCCCGAATTCCTTCTTATAAATAGCCCATTTCTTTTTCTTTTTCATCTTTTCACGATTGCGACTCACAAATCCTCCATAGACGAATTTCTTGAAGCTTTCCCTTCTCCAAATTTTCTCAGATTTCAGTCGATTTTACTCAAATCGAAGGTGAATTCTTGGTTTCTTTTGTTCTTTCATTGTAATTCCCTGCATTGCATTTTCAATTTCCTCTCTCTTTTGTCTCTTTTTTTCTGTCATTTTCACATACTTCCACCGCCTTCGTCGTCGCGCCGCTGCCGCCTTTCCCTTTCTACCCCTGCGACGCTATCGACGCTGCCATACTATTATTTCTTTCCCCTCATCCTATTTGGATTTTGTAAATGTCATCTCCTTCTTCAAGTAGCACGCCTCCTGTTGAACTCGTTAGCCGGAACCCTGCAAAATGGCCCATGGAAGATGAACGGCCATCCCCCGCTCCTCGCCGCTCGCTCCGACGAGCAATTGCCCAAAATCCATGGACTTTGCTTGTTGACAAAGATACGGGATCGGAGGCGAGCTCCGTTGTTCGCTCCGTAGATGAGTTTTATGCCGTGGATAGTTCTGGCGAGCAGGATGTCCATCCCCCTGTTACTCGCTCCTCGCCAAGAGAGAGCACTTCCTCAGACTTGGGGGAGGATTCTGCTGAGGTTGCTGCTGAAATTGAAGAGATGAGTATTCCTGGAGCAATGGGGGCGAGCAGCGAACAGCGAGGCCCCAGCGAGTAGATGGCCCACTCAGGAGGCGACCAGCCGGGTGTGACTTGGGAATTTCTGCGTGAGATTAATTTTCCAATTTCTAAACTAACTCCTGAGTCCCTGATACTCGAAGCGGTTGTTTGAAGGCATGAGTTGATCGATTACGCCAACCAGTACCATAACACCTTTCCCACTCCTCCAAGGGTTATTATGGAAGCTCGGGAATCCCCGTATACGGCGGGTAGGGTAGCGAGTGTAATTATGGAAGACGGTTTGGCCCGGATATGCTCCTCCTACCGCATCTTGTATGACATTCACCTATACGCTCCACAGAGATGGGAGACAGCTGATAACCCGCCCCCTGGATGTACTACCATCAATCTGGACGTCCTCAACACGGGGTTTCCCTTGCCCCTTTATCCGATCATCGGCCGGTTTCTCGAGGATACTAACCTGGCCATAACTCAGATCACGCCGAACGGATAGAGTAACTTGTTGGCTTTCATAACCCTTTTTGGTCTTGAGGAGTATAAGAACAGTAGTAGTACGTTAAAACGGCCGCTTTGAATTCATTCATAAAGGGTCGACCGAGAAACCCATTATAGGCAGACTGTTGATTTACAACTAAAAATTCTACCATTCTAGTCAGTCTCCTTTCGGAGTTCTCGATCGATACAAGTTCGACCGGTAACGTAACTAGTCCTAAAGGAACGGTTACAGCATCTCCGAACCCTACTATCTTATGATTACAGTCCTTTACATACTCCTCACAATCACCTAACTGATCTAGTGTACTTTTAATATGATGTATGTGTAGGAGCTGATATCCACAAGCAAGCGATGGACTCGGATCCCCATAATGTTAGCACATATGATTAGTGAGTCGTTGTGTGGAGTAAGTATTCCATCTAAGTCTTTTTCAGAAAACACCAGGTCTCCCGTCTTCTTAGTAGTTTGGTTCATTCCTACTTCTCTGACTTGAGCCACTGCTCTCAGATCTGCTTTTCTCTTCCCTTTGGACATTGGAGGTCTTCCATCTAAACAACCTCCTACCGGTCCGGCTGGTTCAAGCATTAAAATTTCTCGGACGGGTTCCACCGGAGCCGTGAATGCCTTTTTACCCTTCTTGTCCATTTTGCTCGGCTGCTCGTCTTCCTCATCATCCTCCGAGCTAGATGGAACTGTCATTCTGGGCCTCTTGCCTGGCTGCCTTTTGACAAACTCTGACAGCTTCCCTTCTTCATAGAATCGTCACAGTTGCCTCAAGAGGTCCCGACATTCACTTGTGAAATGACCTATGTTTTGGTGATATGCACAATATTTGTTAGGATTTAATTTTCCTCGCTCTTGTCGTATTTTTCGGGGTTCTGACAGCATATCGTTATCCTTCACGTTGTTATATACGGCTTCTATAGATGTGGATAGGACATGGTTCAACTTTTCCTTCAACTCGGAACCTTCGCTGAAGGCCTTCATGTTCTTAGGGGCCTTGTATTCCCCTCCTGACTTCTTTCCCAACTTTTTGGTGTCAGCCTTGTCACCTAACTCTTTTTGTAAGGTTTCTTGCATTGAGATGTACACACCGGCTTTATGTCTGAATTTAGAATAAGTCTTAGGGAAAGCCAGGTGCATTTCTTTCCAAAGGTCCATTCCTTTTCTGAGTCCTACCATCACTGCCACAATCTTCGTGTCTTCACTCACCATCTCACCTTCTAATAAAACTTTATCGAACCTCTCAAAAAATGCTCTATCAGATTCCTCATCTCCTTGTTTCAAATCTGCAAGTTTGTGTCTTTGTGTGAGATAAGACCCGACCGTTGAGAAGTGTGATAAAAATTCCTTGTTGAGCTGCATGAACAAATTTATAGAGCCAGGGGCAAGTGCGGAGAACAATCTGTGAGGGCCATCATCCAAAGTCAACGGAAAGTTGCGACACTGTGTTGCATCTGATGCTCTTACTGATATCATGTAATCAGTATATTTTGATAGATACACCTTTGGATCTGAATTCCCCTCATATAAACTAATGACTGGGAATTGCACTTTTTTCTTAACTGGCGCATTCAGGATAGCTGGGGATAAGGGTGATGATGGCAATATCGTTGATCCAACGCCTTTTTGGTCCTCCAACTGTTTCTGCATTTTTCCACCGTTTTTTTTTTCAGAGCTTGCCACTCGTCCAGGGACGTTCTTCCATTAGAAGGTTGTTCATCATGGTCGGGTTTGATGACCTCTCTATGATGCAGTCCCTTGCTAACGGGACGTTTCTCCTGTGTGACATGCTTAGCGATGTTGCTAGCTCCATTGGGACCCAAACGCCCAAAAACTGACCTTCTCAACCTCTCATGAACAGAGGGGCGAGCAGCAGGGTGTGCTCGTTCTTCGCTTCTTTGGTGAGTCTCTCTCCGTTGCTCGACTCCTCGCCTGTCCCCGGAGTGGACTCTCCTCGACTCCCAAGTCGTTCACTTGTTGGGGTTTTTCCCTTGGCTCTCCTTGCTTGTTCACTATCAACCTCATCTATTCTTATATCTTCGCGTTGCTTGGTTCTTCTTTCGGTTGCCCAGTTGCTCGCCTCCGGGGCCCTTGATGGTCCGGCAGCTTCATGTCGTCTTTGTAAAGATTGTAAAATGGCGATTGTTTTCGCTAATTCCTCCGGGTTTTGAGCCATGGCCTCCACCTCCGGGGGAAGAGTGTCGATTGTAACTTGTACATTCCTTCGGGAAGTCGCCCGCACCATTCTTGCATGTTCACCTGTCGATGATACTGATTAGGCGTGAAATTGTCATGATTCGTAGCTAGAAACGCCCTAGTTTTGGTCGAGTTTATAGAGTATTTAGAGTCAATTGAGCATTATTTCTATACATTGATAAATTTGTCTCTTTGATGCTCATAGGTGAAGAGAGGACGAAAAACGGAGTTCGTAGGACTTTGAATCGACTCAAACGGATGCCCGGATGAGAAGATATTGAAGAAATACGATTGGTATTAGTGCGGACGAGGAAAAGTATCATTTGGGAGGATTAGAGATCACTCGAGCGCATTGCTCGAGCGCCACCGCTCGAGCGCCTTACTCGAGCGCGCAAACATACAGAACCATTCTTGCGCTCGAGCAGCTCGAGCGCCACCGCTCGAGCGAATCACTCGAGCGCCCAAAACATACAGAGAGAATTCGACGCTCGAGCAGCTCGAGCGCCACCGCTCGAGCGATTGTGTCATTCGAGCTACACAGCTCGAGCGGGACCGCTCGAGCGTTTTGCTCGAGCGCCCGTATACTTTTGCCTCCGGATGCGTATTTTCGGCCCATTAACTCCCGTTTCGACCCGGTGCCTATATATACATCGTCCAAACACGTTTTGAAGGATCCCCGAACTTTAGAAATAATTTTAGACTTAGTTTTTGGAGAGGAAGGAGACGAGCAAGCTTTATTTACGTATTGTTGAGGTTTTTCTTACGAATTCTTCGTTTAATTTTGTTTCTTCGTTTCTTTTCTTCAGTGCTATTACGTTAAATACTTTAAACTTCGTTTAATTAATTTAATTTCAGTTTTTAGAATTTCTTTCTTTCAAACCCTAGTTTATGTTTATTCTTTTCTTCGTTCAATTCATTATGCTTATGTTCGTTGTTTCTTTTATTACTTTTATTTTTGTTATAACCATGTCCGGCTAAAACCCTTGCATGCTTGGGGTAGGATGAACTCGTAGAAGTAGGATGTGGGTACGTAATTAAGGTAATTGGTGACGTTAGTTTTAATTCTCTTAATTAATGAATTTATATAATTAATCTTAACTCTACCTTTGAATTTCGTACGAAAGTGTTAGAGAGAGGACGACCGCATCACTCGATAACAATTAGTAGTCTTAACGAGAGGGTTTAGGAAAGGTTAATTCATCTACCGGTTTAGCGAAGGAGGACGACCGCATCACCTTAGTTAAATTAGGGTCTCATTAATTAAGCACAGTTCATTAACTTGTTAGTGGATTAGTGAAGTCGATTGCTAGGATAAAGTATTAGGGTGAGAAATCTTGAGCTTTCATTCTACGATCTTTTACTTAGGTTAATTCTTGGTTGTCACGATTACTTTGATTATGTACCTGCTCCGTTAGTATACGTAGGGATTCCTATCCTGAGCATCACCATCTCATATCTGAAAAACACCTTAGATACTTAGTTTAATTTTCCTTTTGCATTCGTAGAGTAATTTAGTTTAGATTATTTTCTCTTTTCAAAAAACCAAAAAACATTACACTCATATTAACTACGACGCGTAGATCTTCAGGGATCTATTCGCATATACACCATCCCTTGGGTTCGATAATACTTGGTCCCTATACTTGCCCATACTACAGTGAACCCGTTCTCTTGCGGGGTAGCTACTAGTAGAAGCTAGTGTAGTTTGCTTCAAGTCAATGGCGCCGTTGCCGGGGATGGCGTTATATGCTTTTTGAATAGGACTTGTCGATAGCTTAGTAGTTAGTAGTGAGTGACTTATTTTCTGTTTATTTTTATTTGTTCAGCAGTTGCGTTTTGATCCTTTTGCTAGTGTTTCAGGTTTATGAAAACACGCTCACAAGGCAATACGAGCGAAGAGAGATTACCTGCAGATCCTGAGACAATAGCTAGAAGGAACCGAGCCTTCTTGAGAAGAATGACTACTGCTGGAGACAAAGACAACATGAATCTGGATGGAGATGGGGACTTAGACAAAATAGCTGCAGAGTATACTGTTTTAGTGGAGCAGGCGGTTGGAGTTGAGAGCAGTAACCAGCAAATACCCATAGGGGAACCGCAGAACCAACTCCCAAACCCGCAAAACTCAATCAACTCTGCACAAACACAACCCCAAAGCCAGAACCAAAACCCTGCTTACCCACAAAACCCAAATAACCCTTTTAACAACCCAGTATACCAACATTACCCATACCCACCTTATCCTTACCCACCATATCCATATCATCCACCCCCAGTCTTCAACCAACCACCTGTTTACCAACCACCACCCCAACAAGTACCAGTATCTGCTGCTAATCCTCAACACGTTCCTCAGAACGTAGATCATAATATGGCGATTAGAGGGAGGTTTGCAGCGCAGCCACAGCGGTACTATGATGGAGTGGCTTTACCTCCAGTTGAGGCAAACAACTTCTCGATATCACCGGGGATTTTAAAGCTGCTGACCGAGAATCAGTTCAAAGGGGTGATCGGGAAGGAGAATCCTAATACACACTTGAGGAGCTTTCTCATGATAGCCTCAACATTCAATTATAATGGCATGTCTGAAGATGCCAAGAGGCTTAGGCTGTTCCCATTCTCATTGACGGGAATAGCTAAGGAGTGGTACGATAATACGCTCCCGCGGGGAGGTATTACCACTTGGGCCGAGCTCGAGCGTCTGTTCCTCGAGCGATTCTACCCTCCATCTAGGACGATCAAGGCTAGAATTGAGATCTCGTCCTTTCGCCAGAAGTCTGGAGAGGATTTACGCCAAGCGTGGGAGAGATACTCAAACATGCTGATTGAGTGCCCGCAGCACGGGTACAATGAGGGAGACATTATGGCGTTCTTCTACAGTGGTGCCAACAAGGCGGGGCAAGACCATTTAGACGCCTGTGCGGGTGGAGCATTCCTCAATCAAGGCATAGAGAGGTGTAGAGAGATCGTGCACAACATTGTCACGAATGCCGGTGCTTGGAGTGGAGATGCAGATTTTCAGAGAGTGCATCAGGTTGAAGAGGGAGAAGGAACGAGAAGGCTATTGATGGCCATGATGGAAAAGATCAACAACCTCGAGTTGGGGAAGAGTTTGGGTGGAGAGCATGCAGTAGAGAATGAGAGAGTAGACCAACCAAGTGGACAGCAAGAGGTAGCCAATTACATGGGAGGTCCATATTACAATCAGAATGGCTACCAAGGTGGTAATCAGTATGGAAAGCCTTCTTATGGCCAACCATTCGTGCCTCCAGGCCCTCAGCCACTTCAAAATCAATGGAGGAACACACAAGGAGTTCAAGGAGGCCAGCAGCTTCCTCAAAACACATGGAGGAAGAATGATAACTTTTCTTATGCTAACCCAAAAGCTGGTGTTACTGTTCCTGCAGGTGTTGATCCGGGGTCTAAACCTCCTGGTGGAGAAGGCGGTGCATCAACCGAGGAGATGTTGAGAGCTATTCTTCAGAAGGTGGAGGAAGGTAGCAAGCGGTTGTCATCCTTGGAGTACGATGTGAAGGAGCTGCATAAGAAGGGTGATCAACGTGATCAAGAGCTCCAGAAGATGAACGTTGAGTGGACTAGAACTCAACAAGAGAACAATCGAAGGTTCACTTCGTTAGAGCTCCAGATGAGCCAGATTGCAAAGTCCGTGAATAGAATGCCGGAAGGGAACCCGAAAGAGCATTGCAAGGCGATCCAGCTAAGAAGTGGAACCAATTATGAAGGTCCTCAGATGCCTGCTGATTCTGAGACGCCCCAAGTTGAGAAGGGGATTGAAAGTAAAGGGATTGAGAAGCATGAATATATGGATGAGTCCCAGAAGGGGAAAGACTTTGAGGAGATTGAGAGAGTTCCTAAGTGGAAGAAGGCAAAGGAAGCAAGGGAGAAAGTGAAAGAAACAGAAAGAGATGAATGGGGGGTACCCAAATCTGTGATACCCGTCCCATATCCACAGCGCTTCATGAAAAAGAAGCTTGATGAAAAATTTGCTAAATTTCTTGATGTTTTTAAACAACTGCATATTAATATTCCTTTTTATGATGCTTTGGAACAGATGCCGCACTATGCGAAGTTTTTGAAGGACTTGATCGCAAAAAGACGGCGAGTGGATGAGCCGAAGTTGGTGCAGCTGAACCACGAGGTGAGTGCATTAGTGCACAAGGCGCTTCCACCAAAGCTGAAGGATCCCGGGAGCTTCACGATCCTATGTGATATTGGGAACGGGATCAAAAAGGGAGCGTTGTGCGACCTCGGGGCGAGCATCAATCTCATGCCGCTGTCGCTTTTCAAGAAGTTGGAAGGTGGTGAACTTCAACCCACAATGATGACGCTTCAACTAGCCGATCGGTCTATTACTAGACCTCAAGGTGTGGTTGAAGACGTCCTAGTGAGAGTTGGAGATCACATTTTTCCAGCTGACTTTGTAGTGCTAGAGATGGAGGAAGATGAGCACGTTCCATTGATCTTGGGAAGACCGTTCTTAGCTACGGCGGGGATGGTGCTAGACGTGGCGAATGGGAAGATTACATTGAAGGTTGACGATCAAGAAGTGAAGATCTCCCTATATGAAGCCATGAAACACCCGAGGGAGGATGAGAGCTTGTATTGCATGGATGCAATTGATCCTCGTGTTGAAGACACGCATTTTCTCCCTAATCCTTCTCATATTCATGATTTTGCTAGTCCTTCAATTGATAATTTAACCCATGAGCGTTATGATCTTGATTATGTTGATAGGGATAAAGTGAAGAAGTTGAAGGATGGAGAGGTGAAGAAAGTGGACGTGGTCCAGTTAGAAGGGAAAGGAGGAGTTAAGAAGAAGAAGTCCAAACTCAAGAAATTGTTTAGTAAGACTCCTCCAGATAGAGGCAAGAAGGAGTTGAGACCCATAACACTTGGGAATGAGAAAAGAGGAAAGGAACTCATGATGGAGGGACATCAAGGAGAGAAGTTCAAACACCACTCTTATGAGAGTGAGGGAGGTAAATTTGAGTATGATGTCCCATAAGCTCCTTTGAGCACGGTCCGGCATGAGGACCTTAAAAATAGCGCTGAATGGGAGGCAACCCATTTTTATTTGCTTTCATTTATTTTTAGTGTTTTTTTTATATTATTAGGGAGTATTTTGAGTCGTATGTTTAACCTCGTACTCGAGAGTTTTATTTTGTAGGCTTGTCTCTAAAGGAGTAAAGGTATCATGGAGTTACTCAGATTGAAGGAACCAACTTGAGACAAAGGAGTGTGCAAAGCTGTTGAGAGAAACTGAATTGTTCGGTTGAGGTAACCCACAACCCCAAACTTAGACCTCTAGCAAGGTCGAAGTTTGGGGGGGTGGAGTTTTTTATGTTTCTTGTTACATTGCACATGCATGCACCCCTTATCTTTGAGTTGAGTTAGTTATTTTGTGCCTTGAGATGCTCCTTGGGCTTTTATTAATTTGTTTTGTTACTCAATATTTTATGCCTATCAATCACCTTATGCTTGTTGATTGCTATCTTTGAGTATGATTTGATGAGTAGAGTGAGTTGTAAGGGTGAGTTAGAAATTTTTTTTGTGTGAGTGTTTGAGTTTGAGCTGATTAGGGAGAGAACCCGTATGCTTATGAGTTTTCTTTTGAGTACTTGTGTGATGAGAGTGAGAATGCACTAGGACTAGCTTGGATGTGAAAGCTGTGAGATTTGAGCCTTACGAGATTTAAATGCATGATTTAATCTCTTCGTTTGTGAGTGGATCGTCACCTTAGAGGATGCTAGAACTTGCATGTGCTCTTGCTTCTAGATTGTGTCTAGTTTGATATGCCGAATGTGATCTTAGGCCATCATTGATTTTATTGAGTCACTTAGCCAAAATTTTCCTTACCAATGACATTGATCCCTTGTTAGCCCCTTTGAGCCTAGAGCCTATTTTATTTGCTAGCACATATGAACACTATTCCAATTCCTAAGCCTTTTTGTCCCAATTTGAGTGGAGAATAGGAAAGTGTGAATATGAAGGGAGTGAATTGAGTTGAAAAAGGAAAGAGTTTTTTTTTGTTGAGTGAATATGAGAAGAAGGAGTGATGAGATTTGAGTTGTGGGAAAGAACAAAAAATTTGAGAATGAGCAAAGGAAAAAAATGAGCTCATGTGTTTGTGCGAAAAAGAAAAAAATGATGAAGTGATTGAAAAAGTGAAGGAGTGAGAAAGATAAAAAATTGAAGTGTTGAGAGAATTGAAAGCGAAAGTGTAGTGATTGAATATGTTTGAAGTAGATCGTTTTTAATCTCGAAGTACCGAAGTTTTGAATTTCTATTCTCCATTCACTTGAGTCACTTTACCATATTGTTATCCCACCTGTCCAAAGAGCCTACATTACAACCTTTTGAAAGTCCTTTTTGATTCGGCATTGATTTCTAGAGTATGGTCGAAGTTGAGAGCATTTACAAGCCTATGGCTGCCAATTTGTGTGATTGATTGATTGAGTGAGTCCCTTTATCATTGTTATACACTTGTGAGGGAGTGAAATACACCGTTGAGTGCACATCCATGCTTGATCTTGGTGTTTCTCATTATTGTTGCATGAATACGATAAAAGGAATTGAGTGAGTATACGGGTGATTGACTTTTGAAGCTTGAATTCATTAGCTTGCATGATTGATTTTTCCTACTCATTCCTAACAATTTCACTTGACTTATTATTTCATTGCTTGGGGACAAGCAATATGGTAAGTTTGGGGGGGTTGATTAGGCGTGAAATTGTCATGATTCGTAGCTAGAAACGCCCTAGTTTTGGTCGAGTTTATAGAGTATTTAGAGTCAATTGAGCATTATTTCTATACATTGATAAATTTGTCTCTTTGATGCTCATAGGTGAAGAGAGGACGAAAAACGGAGTTCGTAGGACTTTGAATCGACTCAAACGGATGCCCGGATGAGAAGATATTGAAGAAATACGATTGGTATTAGTGCGGACGAGGAAAAGTATCATTTGGGAGGATTAGAGATCACTCGAGCGCATTGCTCGAGCGCCACCGCTCGAGCGCCTTACTCGAGCGCGCAAACATACAGAACCATTCTTGCGCTCGAGCAGCTCGAGCGCCACCGCTCGAGCGATTGTGTCATTCGAGCTACACAGCTCGAGCGGGACCGCTCGAGCGTTTTGCTCGAGCGCCCGTATACTTTTGCCTCCGGATGCGTATTTTCGGCCCATTAACTCCCGTTTCGACCCGGTGCCTATATATACATCGTCCAAACACGTTTTGAAGGATCCCCGAACTTTAGAAATAATTTTAGACTTAGTTTTTGGAGAGGAAGGAGACGAGCAAGCTTTATTTACGTATTGTTGAGGTTTTTCTTACGAATTCTTCGTTTAATTTTGTTTCTTCGTTTCTTTTCTTCAGTGCTATTACGTTAAATACTTTAAACTTCGTTTAATTAATTTAATTTCAGTTTTTAGAATTTCTTTCTTTCAAACCCTAGTTTATGTTTATTCTTTTCTTCGTTCAATTCATTATGCTTATGTTCGTTGTTTCTTTTATTACTTTTATTTTTGTTATAACCATGTCCGGCTAAAACCCTTGCATGCTTGGGGTAGGATGAACTCGTAGAAGTAGGATGTGGGTACGTAATTAAGGTAATTGGTGACGTTAGTTTTAATTCTCTTAATTAATGAATTTATATAATTAATCTTAACTCTACCTTTGAATTTCGTACGAAAGTGTTAGAGAGA
Organism: Ballota nigra; assembly: GCA_947034835.1. NCBI lineage: Eukaryota > Viridiplantae > Streptophyta > Magnoliopsida > Lamiales > Lamiaceae > Ballota > Ballota nigra. Next base: position 81,830,453 of record OX344721.1, read on the forward strand.
GGACGACCGCATCACTCGATAACAATTAGTAGTCTTAACGAGAGGGTTTAGGAAAGGTTAATTCATCTACCGGTTTAGCGAAGGAGGACGACCGCATCACCTTAGTTAAATTAGGGTCTCATTAATTAAGCACAGTTCATTAACTTGTTAGTGGATTAGTGAAGTCGATTGCTAGGATAAAGTATTAGGGTGAGAAATCTTGAGCTTTCATTCTACGATCTTTTACTTAGGTTAATTCTTGGTTGTCACAATTACTTTGATTATGTACCTGCTCCGTTAGTATACGTAGGGATTCATATCCTGAGCATCACCATCTCTCATTAGAAAACAACCCGTAGTTAATTCGTTCTTTTTCATTTTTTAGTTAATTAGTCTATTTTAGTCTTTTAATTAATTTTTCAAAAACCCAAAAACATCACACTCATATTAACTACGACGCATAGATCTTCAGGGATCTATTCGCATACATACCATCCCTTGGGTTCGATAATACTTGGTCCCTATACTTGCCCATACTACAGTGAACCCGTTCTCTTGCGGGGTAGCTACTAGTAGAAGCTAGTGTAGTCGCTTCAAGTCAGATACCCTTGTTCGTGATTTATTCGACGGATGAGAACTTGATGATTGCATCTCGTGTGATCTCACCATTTATCAAATGCGATATATTTCTTGACAAAAGATCTGTGTTTTATGAATGTTGATTTAAAAACAACTAGCCTTGCATGTATGAATTTGACTTGTTACAACCCTTATTCTTACATGCATGCATTCAAGTCTTTAAATCTTCAAACAAAACACTTCACAAATACCAGCCAACACCTCCAAACTCAGTTTCCGGCGACCTGCTGCCGGATTTTTGTAGATTCCGGCAACTTTTTACAAGAATTCTTCAAATCTTCAATCAATCGAAGGTTCGACCCTTCTTCTAGCGCCAATTGTTGATGATCTTAGTTCGGATTAGATGATTAGTGGTTTTTTCTAGGCTTAGAAGATCATTAAACAAGAATTAAATTAAAGATTAAAGCTAAATTTTCATAAGGAAGATTTGAGGAGAAATTTGGCAAGATTTTTTGCCTTGTTTTTAATAATTGAACCCCCTCTTATTATCCCATGAAGGGGTATATATAGAGTACAAACAAGTAGGAGGTGTCATCTCCTTAATCACTTTCATTTACAATGTGACAAGTGTTAAGACACTTGTTATATCCTTAAGCTATTACATCTTATACAATGACAAGTGTTAAATCACTTGTTTGTCCCTAATGTAATGCCTAATTATTGGGATTTCTGATGATCTTCCGAGGTTCCCTTGTGCTCGCCTGCTCGCCTCTCTTGGTTTCCTCTTGATTCTTCTTGGTCAAGCTACTTGCCCTTTTCTTTGTGCATTGATGACCAGCTGCTCGCCTACATTGGCTTGGACTTTTTCCCAGTTGCTCGCCTCCTAGGGCTTTTTTTCCTACTGCTCGTCCTTTTTAGCTTTTTTGTCCTTAATAACCTCTTAACTTATTATTTAGTCTTTATTTATCTTAACCTCATTGCTCGGTTGTTCGCCTATCAACAAGCTATACAGAATACAAGTGTTAGCCTACATGTGAAACACATATATACGTCATATATTATCTTTAAACTGCTTTTCAAACAGAAGTATCCAATTTTTGACATGATTAGCCCAATAACAATGATGTTTGACACAGTCTACACACTATATGGTTGTTGTTCCCTCAGTGAATCAAGCACAAACATACAAGATAAAATATAAAGAAAAATTGCAAGGGAAATGATGAGACAGGGAAAATAGTGCTATGAATAATCTTTTTTTAAAAAAATATGAATAATCATATTTAACAATGAATTATGTTGGTCCCGAAACGAGTTACACAGGTGTATGGGGGGGGGAATACACCTGTTGATACAAATTAAAAAACATTTCTTTAAAACTTATCAGATTTTACTTAAGACAGTAGATCTTCAGTGGACTTGGAAGTCTGCTGAGATTTATTAATGAAAGTTTGCTGAGATATCAGCTCCACTGAAGGTTCAAGACTTTCAGTTGAGTTGCTATCTAATTAGCTTTCAGTTGCGGATTAGTGAGCCCTTAAGAAAAACTCGTTTTTTCTTGATAAAACTTATTTGAAACAACACACACTAAAAAATTACCTGAGTATAAGTGCACAAGATATAAAGTGGTTCAGAGATGAATCTCCTACGTCCACTGTCCTGATCAAACAGGAGAATTCCTTTCACTTAGGAATTCCTTGTGTTATAGTGCCAAGGTGCACTGATCAAACAACCCACTCTTAGGATATTTGATCCCTAGGATAATTCCAGGTCCTAGTTCCCAAAATAACCAACTTTCAGACTGATAACAATAATCAGCTTACTAACACCTCTTAACTCTAGCTCTCAACCTAACTCTAGGTATGGTTTTGAGTAGGGTTTGGTTCCAACTGTTTGTGAGATAATCCTTACAGTTTAGCTCAAGGCTTAAGGATAGATTATCTCTTTCTAAGGTTTGGATATAGCTATAAGCTCAATTACAGAGGGTTTGATATGCTCTCTACAAATTTGAAACAGTTGGGAAACAAAGGTGATTTCGAGTGCTTCGTAGTAAGTTATGAGTGTAGAGAATGCTTTCTTGTAAGTTTCCCGTGCGTAGAAATGAGCATGACCTTCTGTATTTATAGACCTTGAAAATCTTCCCGTTGGAGATTAATCTTCTCAAGTTAGTCTCTTGTATCTGATTGGTTCAAATGGCTTTATTTATGCTTTAAGTCTTGTCAAGAAATAGCTGAAAGACCTTGCCTGTTTACCAGCTCTCTGAAAAAAGCTAAGACAAGACTTTTGTTACTTGTCAGTCTGTGACAGGTCGGCTGACAGTAGGGTACACCTACGTGTCGTCTTCTTATTGGGCCGCGCAGTCTACTTGCTCAGAGTCTTGTCTGGTTTTAAGGTGGAACTCAACTGAGAGAACCTTCTTATTCTTTCATTTATTGCAAGCTTTACTGACATTCAAATTGCCTTGTTCCAACCAAATTAACTAACAACTTTTAATGTGTTTAGCATTGAATGTCCATTGTTAGTCTTCATCAGTGGACTTCAATCCTCTACTGATGGTATAGCCTTAGTAAGAATGCACTTAGAAAATATTCATAACTCAGACTTCTTCTTCAGCTGACATCTTTTTCAGTTGACTTCTTCTTCAGTGGACTTCTTCAACTCTTAGATACACTATATAATTTAGTAAATGCACTTCAGTTCCTTAACATTTGAACTGACTAATTCTATTCTAACTCTACTGAATACTTTACTTACATTTGACTTAGGAGGAACCTTTTAGCATCTTAATCAAAATATAAGTCTATACAATTTCCCAACAATTTCCCTCTTTTTGGTTATGCCTATATATTACATATTCTCTTTCAATTGAGCTCATTCAGTTGGCATAAATTTCAAAGGAACTTGCAAGTAAATATATTCAAGTACAAAGCCTAAATGATAATGAGATATTATCTTGGGCTGTAAGAACAGTAGAGTTTTCATTTCATAATAGATCAAGTACAAGTACAAATACAATGAAGTCTACTGGAAGGTTCAAAACAAAAGAACGGCTGTGACTTATAAACAAATTCCCAGAAACACTTAAACAAATTAGATGGACTCAAAGATTGGCTCCAGAGCATATTGCTTGAATACTCTAATCTTCAGCTCATTCTTCCTCTCCATGATTTCCTTTGAATGTCCCTTGAGACCCAAATACTCACAAAAAGAAACCCATGCATCGGTGATTCTTTCTCTATCTACTGTACCAATAGCATCAGTTGGGGGCCAGTAGATGATGGGTTCAGGAGCCTTCAGAGCATGGTCTGGAAACTTGTCATTCCAGGCTTCATTGATATCAGGGTAGAGTTTTGGATAAGACTTGAAAAGCCAATCATTGAACAAGTCTTAAGCATTTTCTTTTCCAAGTTCTCCACTGACATAGTAAGAGTAGACGAACTCCCTCTTGGCCGTCTCCCAAGTATCATTGGGCTTTTTTTGAACCCAAGTATCATGATGAGGGAATTTAGAATTTGAAGGCACCGTTTTTTCTTTCTTCATCTTTGCTGTCCACTTTTGATAACTATTTCTGAACTTCTTAGAGGTGGTCTTGTCAAAGGTTGCTAACCTTTCCTGCTTCTTCCTCTCTGCAAGTTCAGCAATGGATTCAATTCTTCCAACAACTCTATCCCTCATTTCCTGCTGTTTGAGCTGTTAGCTTCTGAGCTCTCTCGTTCATTCCTCCTACTTCTTTGATTAGCTCAGTTAGCTCAGTGACTGGGGTTGGAGCAGATTTGGGGACCTCAGAGGAGATAGGCTCTGGATTCAGTACTGGGATGATCTCAACTGAATCTTCAATTGACTTTGCAGCCAACCTTTGAGAAGACCTGGTCTTCTTTACCACCTCAGGTGAGAGCGCATCAGTAGTCTTCCTCTTGGTTGTCTCGCCCTTCAGAGCAGCTCTTTCTCTTTTGTCCTTTTCAACAACCTCCTTGAACTTGGACATGTCCTTCTCCTTCTGCACTTCTTTTCCTTTCACCAGTTGGTTTCTTTTATCAGCCAACTGTTGAGCTTCCTTGTTCACCTTCTTCATTGTATTCTTGATCTGCTGACTTCTAGCAAAGTCATCAGTCTCAAGAATTATCTCCATTTGGTTTTTTGGATCCAGCTTCATATGCTTCCCAGACACTAACTCTTCCCCCTTTTCGGTATTAATCATGAACTCTGCTATAGTGATATTCATCTGCATTTGATCATGTTCAACTGCCCTCAGTTGGGTTGAGCAATGATCCACCTCTTCCTCCAACCTTTCTAGTGTTGCTCCAGTAGTTTAGCCAAACTTAACAAAATGGTTAAGTTTTGCACTGATAATTATGCCCGTCTTCTCTTGGGTGGGGAAGTCTTCTGCTGCTTGCTTTAGTACCTCCTTCAAGCTAGCCTTCATCTCCTCATGCTTGGCCTCGAACTCAGTAACCTTCTTGTTCCACAACCCTTCAACCTTCTCAATAAGATCAGTTGAGAAAGCCTCTACTGAGGACTTTAGGCTGGTGGACACATTCTCCACTGAGTCTGCCAGAAATTTGGCCCTTGCTTCTTCCTCCTTCTTCTCCATTTCCTTGATGGCTTCAATCACCAGTACACTCTGTCCTTCTACCACATCTATGACCATCTTTTGAGAATCCTCGACTTTGAGAGTTAGATTCTGGAAAGATGAGGTAGTAGACTCCATAAGCTCATTAATGTGGTCTGCGAGAATGACTGTTTCATCTACATCTTCTTGTACAATCTCCTGCAGATCTCTCAGTTGAGCTTCAGTAGATGGAAGTCTCACTTCCTCAACATTGCTGATGGCATGCTTCAGAGGACTTAGACTAAGAGTAGTCTTGGGTACCTCAAGGGTTGGATTTCCTGCACATGGCGAAGGGTTAGCATGTTCCCCCTCAAACTCACCTCCTAACCCAGACTGCTCATCAATTTCCATGCTTACTCCCCCAGTCTCCCTCTTCTCACTCTCTTTCAAATTTTCAACTATATTTTTTTTCAGCCAACTCGCCCTTTACAGGAACGATTGCTCTTATTTCTCCACTCACAACATTTGTAATTTCGACCTCCTTCTCCTTCTCACTCATCTTTTCAACTCCTTCGCTTCCAATCATCTCAGCTAACTTTAAAGCCACCACTGAGGGTTGTTGTGGAGTAGTTCAGTAGAAGTTTCAGTAGACACCTCTACTGAACTACTCTTTGGCAAGTTTTGAGCCTTAGTATCCCTTGCCTCGGATACATCCTTGGCTACTTCACCAACACCTTGCATAGGTGAAGTACCTTTCTCCTCCACGGACACTTCCTCCTTTTCACCTTCAACAGCTTTCTCCGTCTCAATCTGAGTTGTTTTCTCCACCTCGTCCTCCTCTGACTTCCCTGCAGCAGCCCTAACTTCATTCATCTTATCAAAGACTAAGCTTTGAAAGATTTTCTCATCACACAACAGCCTGGTTTTGGTGAGACCATTGAACTCGAGCACATGGCTTTTAGGTCAGGATATTCGTCCAGCTCTGGATACTTTGTCTCCAAGAGGTAGACCACTTCATCCTTAAGAGTATCCAAGAAGGAATACTCTTCTTCATCATCAGATGGTAAAGAAGGGGTGGGGGATCGTGGGTCTGTGGGCTCCTCAGGAATGGATTCAAGAGGTTCTGAAATGTGAGATTCAGTGTGGGTGGGGGTTTGTTCAATGAGGGTGGGAATTTGTTCAGTGAGGGTGGGAGTGGTTTCAGTAGGGTTTGGATCAGTAGAGGGTTGTTCAGTAGGGTTTTGGTCAGTGGGGGTTGAGGGAATTTGCTCAGTTGAGGTTTCAGTGGGGTTTTCTTTTGGGGAACCACTTTCAGGCTGTTGAGAGCCTTCAGTGGGGGTTTTGGATGATGTTGAAAGTTTGAAAATTTGTTTGGTCTTGAGAGGGGTACGGGGTTTGGTTTTGATTTTGATTTTTATGGGGGTAGGGGCATCAAAATCGGTTTTAGATGATATGATGTTGTGAGAAGATTCAGGGTTACCTGATGAAGAGTCATCAGTAGGGGTTGACTTTCTTGCTTTCTTGGTGGATTTAGTTGCTTCCTTCTCTGTCTCAACAGCTCTTTTCTCCTTTCTTTTTGAGGCCTTTTCAGCGACCTCTTCCTTGTGTTTCGCCATCTTGTCACTCATCTTGACAAGTCTCCTTAGTTTGGTTTTCTTTCCCTCAGTAGGGTTTATTTTCTCAGTATCCTCCTCTTCTTCCGGGCTTTCTTCACTTTCACCCATCCTCCTTCCTTCTAGTGCTTTTCCAGATTTAAAGAGTGACTTTAAATTGCTCCACTTCCTGTCTTCCTTCCAGTCAACTCCAACATCCACATTCTCAATTAGGTATGAGATCTTTGTGGCATAGTTAAGCTTACTAGCCAATTGTGGTGTCTTTTCTGGTTGAAATTTCCTGCGCTCCTTGTTCATTGCACGAAGGAAAAATTGTTGCCAGTTATATTCCCTATCTTTGCTTTCCACTATCGCCTTCATCAGTCTCAGCTTTGGCTTGCTCACTTGTTCTTGAGCTCCCCTGGTTTGCAAGTATGCATTTCCCAACAATCTCACACATTACATTATATACTGGGAGAAACACACTTTTCTATTCATTGTAGGGTGATACTTCATCTTCTTCTGCATAATCGAGTATACCCACTCCTTCTCCTTATCCGTGATACAAGTATCCGGATTAGGGCCTTTTGATGGAAGATCAAACAACTCCTTCAGATCTTCTCCGTCTAATTCGGTTTCTTTCCTTACTTTCTGAAATTCCATAAGCTCCTCTCCATCCCGAACAATCTTCTTCTTCCTTTTCAGAAACAGGCATGACTTAATCTTAGTGTCGGTGTTGTTGACACTAAAGAAGAACTCTAACACTTGCCTATCAAAACAGTTATCAGGATGAACTGTTAGAAACTTACCTAGACCAGCGGCTTTGACCATCTCCAAAGCCTTCTTGATGTGCCTGAACTCAGGCCTAGATTGGATTTCTGGGTTATTGAATAAGATATTTAGTTCGTACCAGAAATTGTCTTTGTTGGTAAGGTGTTTGAAGTTGATTTTTGCCATTAGGGTTTGATCTTTGAAGAACTTTGAAGAATTTTATTGAGGGTTTTAAAGAGAGAGATAGTGATTTTTAACTTGAGAGATTTCGAAAAGGTTTCAGAGACTGATATGGAAGCCTTTTATATCTGGAATGAACGGTGAGATCAAAAGATTAATCAACGACTAGGGTTGATTCAGATGAGATCGTGGTTAGTTGAAAAGGTTGTGGGGATTTTTGAGAAATCTAAACGGTTGAAAAAGAACCACCTAAAATGGATGGTAGAGATTAAAAAGTTGGTAGCCGGAAGGTCACATCATCCGGCTTTTGAGGCGCGTGAGATAGGAAACTGAAAAAGTTTTACTGACTTGTACAGCGCGCATTAAATGCTCCATTCTTTTCAAAACAGTGTAAAAGGATTTAATTTCGCAGAAAGTACTCATTAACATTTTTGAAAAAAAAAATCCTTTTAAAACTAAGAAGAATTCAATTTTAAAATACATACAAGTGAGAATATGATCGACCTCGACTGAAGTTGTACGTCCATTGAGATTTGTAGCTTTTCTGAGATCTTTGACTCTACTGAAGTCACACCTCCACTGATTTGAAATCATCTCTACTGAGATTTTGATAAGACTTCTTTCTTACTACCCTGGATCCAGAAGTCCAAGCTCTACTGATAGTTCTTGAAACCTTGCTTTTGCCAAATGTTTAGTAAATATATCTGCCTTTTGTTTGTCAGTGTGGATCTTGAGCATTTTGATATCCTTCTTCTCCACATGATCTCTAATGAAATGATGTCTGATATCTATATGTTTACATCTTGTATGGAGAACTGGATTTTCTGAAATAGCAATAGCACTATTGTTGTCACAGAAAATAGGGACTTCATTAGCAAAGATGTTGTAATCTCTTAGTTGTTGTCTTAGCCATAGGATTTGAGCACAATAACTTCTAGTTGCCATGTATTCAGCTTCAATAGTGCTTGTGGCTACTGAGTTTTGTTTCTTGGAAAACCAAGGAAACAATTTACTTCCCAAAAACTGACAAGTACCTGAGGTAGATTTTCTGTCGATTATTCATCCTTCATAGTCTGCATCTGAGTATCCTGTGAGTTCCAGATTGTCATCTGAGGGATACCATAATCCTAAATTCACAATACCCTTTAGGTATTTGAGAATCCTCTTTGCTACTTCCAGATGACTCTTCTTTGGATTTGCTTGATATCTAGCACATATTCCAACAGCAAATGTGATATCTGTCCTGCTTGCTGTGAGATACAGTAGAGATCCAATGATTGCTCTGTAGTTAGTTTGGTCTACTGATTCACCATCTTCATCAGGTTCCATCTTTGTGTTGGTGTTGAGTGGAACTCTTGCAACCTTACTGTTTTGACATCCAAATTTGTTGATCAACTCCCTTGTATATTTGTCTTGATTGATAAAAATTCCTTCAGTGGACTGTTTGACTTGAAGTCCAAGGAAAAAATTCATTTCTCCCATCATTGACATCTCAAACTTTCCTTTCATCAGTTGAGAGAACTTTTCACAGAGGACTTGGTTTGGAGAATCAAATATTATATCATCCACATAGATTTGCACTAATAAAGTGTCCTCTCCTTTTGTGATCCTCAATAGAGTTCTATCTACTCTTCCTTTGATAAAACCATGATCAAATAAGATCTGAGATAAAGTATCATACCAAGCTCTTGGAGCCTGTTTCAGTCCAAATAGAGCTTTTCTCAGTCTATATACTTTGTGATTTTCTTCAAAGCCTGGGGGCTTCTCCATATACACTTCCTCATTGAGTACTCCATTCAAGAAAGCATTCTTGGCATCCATTTGATACACCTTGAATTTCTTGTGAGCAGCATATGCAAGAAATAACCTTATTACCTCCAATCTGGCCACCGGGGCAAATGTTCCATCATAGTCAAAACCTTCAACTTGAGAGTAGCCCTTTGCCACTAGCCTGGCTTTTTTTTTTCTGACTATGACATCATTTTCATCCTTCTTATTCTTGAACATCCATTTGGTTCCAATCACATTGCAATGATATGGTCTGTCCACCAACTCCCATACTTGATTCCTTGTGAATTGGTTGAGCTCTTCTTGCATGACAATGATCCAGTTTGAGTCTTGAAGTGCTTCTTCAATGGAACTTGGTTCCTGGTTAGATAAGAAACAACAAAACAAAGCACTTTCTCCATGAAAACTTCTAGTTTTGACACCCGGGAAAGGATCACCTAGGATTTGCTCAACATGGTGATCTGAGAGCCATGTTCTCCTAGACTGATGCCCTTCAGTAGAGGTTAACTCTTCTAAAGTTGAGTCACTAGATACAGGAATGAATTCAAATTCGGGAAATAAAATAGAGGGTTGAAGTCCTGAGTCATCATTCAAGGTACCTTCATCGACATCACTTACCTCTTGAACTGGGATGGTGTTCATCAGTTCAATTGACTGGTCAGGAGACCTTTCAGTTGAGTTGTCAGTAGTGATCTTGGTCTGAGTGTCCTTATTGAACTGTTGGTCATTGAGGTTATCCCAGGTTGGGATGTATGCATCAACACTGTTCTCAGGATAGCCTTTTGACTTGATACTCAATCTAGTTAGTCTTTTGCTTATCACCTCCACAGTCTCCTTTCTCCTGGACTCAAAGGTAGATTCATCAAAGACCACATGAGGTGTTTTTTTCCACAAAAAGGGTTCTACAACTGTAAACTCTGAAAGCTCTACTGATTTGGGAATATCCTAAAAAAATTCCTTCATCAGCTTTGCTGTCAAAAGCCTTCAGTTGAGTTTTCCCATTGTTGTGAATGAAACACTTGCAACCAAAAATGAGAAAGTAAGATACTTGTGGCTTTCTGCCATTCCATAGCTCATATGGAGTTTTTCCTTGATGTTTGGTTACCATGGATCTATTCTGAGTATGGCAGGCAGTATTAATAGCTTCAGCCCAAAACCTTTTAGGAACTTGAGCTTCTGCAAGCATTGTCCTTGCTGCCTCTTTAAGAGTCCTATTTCTTCTTTCAGCTATTCCATTTTGTTGAGGAGTTCTTGCTGCTGAAGTCTCATGGGCTATACCTAACTCTTTGCAAAACTCAGATATTATAGAGTTAATAAATTCAGTACCCTTATCTGACCTTATTTTTACAATGTTCAGGCTCTTCTCATTGCTAACTTTCTTCAGTAGTTCTGGCAGCCTGACTTGAGTTTCCTTCTTGCTTGCAAGGAATACCACCCATGTGTACCTGGAGAAGTCGTCAACAACAACAAGTGTATATTTTCTCCCATTGATACTTACAGGGGTTACTGGACCAAAGAGATCCATATGCAACAGTTGAAGTACTCTGTCAGTAGAGGTATCTACTTTGCTTTTGAAGGATGCTTTCACTTGTTTTCCCTCTTGACAGTCTTTGCAAATATGATCTTTGTTGTATACTTCATTTGGCATTCCTTCTACCAGTGCATGTCTTGCTATCTTGTTCACCACCTTGAAGTTCAGATGGCTTAGTCTCTTATGTCATAGCAAATTTGTGTCAGTTGAGCTCTTTGCAATAAGACATGCATTTAGTGTGCAAGACTTCCAATCTGTAAGATAGACATTTCCCTTTCTTGACCCAGTTAGTAGCACCTATTGTGAAGATATATTCTTGACAAAACACAGGTTACATGAAAATTTAACATTGTATCCTTTATCACAAAATTGACTTATAGACAATAGGTTATGCTTAAGTCCACTGACATAGGATACATTGTTAACTCTTACTGAGTCAATAATTAAAGTACCATAACCTTTGGTGGCTCCTTGTGAATTTTCACCAAAAGTGACCTATGGACCCTCTTTCTCAATAAATTCTTTCAAAAGACTTTTGTTGCCAGTCATGTGCCTGGAACATCCACTGTCCAAGTACCAGACTGAAGATTTAAGAGCTTCTCCTTTGTTAAGGTCCACTGATCCCTGCAGTCAAGATCAAGCTTTAGGTACTCATTTTGTGTTGGGTCCTACCAGGTTAGTTGTACCTTTCAGAATCCAAATTTTTCTCATGGTTCTAATTACTTTAGAGTGGCTAATTTGTCTTCCATAAACATCTACATAGATAGTCACCTCCCTTGGTTCCTTAGGAGTAAACTGTCTATGGGTGTCAGCCTTTGAAGGAACAGGAACCTTCTTAACATTCTTCTTCTTAGGCTTGGGTGTACCTGGTCTCAGTCTTTGTTGATAAAGGTATTTAGAACCTTTTTCTTTAGGCACAAAAGGAATAGGTTTTCTATATGAGTTATTCCTTGAGGAGTGCTCATGCCTGGGTGCTTTCAGTTGAGATTGCTTCATTTAAGAAGACCTCGACTGATAGTACCTCTGCTGAGTTCTAGATTGATTAGTCAACTGACCCTTTCCAATTGGTTTTGGCTGAGTTAGACCTTTCTTTAGTTGAACTTCAGCTGGTCTTTTTCCTTTATCTAAAATTTATGGTCGAAAAGTCACAGATTTAACAAATACTCTCTTTGTGCCACTTGAAGAAGCAACACTCAGAGGACCTTCTGAAGGTTTTGGAATATAGCATATTCCACACTTGTTATTAGAATTGATTTGAAAATTTTGGATCTCCTCTATGGCAAGAGAGGGTTTGTTAAGAGCATCAATCCTTTTTAACAAGGTCTATTCAGATTTTTGTAAGACATCAATTTTCAGGAGAGAATCCTTTATTTGGCGTACCAGTTTTACATTTTCTTCAGTTAACCTTGTCTTAGATTCAGTGAGATCTTTGATCAGTTGATCTTTACCATTTCCTTGACTCCTGGGGATTTCCACCTCTTTTGTCAATTCAATGGTGGATCTTGCTGAGTTCAGATCTGTCTGATTCCCTGACTCAATTAATTAAGAGTTTTCACTCAAGAGTTTTTTGTTTTCATCCTGGAGACAGAAACTTGCTTCTTGCAACCTTGAGAAATCAATCATCAATTGTTCCAAAGCGGACTGAAGATTGAGTTCCTTTGTTGACTCTGAGCTGAGCTCAAGTGTCTGTCCTAAGGAAATGGATGGTTTAGATTGTACCTCAGGTTCTTCCCTTGTCATAAGGCATAAGTCATCATCACTGCTGTCAGAGAAGAGTCATTCAGATGACTCCATCTCTTCATCAACATCTTCAGCAACCATAACTTTCCTTTCTCCATATCTTCTGTCTCTTTTGGCTTGCCTTTCTTTCCTTTCTTTCGTGCTCAGTTGAGGACAATCATATTGAAAGTGCCCAATCTTCTTGCACTGATAGCATCTATTGGTATCATCATTTTTTTCTTTAGTAGACCCTCTAGGCTTTATGATGATCCTTCAGCTTTGGAATAGTTCTTGTAATCCTTCTTTTTCTCCATCTCAGTGGAGCTTTTCTCTCCTTCTCTTGTGTCTCTTGAGGATAGCTTCTTCTTTCCCTGTTATCCCTGTAAAATCTTTTATATTTACCAAATCGACTGTTAAGTTTTTCAAACCTTCTGGCCATTAGGCTCAGCTCCTCTTGCATCTCAGCTTTGCTTTGAGATTTACTTGCTTTTGTACTCTTCTGTGACTTTGGGGACTTGGGCTCAGTTTCCTTAGCTTTGAAGGCAACTCCCTTCTCATCTGAGGTCTCATCTGGAGCCCTTTTCCTGTTAAGATCAAATTCATAAGCTTTTAACTCAGAGAATACCTGTTGCATAGACATGCTAGATAGGTCTTTGGTATTCTGCATCATTACTGAGTACACATCCCATCTTGAGGTCAGACCTCTCAAGATTTTTAAAGCAACTTCTCTTTTTGTATACAATTTACCAAGGGAGTTAATCTCATTCATTATATCAGTAAACCTCTCATCAAGTTGATCAATGGTCTCAGTTGGCTCCATGGTGAATTGCTCATACTTTTGAACAACTACTGAGAGCTTGTTCTCTTTTATTTTGTCAGTACCCTCATACATAAGAGCAAGAGTGTCCCAGAGCTCCTTTGCATTCTGGCAATGGATCACTCTTCCCATGACTGAGTCTGGAATGGTGGTATAGAGAATGTTCATGGCTATGAAATTGAGGTTGTGTCTCCTCCTTTCATCTGCAGTGAAGTTGTCCTCATCTTTGGGACATTCTTCTCTAGAATCTGCAATAGTTTCAGATGTGGTTCTTGGGTTAGGAATCATAAAAATAAATGGACCTTTTGTGATGACTCTTAACATTTCATCATGCACACAAGTAAGATGTGCTCTCATCCTAATCTTCCAGAAATCATAATTTTCCACTGAGAACTGTGGAAGCTTGTGATGGGACATATGGTTCAGAGGATTGACTCCCATGTTGTTCTCTGCTGGTGGTGCTACCCTAGCTGCATTGTCAGCCATAATATCTAAACAAGATTATCACAAGATCAATTCAGTTGACCAGATACAATTTACCTTTTGAGCACAAGGATACTTAGAACAATGGTCTTTTGAACCACTGCTCTGATACCATTTGTTGGTCCCAAAACGAGCTACACATGTGTATGGGAGGGGGGAATACACCTGTTGATACAAATTCAAAAACCTTTCTTTAAAACTTATCAGATTTTACTTAAGACAATAGATCTTTAGTGGACTTGGAAGTCTGCTGAGATTTACTAATGAAAGCTTGTTGAGATATCAGCTCCACTAAAGGTTCAAGACTTTCAGTTGAGTTGCTATCTAATTAGCTTTCAGTTGCGGATTAGTGAGCCCTTAAGAAAAACTCATTTTGCTTGATAAAACTTGTTTGAAACAACACACACTAAAGAATTAACTGAGTATAAGTGCACAAGATATAAAGTGGTTCAGAGATGAATCTCCTACGTCCAATGTCCTGATCAAACAGGAGAATTCCTTTCACTTAGGAATTCCTTGTGTTATAGTGTCAAGGTGCACTGATCAAACAATCCTCTCTTAGAATATTTAATCCCTAGGATAATTCCAGGTCCTAGTTCCCAAAATAACCAGCTTTCAGACTGATAACAATAATCAGCTTACTAACACCTCTTAACTCTAGCTCTCAACCTAAATCTGGGTATGGTTTTGAGTAGAGTTCGGTTCCAACTGTTTGTGAGATAATCCTTACAGTTTAGCTCAAGGCTTAAGGATGGATTATCTCTTTCTAAGGTTTGGATATAGTTATAAGCTCAATTACAGAGGGTTTGATATGCTCTCTACAAATTAGAAATACTTGGGAAATAAAGGTGATTTCGAGTGCTTCGTAGTAAGTTATGAGTGTAGAGAATGCTTTCTTGTAAGTTTCTCGTGCGTAGAAATGAGCACGACCTTCTGTATTTATAGACCTTCTTGAAAATCTTCCCGTTGGAGATGAATCTTCTCAAGTAAATCTCTTGTACCTGATTGGTTCAAACGACTCTATTTAAGCTTTAAGTCTTGTCAAGGAACGTCTGAAAGACCTTGCATGTTTACTAGCTCTCTGAAAAAAGCTAAGGCAAGACTTTTGGTACTTGTCAGTCTGTGACAGGTCAGCTGTCAGTAGGGTACACCTACGTGTCGTCTTCTTATTGGGCCGCGCAGTCTACTTGCTCAGAGTCTTGTCTGGTTTTAAGGTGGAACTCAACTGAGAGAACCTTCTTATTCCTTCATTTATTGCAAGCTTTACTGACATTCGAATTACCTTGTTCCAACCAGATTAACTAACAGCTTTTAATGTGTTTAGCATTGAATGTCCGTTGTTAGTCTTCATCAGTGGACTTCAATCCTCTACTGATGGTATAGCCTTAGTAAGAATGCACTTAGAAAACATTCATAACTCAGACTTCTTCTTCAGCTGACATCTTTTTCAGCTGACTTCTTCTTCAGTGGACTTCTTCAACTCTTAGATACACTATATAATTTAGTAAATGCACTTCAGTTCCTTAACATTTGAACTGGCTAATTCTATTCTAACTCTACTGAATACTTTACTTACATTTGACTTAGGAGGAACCTTTTGGCATCTTAATCAAAATATAAGTCTATACAATTTCCCAACAAATTAATTGATTAAGTACATCAAGGTCTCAACAGAAGTGGAACCACTGGAAGACTCAATTTACCAGTTGTACATAAATGCATAACCCTGCTTTCACTCATCTTCCCACTTGCAGCATTGATCCTAAAAACTCAGTATCCACAAAATTTAGGCTTCCGCCTTTACATATCTTAATGTGGAAAAAGGGCAGTATCCATTTACTTAAATTTGAATATTCGAATGAACCCAATGAAAATCAAATGTTAAGCACTAATCCAACTCTCGGACACCACCAATAATTATGCAAGCAATATCAAAAGCATAGAAAAATAATTAGTTGTAAAAAAAAAAGAATCAATTGTGTGATCACTACCCATCAAGAAATAATTCAATAAGCTCATAAAAATAAAGAATTGAAGAATACGACCTGCATGGGAGATGTCCCGCACCGGAAGCCGATGTCGAAGGATAAAATTGAATTAGCAAGTAGTAGGAGGCAACGCATACACCTGGAAGCGACGGGTCAGAGAACGATAGTGAGTTAGAAAGAGGCAGTGACGAACAATCGGCTGAGTTTTTTTAATTGAACGAACACAAACATAAATAAGAGAAAAGAGAGCAACGGAGACATACTCGGCGAGGATGGACGTACTAACGAATGGAATTGCTTCGGCGGGAGGTGGGTTGGACGAAGAAAAAATAGAACGAAGAGGAAGGCGGAGGCAGCGCAAAGAGATTGTTGTGGCCATTTCCCACCACAAGTCGGCACCGCCTCATTTCGGCCAAAAATAAAGAAACGCCACGACTACGATAGGCCGGCCGACCCAGGCGCTCTCTAATCGCCGCGACCTCCGATCCCGCTCTTCCGATCTCCCAGTCAAGGTCAGCATCAAGCTCCGTATTATGTCTGTCACGTCGGATGCATGTCAAGGAGACTGTAGCCGGACCGGTCCAGCCGCGGACAAGTAAAGCGAAGAGAGATCTCCTCAGTATGGCCAAGCCCAGGGAGGACTTCTGATCTCATAAAGTGCAGGAGTCAGATCTCCGACCTCAACAGGCTTCCGACCTACGGACGGCTCGAGAAACACGTGCTAGAATCTGGTGAGATCTCCCCCAAGAGGAAAAGGGTCGCCTCCATACTTAGTGGCAGGGGGAATATTCTGCCTAATTAAGGAAATATCTCAGAGAATCGTCCTTTTTGGACACGTGTTGACATGCAAGTGGCCGGCTGCCTGCTGACTTGGGCGTACGGGCGACCGCGCGCCCTCAGAGACTGGAGTCATTAATTACCCCTGTCCCCTTGGGGGCCGGAAAAGACGAAAATGCCCTTGTAAAAGAAACCTATAAATAGATCCCCATTGTACCTAGAAAAACAAGTTCACTATTCAATACAAAAAGTTATACAAGCATTCAAGTCTAGGGACTAAAAACCCCTAGCAATTCTTGGTGTTCTTGCATTTATATCTTCATCATCATCATCTTCAAATATCAGCATTCATGAAGCATTTATGATTCCCCACATTTGATGTTTTTACCAAAGCTCCATTAATTAGCCATAAACTTACAACATACTTTATTTGATAAACAACATTTAGCGCTAGATGGAGGGTATCCAAACCCTTTAAACCCAGATTCTTCTTACCTCTTTGAAGAACTCTCACTATTCTTCAAAGCCCTTTCTCCAAACTTTCAAACTTTCAAAGCTTTTCTGCTTTCTCTCCACTAAACGATGATAAACCCAAGATCATCCCAGGCCCTCAGGGCCACCGGGGGTCCGGCCACGCCCCAAGACCCCACGGCCCGGGTCTCAGGGGAACCTACCCAAGTCCATCTCGGAAAGACCACCCGCGTGGCCTCGCCGATCCGGTACCTGGAGGAGCCTCGTCCATCTCAGGTGCGGAACTTTTTCACCCCCAACCAAGCGGAGTCTGGACGATGCCGCCGTGCTGAGGAGGCCAGGGCTTGCCAAAGCACCCCCTCAGCCTAAAAAAGGAGGTCGCAAGCGTGCGCTCTCAAGGGGAAGGCTAAGGCCCAGGAGCGCCAGGAGGAAAGCCAATGCCAGGCTGATCCAGCCCCCGCTCAGTCCCGCGGCTCCGCCCATCCGATCTTTGACTGCCTGGGCGCTAGCGACCCGTCATGGTACTCGAGTCGACTCTCTGGCTACGACTCTGGGTATGGAGATACGGAGTCCATCTCCAACACTTGGAGCACGGCACAGATGCCCCACAAAATGGGAGCCGAGGTCAGCCTGGCCCCGGCCAACTCCACAAGGCGCAAACTTAGTTTCGCCCAAAGCGGCCTCCTGGGGCGCGATGCCCCGCGTGTGGCCGTTTTCGACCGGATTGGCCCTTTGGCCGACAGGGGTGACCAGCTGGTCGAGACTCCAAACCCGGAGATCGTTAAGATGCAGAAGCAACTTGACGAAATAAGAGCGCTCATGGAGGCGCAAGGCCAACCCAAGGCCCGGCCGGTCGCGAATGAGCCTTTGTCCGTTGATATTGAGCTCGCCCCTATCCAACTCAAAATCACTCCGCCGCCGACCCCTCTCTATGAAGGGAAGACGGACCCAGAAACTCATCAGAGCAAATTCCGGATTTTCATGACAGGGCGGGGAGCGACCAACGCCACAAAGTACAGACTCTTCCCACTCACTCTAGGTGATCTCGTCCATAGGTGGTACGTCTCACTCCCGACCCGCTCGATCGTCTCCTTCTCCACTCTGAGCACCCAGTTCACCTCATACTTTGCGTCCAAAATCGCCCAGCCGGAGAACTGGCACCGCTTAATGCACATCCGCCGGGAGAAGGAGGAGTCTAACAAGAACTATGTTGCCCGGGTGGACGAGGTTATTCTCACCGGGGAGCCGGTCGGCGATCAAATGACTCTGCATGCCACCCTCGGAGGTTTTCACGGCCGATCCCCGATGTTCAAGAACCTCACCAAAGATTTCCCAAAGACGTACGCCGATTTCCGAGCCTGGGCAGGCGATTACCTGGCTCGGAGGAAGCTGATTGCTCTCAGGCTAGGGGAGTCCAAACCAGCAGTGAAGGGGCCGGAGGCCGTAACTCAGGCCTCCCCCATAGGTGGTCCCAAGGCCAAAAAGATTGCCAAGCCGCCCAGAAATTTCAAGTCCTTTGAAGACGTCGAAGTACATCTCACCCAGGCCCTGTGACAATCCCCTGCTCACATCTTCAATACCATCCAACACAGGGATGTGCTCCCCAGGCCTAGGCCATTCATGGGAGACCGGTCCCGGCTGGACCCTAAAAAGTTATGTGCCTATCACGACTCTATTAGCCATAATATGAGCCAGTGTTGTGATCTCCTAAAACAGTTGTGAAAACTGTTTGACGAAGGGTGCTTGAATGACCTCATTCAGAGGCCAGGCGGCCGACAGGAGCAGCAACAGCAGCGTCCCCCCCCCCGTAGGAACAAAGAAGGAGGTCGGCCCCTCAGGCCGGTCGCAACTCTGGAGGACAACGATGATGATGACCTCCCCCGATGAACCCTGGCGGCTGGGTCAACATGATCCAAGCCGGCGGGGGAAACCTGGGCAGCCTAACCTCCATCTCCACGCTTTCGAACATAAAGCGCAAGGCTGAGATCCGGGCGGTAACCAACGTGAACCTGGTTACCCTACCCGAGCCTAAGATCTACAAAGACCTGGAGATTACTTTCTCCAATCGGGATTGGATGGGGGTGCTGTATCACAAGGGGGATGCATTGGTCATCGCGGTCGGCATTTTGGGCAAGGAGGTCCAACGCGTCCTGATCGACAATGGATGTTTCTACAACATCATATTCAAAACGGCCCTAGACTAACTCGGCGACCTCGTCGGCTTCATCAAGCCAATCGACCTCCAGCTGAAGGGATTTGGGGATGCCACGGTTACTGCATACGGAAGGATAAAGCTCACTGTAGAACTCGTCTGCTGTTACGACGAGAAGGTTAGGATTACTAGGCCATTGGACTTGATCAATGTAGACCAGCCGAGTTCCTATAACGGCTTCTTAGGTAGGCCTTTTCTAGATGTTTTCGAGGTCGTTGCCTCTTCTTACTACTACTATATCAAATTTCCCACCACTAAGGGGGTAGTCGGCACCGTAAAGGGTGATCAATCAATGGCAAGAAAATGTTTGAACTATCTCGATTCTTCTTTATTTCCAGTTTGTAATAATCAAATGTTAGATATATCACAAACCGACCTCGAGGGGACCTTTTCAACCACTGGAAATGTGATCGAGGTCGGGTCCACCTCGACCGATCTCAGTCACCCAAATGGATCTGGCCCACAGCCAATGCAAGTTGACAATCCTGAGCCAAGGATAGGCTTCGAGCCCTCCGAGCTCGATCTTGACCCGAGATTCGACACAAGAGACCAGCGAAGCTACGAGCAAGCCACGGTCTTGGAGGACTTGGAACACATTCCAGTCGACCTCTCGAGGCTGGAATTGGAAGTCCTGATCGGCTCTCACATACCGACTGAAATGCGGGGGAAAATGATCGAATTCCTCAAGGCCAACATAGAAGTTTTCGCTTGGTCTCACCAAGACATGGTCGGAATAGACCCAAAACACGCCTGCCATCGACTGAAGATCGATCCTAGCAAGAGGCCGGTTCATTAGAAAAGAAGGAAGTTCGGGCCGGAGAAGTACGAGGCACTGGCCCAAGAGGTCAAGAAATTATTGGACAACAAGCTCATTGAATAAGCTAAAGACGAGCCCCAATGGGTCGCCAACGCCGTCCTCATCAAGAAAATGAACAACACTTGGAGACTGTGCATCGACTTTACCGACCTCAATGCAGCTTGCCCAAAAGATCACTTCCCAATGCCGCATATAGACCATTTAGTGGATAATACGGCCGGTCAAGAGATGATGTCCTTCATGGACGCTTTCGCCGGCTACCATCAAATTCCAATGGTCGTCGAGGACATCAAGCATACCTATTTCCATACCAAAAATGACATATTTTCATGGCTCCAAATGCTGTTCGATCTGATCAACGCCGGAGCGACCTACCAACGGTTGGTCAACAAAATATTTGCGGATCAGATCGGAAAGACCATGGAGGTCTACATTAACGACATCGTGGTGGAGAGCCTAAAAAAGAAAGACCACCTTAGAGACCTCGAGGAGACTTTCAAAATCCTCAAGACATACAACATGAAGCTGAACCCGAAAATGTGCAACTTCGGGGTGGAGGCCGGCAAATTTCTTGGGCACATCGTCAGCCAAAGGGGAATTGAGACAAACCCGGCCAAGATCAAGGCCGTCCTCGACATGCAGGAGCCGAGGACGATCAATCAAGTACAACGTTTGACCGACTGCCTAGCCTCACTAAACAGATTCATAACCCGGCTCGGAGATAAAAGTAAGTCTTTCTTCTCGACTATTAAGAACTGCAAGTTTTCTTGGAATATGGAAAGTCAAATAGCCATTTTAAAGCTAAAGGAGTACTTGGCAAACCCACAAATTCTGGTCAAACCGGTCCCAGGAGAAAAGCTTTACTTGTATCTTGCAGCCTCCGAGGTCGCCCTCAGCGTGGTACTTGTCCGGGTGGATGGTCAGAGCCATATTTCGATCTACTTCGTAAGTCAAGCTTTGCACGATGCCGAGCTCAGGTACACCCCACTCGAAAAATTAGCCTACGCTCTGGTCATGAGCGTGAGGAAGCTAAGGCCCTACTTTTTCGACCACCAAGTGGAGGTCCTGACCACCTTACCTCTAAGGCAAGTTCTACACCGGCCGGACACCAGCGGTCGGCTCTTGAAGTGGTCGCTAGAGATAGCTCAGTACGGTGTCACCTACGCTCCATGGACGGCCATCAAGGGCCAGGTTCTTGCCGACTTCATTGTGGAACTCACGTTCCCCCCAAAGTTCACAAGGATTGACCACCCCCCTTGGAAACTCTACGTGGACGGGTCATTGACAAGTACGTGTGTCGGGGTAGGCATCGTCCTGGTCGGGACGGAGGGCCAGAGTTTTACTCATGCTATCCGCTTCAATTTTGCGGCCACGAACAATGAGGCTGAATACGAGTATATGAGGTCCGTAGAGTATGCCGTCTTCACATCTTCATGGACTCTCTACTCGTAGTAAATCAAATAAAAGGAGAATATGAGGTCAGCGGAGAACAAATGGTGATTTATCTCGACCTGGTCATAACCTTGTGAGAGAAGTTTCATGAAGTCTTCATAGAACAGATCCCGAGGGAGCACAACACACAGGCAGACGCCCTATCCAAGCTTGCAACCGCGGAAGGAGCCGCCGACCTTGCCAACATCCAGCTCTCCACAGTAATCCGAGCACAAGTGTCAGCTGTTTTGAATGCCGACGAAAGTTGGATGACTCCGATCGAGAAATACCTAAAGACCGGTGCACTCCCAGAAGATAGGGTCCGAGCCCGGCAGCTACAACTCTGGTCGTCGAGGTACACTCTTATTGACAACCTTCTATATAAAAGAAGTTTCACTCTCCCACTCCTGAAATGTATAACCCCGGAGCAAGGCCAGAACATCCTAGCCGAGATCCATGAAGGGGTATGTGGAAATCACGTCGGTGGCCGGGTCCTAGCCCACAAAGTGATCAGGCAAGGATATTTCTGGCCGACTTTGAACAAGGATGTCATCAACTTCGCGAGGTCGTGCCACAAATGTCAAATCCTGAGACCTAACATCAAACTATCCCCCGAGCAGCTCTCCTCCATGTACAGCCCGTGGCCTTTCGCTCAGTGGGGCATCGACCTCATCGGACCGATGTCCACTGCACCCGGGGGCCACAAATTCGCTGTAGTGGCCATCAACTATTTTATAAAGTGAGAGGAGGCCGAGCCGCTCAATAAAATCAACCAATCCTAGATCATAAAGTTCATTTGGAATAACATCATCTGCCGTTTCGGCCTACCACAAGTGATCATCTCCGACAACGGGAAGCAATTTGACGGCCTCCAGATGATCCAATTCTGTGAGAAATGGAAAATACAAAAAGTCTTCTCCACCCCCTACCACCCACAGACAAACAGCGAAGTAGAGGCCGTAAACAAAATCCTCAAACACACTATTAAAGCAAAGCTTGAGGACAAGAAAGGAAAGTGGGCGGTCGAGCTCCCCGACGTACTCTGGTCGTACTGTACAACTATAAGAAACTCGACGGGCGAAACACCATTCGTTTTAGCCTTTGGGACTGAGGCTGTCATCCCATCGGAGGTCTCTCTCCCGAGCCACCGGACGGTCCAGACAATCACGGAAGACAATGACACCGCCCGGATGATCGATTTGGATATGCTAGAAGAACGAAGACTCAACTCCGACCTCCGGAATGCGGCCTATAAGAAGAAATCCAAAAATTATTTCAACTCTAAGGTGAAGGCCAGACAATTCCAGGTCGGTGACCTCGTCCTCAAGAAGGTTCAAGCTCCTAAAGGGGTATTCGGCCCGAACTGGGAGGGCCCGTTCAGGGTGTCCAAGTGGCTCTCCAAGGGAGCCTACGAGCTCGAACTCATGGATGGCAATCCAGACTAATACCCCTGGAATTTGATTCACTTGAAGAAATACTATCAGTAACTACATTGTACTTTGTAACGAAGTCCTTATCAATAAAAAGCCTTTTTTTACGATGCAAATCTTCACTCTAGAACCAAGCTCAGTTCAAAAGCGTATGTCGGTCGTATCGAGGTCGGCATATCTCACTTGAGCTCGGGAAGACCATCAAGGTCATTCAAAAACCGAGCTCAGTTCAAAAGTGTATGCCGGCTGTATCGAGGTTGACATATCTCACTTGAGCTCGGGAAGACCATCAAGGTCATTCAAAAACCGAGCTCAGTTCAAAAGCATATGTCGGCCACGCTGAGGTCGGCGTATTCTACTCGAGCTCGAAAAAATCTTCACATACTGGAAATTCTTCAAAAATTTAAAGATTAGCTGGAATTTTCTAAGTAACAAAAAGAAATGACAGTGCGATAAAGACAATAGATTCAGATTTCATTCGATAAAGAGAAAGGTCAACATAGTTCAGACCCGGCCAGAATAAAAGAACAGTTCAACCGAAATAAAATAAAGGAAAATGTCTTCAATTGCCAGCATCGCCCCCAGCACCCGTTTGCTCTCTGACCCCTGCGATGAAGTCCGCAACCTCGTTCACACAAGCTTCCTCCACCTCTCCGCCCGGTACCGACGATCCATTGGGAGGAACCTCTTCATCCTCAGCCTCTTCGTCCCCCTCGTCCCCGGCCTCCTCGATCTGAACGGCTGGAGGACCATGGCCCGGAAGGAGCAACCGGTGCCGGTACGGAAACCATGATAAATCTACCCCGAGCTCAGTCTCGAGGTCCAAGAAATGGAGGTAGTAGCTCTCATGGATCGGAGTTTTGGTAACGTACTCCCGGAAGTAATCCTCGTAGACCTTGGTGTCTAGGTTGGCCTTGCGTCCCACGCGGATCAGGTCGGCGACGGCCATGTAGTAGCAGAACTTAGAAAACAGCATCGGACTGGTGACCGGGTCATTAGGATCGTAAGCCGGCCGTTGCAGAGTCGCAGCCACCTCAGCCGCTTTCTCTCGTACCTCCCTCTCCAGCTCAGCCTATCGGGCGCAAGCTCGGTCGGCATCCTTCCGCACGGCCTCATTCTCTTGGCGAAGACCCACCACGACCACCTCCATCTCTGCAATTCGGGCCCGACAATCGTTACAGGCTTTCCAGGCCATTTCCGCCCGCTTAAGGGCATCATCCTTCTCTTTTAGCACGGCCTCGAGTTGCCCGACCGCGTGATCTATTTCCTTCTTTAGCACGACGATCGCACTTTCGTACTCCACCTTCTCCTCCCGGGCTCGGGTAAGATCCGCCTCAGCTTTTCGAAGCGAGCTCACAGCAGAGTTGAGCTCGCTCTCGATGAAGTTGGCCATTATGGCCGCTTGGTTCGCCAGGGCGACACTAGCCCGACGGGCGTAGCGGGGGCGGTGGTTGGTGATTTCAGCCAATTCACGGGTCCAGGATGGAGGAGAAAGTTCACCGTTTGGCTCATGTATCCCGGCATATCCACTATCGAGCTCGGAACCCGGGAGGAAAGGAAGTCCAGCACCATCGGCGGCAAGTCAGAGTCTTTGCGGGTCAACCTGAACAAAGAAAGAAAGACCCGTTCAGAAACAACAGGTTAATGAAGCAAAATTATAAATTGAGATAACTTACGCTTGGAAACGAGCGGAATCGCGACCGAAGAAGGTCCGATCATCCTCCCGGCCGGGGGCATAGGTCGCGTGGGCCATCGTAGCAACGCAGGTCGACCTCTGCCCGAGAGGCGTACCGTCAGAAACATCGATCGGTGCAGGACTCGACCCATCTGCACCGACTTCCTCCCTCTCAAGTTCTTCTTGCCCCTGTTTCCGACCGGTAAGGGGGGAGGATGGGATAGTTTTGGCCGCAACACCCTCAGTGGCCGGGACGGACTGGGGAGGAGTCAGCTCGTGGATAACAATCCTTTTCCGGGTGTCGGGCCCCTTTTTCTTCTTCATCACTTTGACGACCTCCGGTTTAGTGAGAGCAGCTCCGAGGCGGGAAAACATCTCTGGGCACTGATCAAGCAAGTGGTCGGGGCAACGACGTACAACCAGGAACTCAGGCACTGCAAATGCAGAACGTAAAAACAAAAAAAACAACAACAACAACAATAAAACAACTCTAGATCCGGGCTCACCCAAGTTCCTACCCGTTAAGTTCAGGTGGCGGGGAAATTGGAAGAATCGACTGACAAGTCGAGCCTGACGAGTCCGGAGAATAGCTTTATTTGTCTCAGAGGCCGGCAGGGACAATATCCGCTCTTGGACGACCGCGAAATCGAAGTTCAGCTCGCGTTCGGAGGGGGAAAGATAACCTGCAAAGAAAAAAAAAATTAGATCAGTACATTTAATCCAAAAATAAACACAAATCTCTTATAGGATTTTTCGGGTGGATGTTGGTCGGAACCCCAACTTCCGTTCCACCAAGATATCCGGTCTGTCAGGCTCCTCCTACGAAGAACCATTTCTTTCGGTCGTTGCGGGCCTTGCTTGGGAGACCGGTCACCAGTTTGGGCCCTTTGGTCTGAATGAAGACCTCTCTGATCCCACTCTTCTCGCTCTGGACCCGGTACAGATAGGTCATATCCCCCGGCGTCGGCATTCGATGCAGCCGATTCTGGCCAAAAAGCACCATGATGCTCAGGATAATCATCCATGCATTTGGCAGTAGCTGGATAGGCGCCTGGTTCCAGTAATTGAGCAAGTAGGAGATGGTCGGATGAAGGGGGAAACGGAGCCCGACCTCCATCATATCCTGAGTAACAGTCACCATCCCTTGAGGGGGTTGATCCGCCCGTTCATTAGGCTCGGGGGCGAAAAGCTGGACATCGTAAGGATTATCCCAGTCGACCCGAGATTCATCAAGATAACTCTGGGTCATCTTACTTTGTATCTGGCCGATCGTCCACTTCTTGGATCTGTCCAGGTCGGTTATCCGAATGGTCCTCGGATCACGAATGGTCGGGCCCCGGGGATAACGCTCTTGGTACCCGTCGAAATCGAAGGAGACAGATTTGATCTCATCCTTCTCCTCCACATACTCCGACCACAACCGGAAGGCTCTCCTAATCTCATCCCGACGGACCTCACCCGTACTTCGGGCCACAGCAGGTGACCCCCCGACCTCTTCGACTTCCGACCCCGAGGCCTCATTCGACATCCCGAGCCTCTCATTGATTTGCTCGACGGCGAGGTTCTAGAGTAATAAGTTATTAGCTAAGTCATCGCCCTCCTCGTGTCCGCCATCGTCATCTTCTTCTTCTTCAAGGAGGTCATCCAGTGGTTCCCGGCTCTCGACTGGATGGGCCATCGGATCGGAACTCGAACTCGCAGCCATAGTAGGGCCACTCTCTCTGGCGCCTTCGCCCAAAAGTGACCACCCCGGACTCGGGAAGAGCGCATCTAGACCATCATCGTCACGAGTCCAGATCGAGCTCGCACTCAGGCGCGACGGAGAGGCTCCACCTCCACCGCTAGAACTTCCCCCTTCATCAAATAGCCTCCGGCTGGTTCCGCCACCGCCGCTCGAGGAGGCGCCGTCTCTCTGCCCTAGCGGAAGACCAATCCACCGCCGTACCATTTTGGAAGAAAAAAAAGAAGTAGAAAGTTTTTTCGAAATCTGAAATGCAAAGTTACCTTTCTAAACCGCCTAGTCGCCGCCGTATGAGTCCAAATGCCGCTTTAGAAATCTCGCCGGAATAATCGCCGGAGAATCCCAAGCTTGCTAAGGAATGTTTGAAGACGTGAAAGTAAAAAACTCAAAATGGCAGATAACTCACCTATTTATAAGGAATGAGGTGGGTCTATTCCGTAAACAAGTTTCTAGGCCTAAGGGCCTAAATGCAAGAAGTCGAAACACCCGGGGACCCCACACCAAAATGGTTGCGCACGCCAATAACTAATGCGTGGAATTTGAGGCGTCACATGACATCACGCTCACCTTTTTAGGCACACTTACCCACTAACGTCCACTCAACCATCAGTTTCAAGAAGACCGACACCTGGCCACACCAGGCCGAACGAACTTAGCGCCAACAGTCAATGACAGACGACCATCTTGCCTCCCACCAACCCTGAGAGCCGAGCTGGGGGGCAATTGTTGTGGCCATTTCCCACCACAGGTCGGCACCGACCTCATTCCGGCCGAAAACAAAGAAACGCCATGACTACGATAGGCCGGCCGGCCCAGGCACTCTGCAATCGCCGCGATCTCTGATCCTGCTCTTTCGATCTTCCAATCAAGGTCGGCATCAAGCTCCGTATTATGTCTGTCACGTCGGATGCATGTCAAGGAGACAATGACCGGACCGGCCGCAGACAGGTAAAGCGAAGGGAGATCTCCTCAGTACGGCTAAGCCCAGGGAGGACTTCCGACCTCATAAAGTGTAGGAGTCCAATCTCCGACCTCAACAGGCTTCCGACCTACGGACGGCTCGAGAAGCACGTGCTAGAATCTGGTGAGATCTCCCCCCAAGAGGAAAAGGGCCGCTTCCGCCTAATTAAGGAAACATCTCAGAGAATCGTCCTTTTTGGACACGTGTCGACATGCAAGTGGTCAGCCGCCTGCGGACTTGGACGTACGGGCGCCCGCGCGCCCTCAGAGACTGGAGTCATTAATTACCCCTGTCCCCTTGGGGTAAAAAAAACCTATAAATAGATCCCCATTGTACCTAGAAAAACAAGTTCACTATTCAATACAAAAAGCTATACAAGCATTCAAGTCCAGGGACTAAAAACCCCTGGCAATTCTTGGTGTTCTTGCATTTATATCTTCATCATCATCTTCAAATATCAGCATTCATGAAGCATTTATGATTCCCCACATTTGATGTTTTTACCAAAGCTCCATTAATTAGCCATAAATTTCCAGCATACTTTATTTGGTAAACAACAGAGATAGAAGAAGGAAAAAATAGCACGAAGAAAACAGACAAAAGAAAAAAAAGTTCGATTAAGAGAAAAACAACGCGTGGAGATAGATAGACAATACGTATACGATGAGGGTGTTCCCACGCAGAAGTCGTCGGCGGCTTTACTTTCTCCGACCACTATATTTTCTGGAAAAATTAGGGGGCAGATGGTTGATTAGGATTAAGTAATATTTTGTTTGTAAATTTAATTATAATAATATGTAAAAATATTTTATTCAAAAATTACATGTTAATTAATTAATATTCTAAATTAAAGGGTATTTTTGTAATTTTCTATTTATTAATTTAATTTATTATTAGGGCGATACAGTGCAGTTGCAGTATGCATAGTGCAAATGCCCTAATGCAAAGTGCAATCATTTAAAAAATTATTATACATTAGATCTTTGATCCAACGGTATTTAAAAGGTTTACTGACGTCAGGAAGGGTGAAACCTTTACTGACCATAGAAAAACCCTATTTTATTATTTTATTAACTTTTATGAGAGAGTCATATTTATGTGTTAAGAGTGTGAAGGTGATTGTGAAACTGAAAAAAAAAATTAGAAACGATTCTAGAACTGAGGAAGTATATGATATGCAAACATAAATTTTCAGTATTTTTTAGTAATAACAAATTACCCATTTTATTATTGCACTATGTGTAGCTTGTGTCGCTAACGTAAAATATAATCACTCCTTGACTTTCCCAAATTTACATGTCAATAACATAATGTTCCAAATTTTTATCTGAACCTCTATGGCACGAGTCTCTAGAGATCTCTTATATTCAATTTCTGGGTCGTGCTAGGGAGTCCCGGGTCCATCTGTGTACCCGAATTTTCAACGGTCTAGATTCATCCTTGCTTTCATCTCCACCGTCCAATCCTCCACCTCAAATGTCCAGTCAGCGCCCTTTTTTGCCTACCTTCGCCGTCGGTTTCCCCTCTTTTCTGTGGCAGCAGAGCAATGATTGCTTATGCACACCCTCTGCACATTATCTGCACACGACCTTCACACCCCCTTCACACTCGAGAGCCAAAGATTTTGCTTCTTCTTCATTCATGCATCATTCCTGGTCTTCAAGCTCGAGCGCAATTTTTAAGGTATGTGTCGTGAATCCGTCACCACGATCGAGGACTTGCGAAAGGCACCGATGTTCGTTCAATTATCATACAACCCATGAAGTTTTCTCTTTGTGAAATTTTGAAAGATCTTTGTGCCCTGATTTTCTAATTTTGTGCCCTAATCTTGATTTTTTTTTCTACAAATTTAAGAATCAAATTAATTTTAGTTTATTTTCTTTCCAATTATTTAGTCGATTATTGTTGAATATATTGGGTTTTTATTGTCGATTTTCTCGATTCACCCCTATTTCGGCGAATGGATTGAAAGCTTTCTTCGTATTTTTTTAATTCTCCATTTGTACTTGGTCGATTTTTGTTTCCGATTTTCTCGTTCAAGCTCAGTAGACCAGCATCGCAGTATATCTCTATCGATAAGGAACGGTTTTAGGTCTGAAGAAAATGGGGGTTTTTAATGGGTACCCAACAAAATTTTCATAAAAGAGGCGTTTTCTTCTCTAGAACCGTGTTTGTTTTTTTTTCAAATTTTATGATAATTTAAAACCTTTTTTGGAATATTTTTTTTATGAAATTATTTGGATTAGGTTCGTGGATTCCTGTCTAATATGCAGTTTTATGAAAATTTTGGAGCAATAAGTTATTGTTGGTTTTATCATGAGCTCTTATAACTGCAATTGGAGAAATGCGTATATGCGTTGCCCTATTTCAGTTGAATTTAGTAATTTTTTATAGCAATATCAATTATTAATCTTTGGAATATGATTTTGGAATCTGATCTCAAATGTGTGTCTCAAATGTCAAAGGCGGACTACTAAAAATAAATGTGACTCAGTCGATGCATTCGACCCTAGAAGGTGCATTTCAGAGATAGAAAAATTATGGTAAGAGTCAAAAGTATAATGAAATTAGTTAATTATTAACTTTAAATGAAATAGAAGCTTGAAGTTACTTGGGAAGGTCACAATACTGTACTATGGTAAATATTTAGCTTTACTGAAATCTTCTCTCTCTTGGATTTTCATGATTTTGGGGCAAAATTTAAGAAATCAAACAAATGGGTGAGATATTTGTTGAGATTTAGTTTTGGGATTTTTTATTTTTATTTTTGAAAAGACACGAGAAGGAAGTGGTAAATTGAGAATATTCAAAACTTCTTTGAATCGATAAGAAAGAGAAAATGAGCAGTTCTACTTTGGAGATGGAGAATAAGGTCTTCGTATCAAAAACGGTTTATATTTAACCCGCAACGAACCAATCAAAATCGGATTAAACCGGTGAACCGGTAAACCCAAAGAACCGATTTTCTAGGAAAGAGAGAGAGAATAAGCGAAGAGATGTAGATCAAGAAAAAAATGCGATTGAAATTGTGGAAGAATTTTGTTACTCCAAGACTGAATCGGTATTGGTTCTATTCCATTTCCATTGAAGAATCTGGCACTCTGTTCCATTTCTATTGAAGAATCCCAGATAGCATAACTTTGAAATAATTCCTATAATTTCTCACTCTGTAAATATGGCCATATGGGCGAGAGACTAGGGGAGTTGAGAAACTAAATAGAGAAATAAGGGTTGCGTGGCGGTGTGGGTTTACTTAGGTGGAGGTGAAGGTAGACTAGGGTTAAAAGAGAAAACACCTAAATGTAATAGACTTTTTAGTAGTAATTTATTTTTGGGCTTTTTGAATTCAAAAAGTATTATAACTAATTTCTCATAAAATATTTTACATCATCTTTTATCATATAACCATTACCAAATAATTGTTACAAAAAAAACGAAACTATCTACTCAATAAAATAAAATAAAACTCAATTAAATTAATTACAAATTAAATTATTTTAAGTTTTTTTTTTCATGGCCGCGACTATAGTAGATACATAAAAAACTGTGTTAAAGTATTCTGAAAATTATAACTTTTCGCTTTTATAATTAATTAACATTTAGCTTTTATTTAACATTGTTCATTTTATTTTATCTTTGTTGAATCTTAAACTTACTCAAAATAATTAAATATTAATGTATTATACTCTAACATACTACAATACTAGATTAGTGTCCCGCATTTTACGCGGGTGTTCACAAAATAGTTTAAAATTTAAAATTTTATTAACAAATTATTACATTACTCAATATTATTACAAAGAAGTGTTCAATACAAAAGATATTAAAATAATTTACAAATTTATAGATGGTCTAGTGGGTAAATAAATAAGAATGATGCAAGAGCTGTAAGATTCAAACCTTAACTATTGTAACTTTATAATCAATCTAAACATTAAAATGTCACATGGAAGCATGAGGTGGCTATGACTCTTGGTCTCCCTATCCTGCATGCCTGACAAGTGTCCTTTGACCTTTGTTTGACCTTATCTAAGCTGAATCTTAGTTACAAAGTCTTCTTTGGCCTTATCTCGGACTTCATTGTTGTTCGTCCAGGTCGGCCTAATGTATCCAGAATGGTTTTTTCATAAAAGTTGTTCGTCTTTCGGGTGCATGGCTCAGAAGTTGTTCGCCTTTATATTTTACACAGATTGGCGTTGGGATCTTGATCCTTTGTTCGTCGATATGCGCCTCTTAGGTTGGTAGATGCACCACCTTTTGTCAATGTTGCTCGTCATCAGTGACTCAGCAGAATGTTCATCTCTGGTCTTGGGCCTTAAAACCTGTTCGCCGATAAGCTGTTCGTCGTTGTAGTTGTTCGTCAGTTTATACACTTCCTGGATTAGTTTGTGTACCCCAACTTGATTCTCTTTATTGATCATCTTTGATTTGGAGTTGGTTCTTCATAATCCTTTTCAAGGCTTTAATCCTTGTTTGCCCATCATTGATTTATGTTCGCCTATCAACAATTGCCCCCTATCCTGACTACATGTTGCTCCAGACGAGCAACTTTGTGGTGAGCAACTGTAGTTTGGATATTATATCAGTGAGGATTTGGACGATCATCATTGAATTAGGCGATCAACTTTGGGTTCGTCGTTTCGTCTTCCCAAGATCTGGGGGATGTACGAGGATGACGTGGGCGGTATGATTGTGCGCCGCCCACGCGCAAACAATCCCGAGGCCACGCGCCCCTATATTTGCAAATAGGCCCTTCGATTTTCAACCTTGCTCGGATTTGACCCCGTTTTTCTTCAATTGAGTCCATATTTGGTTGAAAATGGCACCTTGTACCCCGTTTTTTGCTTGGGGTATAAATAGAAGGGGAAACGAATATTTTCCCACTTTTTCACTCCTTGCTACAGTGCTCCGGCGACTTCTTCCATTCCAGGCGATTTCGAGCTCTCCGGCGTCCGTTTCTCCAGTGTTTGGCCTCCAATTTCGAATTAAGGTAGTTATCCTCTTATTTCTCTTATTCTTTCTCTCTTCTTTCGTTATTTTCTTCATCGCCGCTGTGTGGGACCTTGCGCCGCCGTCTTCTCCGGGGATTCGCCGCCGTCTGGTTTTCCTTTCCCTTTTTCCTTCCATGTCTTCCCAATCGAGCACTAAATCCGAGGAAACTCTTGATCCACTCTTTCCTATTGTGGTACACGAAAATCAACCCCCTTTTGAAGTCTCTTCGGCCTCGGATCCCCACGTGGACTCCGTTGTTCGATCGGTAGAGGATACGGGTGCTCGCCCGTCAGGGAGGGAGGTGGTGGTCGCTGCGAACAGAGATTCCGACGAAGGCTCTTCGTCCAGCGCTGAATCGGAAGATCCCCAATTTGACGAATTGACTCATGAATTTTTGGAAGGGATAGGGTTCCCATCTCCAAAAATGATGGAAAACGAGATCCCAACTGGAGTTGCTCGGCCTTTCGAATGGCGAGCATATGCCGAGGAATATGCGAACCACATTGCTCGTCCGAAAAGACAAAAAATGGACTTGATAAGGAATGAATTCCAGGCGAGCAGAATCAAGAGTGTCGTCCTCGAGGAGGATCTTGACTTGATCCGGGAGACCTACAAGATTCCTTATGACATTCACATGTGGGCCCCTAGGAGAAAAGAGAGAGCTGATCGCCCACCTCCAGGATGCACTGCGATCAATATTGATACATTGATCGCTGGTCTAAAGCTGCCATTGCCCCCAATTGTTGGTCGCTTCCTCGAGGCGACCAACCTCGCTATTACACAGATCACACCCATAGGGTGGATGAATTTGCTCGGCGCCATGTGTCTGTTCGCCCTAGAGGGATACGTTGATCGCCTTACCGCAGAGGAAATCAACTATCTCATGACAATCACCAAATGTCCCATTGGTGAAGAAGGCTACTACTACCTCAAGGCCAGGACCGGACTTAAAATGGTAGAAGGGGTGCCGAACAAGATCAGAGACTGGAAACAACATTTCTTTTTCATAGGGGGCGATTGGCGAGCATCTTCCGGTCCACACGGGGGCATTGGACGAATAAACTCTCCCGCCGCTTATGGAATAATTAAGCGTAAGTTTATCTTTGCTCGCTTTCGAACTGTGTTGTTCTAATTTAACTTTTCTTGTTTGCTCGCAGGTCCTCGATTACCAAAGTGGAATTCTGAAAAAGATGAGATTGGTGCGGAGTTCCTGTTCACTTCCTGTTTGGTCGGCTTGCGCAATAAAGCGGACAGGACCATCCAATATCTAAGCAACGAGAAGCGTCAAAGAGCTGCTCGTTTGTTTACCTATCCCCACCACTTGGAAGCACAAGCTGAGGTGCCCCCAGGTATATCAAAAATTTCTAACTTCCCATTGAAAACTTGCTCGTCTTTTTATTTTTGAACTTGTTCGTCTAATTTTTCCTTTTCTCTTTTTTTTTTAGCCGAACAAGTCACTGTCGTTGTCCCTCCCAGCTTTGCTCTCCTTGAAGAAAGAGTATTTGAGATGGCGCCACCAAAGGGTCGGAAAAAGAAGGGTGACCCGCCAACCAAAGTTCTGGCGATGACGAACAAGGCTGAGGGAGCCAAAGTTCCTCGGTCTGTGGCACCTTCCGGCCATGCTCGACCAGCTTCTCCGATTTCTCCCCCTCATGGGGGGAAACATTTAAAGAAAGCCGATGGGACCCCATTGGCCCAGGATGTCCCCTGTGGTGGCAAGGGGAAAGAAAAGGTGGGCACAAATCTTGCTCGCCCAGAAGAAGTAGCTGCCCATCGCCCCTCCTCTGAGCCTGCTGATCGGTCGGGCAAAGCTAGTAAAGATGTGACCCCAACTCGCGGCCCTGAGGACATCACTATTCTGGGTTGGGATGAACGAAAGTTCCATGAGTAAGCATATCTAGCTTTGTGGCCGGCGAACAACTTTTAAGAACATCTTGTAACTTGGGTTTTTATTCGCAGGTATCGGCTTAATGATCATCCTGGGCGAGCAGCCGCGATCCACCAATACGCCTGCTCAAAAACTCCGGTGAACATTCGAGAGATCCCGGGTGAACATGTTCGCCGGGCAACTGAATTGATCGCCTGATCGTGGACCCGGCCTTTGGAGACGACCGTTTCTGCTCAAAGCATTGCGGACAACTTCCATTTTTCTATGATGCATCATGCAAACGGCCTCGCTATTACCCAGAAAGGAATGGTCCAGCTCACCGAGCTTGAAGATGTTATTCGTCGCTATGTCGGTACAGCTCGACAATTGACCGAAGAGAAGGACGGCCTGGTCAGCCAGTATGAGGCCAAAGTTGCCCGCCTCAACAATCAAATCAATGTTTACATTGATTCTGAAAAGAAATACCTTGAACAAATTCAAGGTTTGTCTAGCGAATAGAGAGGCAAAGATGCCATGCTCGGCGAGGGGGAGAAGAAGTTGTCCGCGGCTGAACAAGAGATTGCCGAGCTCAAAGTGGAAATTGCTCGTCTTCGGGAGACGGAGGCCAACCTCTTCACACGCGAGCAACTTGAAGACGAAGTTCAGGCTCGGACAGGCCCCATTTCTAACCTTGGGTATATTTGCGCCTACGCGGATAGCATTCGCACGGCCGATGCTTATGATTACAAGGACCTGGTAGAAGAAATGGGTAAAGACTTGTTCGAGTTTATCGAACATTATCCGCCGCCGAACAACATTGAGATCCAGTTGGCGGACGTGGCTGAATTGGGGGTCAAGATTTATAAACTTGACCCTAGCATCGTTGTTACTCACCCTCCTCCCCAAGTTAATGAGGACGAGCAAGAGAAAGAGTCAGCCGCTGCCGACGAGCAAGCTGCTAAAGAGGCGGAGGAGAAAACAGCTGAAGACCTGGCCCGAGACATGATCGTTGAACCTCCCGTCGATCAAACCCAAGATCCTCCTCCTGCCGAGCAACAATAGATATAGGACTTAGTTTTTTCTTCTTTTTCTTGGCAATAGTTGTTCGCTCCTTTTGTAGTACTTGACTTCTAGAACCATTGTACTATTTTTGAGGCACAATGCCTTTTGTTTAATGGAATGTCTTTCTTATGTTCGCTCATTTTCTTTATATGTTAATTGCCTCTACATTTTTGTCAATGACTTTGCAATTATAACATATAGTGTTGGGCTTTTGTTCGAATTGAACTTTGCCTTTAATGGAATCAGGGTTTAGCCTTAGGTTATGTTCATTTTTTTTTAAAAACGAACAACCTTTAAGTGGCTTTGGTCCTCAAAATGGACTTGTACCTCGAGCTTTTGGACTTTTCCTCTTGACGAACAACTACTATATTTACATTATAAAAAATTTACAAGTGTTGTAAGACTGCTCGTTACTAACATATATATCCTGATGAACAACTTTGAACACTAACTAAACACATGCTCGCTTATAATATTTTTGCCGAGCAACTCTATCTAAAATTAAAAGATGAAACAGCACTAAACTATACAATGTGCCGAACAACTTTAAATTCTATACTTAGCAAAATTTTAAAAAAATTAGGCAAGTTTTTGGTTTGCCTCACTTGGTTCACTAGCCCCCCAAGAAATTTGTTCGCCCAAATAAGAACTTGTTCGTCTCATTGATAGTACTTCTTCAGATGTACAGCATTCCAGGAGTATTGGGCCGGCTTGCCTTCCATATCTTCGATATCGTATACACCATTAACGAATTTCTCCGTTATACGATACGGGCCCTCCCAAGTTGGTCCCAATACACCTGGAGGTTGGGCGAGCAACTTTCTTAGAACCATATCTCCAACTCTGAATTCCCTGATTTTAACATGGGAATTATAATAGCGTTCTGCTCGCTGCTTGTAGGTAGCATTTTTTAGCTCGGCATTCAATCTTTTTTCTTCGAGCAAATCCATCTCAGTAGCTAGAGCAGAGTTGTTCGCCTGCTCATCAAAGTTGGTCGTTCTGAATGTGCTGGTCTTTAACTCAATTGGTATTACAGCTTCTGTTCCAAAAGCCATTGCAAAGGGTGTTTCTCCGGTGCTTGACCTGGGAGAAAATCTATATGCCCACAGGACTTCCGGGAGTTCTTCAGACCAACTACTTTTGCTCTCCGCTAGCCGTACTTTTAATGTATGCTTGATTATCTTGTTCACGGCTTCGACTTGTCCATTCGACTGGGGATGATAGGGCGTAGAGTAATGTTTTTTTATTCCCCACTTTATGCAGAAATCTCTCAACTCCTTTCCATCAAACTGCGGACCATTATCTGTTACGATGGTTTGTGGGACCCCGAAGCGACAGACAATGTTCTTTCAAATGAAGTTGATCATTTTCTGCTGGGTGATTTTTACCATGGCTTCTGCTTCTGCCCATTTTGTATAATAGTCGACTGCCACAACGGCAAATCGAACTCCTCCAACTCCCGCTGGGAAGGGACCAATAATGTCCATCCCCCATCTTGCAAATGGCCACGGGCTATAAACTGATACGAGCTGTTGGGCCGGGGTATGAATGTTTGGGGCAAAAATCTGGCATTGGTGGCAAGTCTTTGCTTTCTTGACTGCATCCTGGCGTAAAGTCGGCCAATAATAGCCTTGTCTGATAGTTTTGTATGTCAAAGCTTGCCCCCCCCAGTATGATTTCCGCATACTCCGGCATGTATTTCTTCGAGTATTGCTCGTCCTTGCCCCCTAGGCAAACATTTGAGAAGTGGGATTGATATTCCCCTTTTGTAAAGCTGCTCGCCCACCAGAGTATATCTGGCGGCTTGCTTTGTTAGCTTGGCAGCTTCAAAAGGGTTGTTTGGTTTTCCCCACTTTTCAAGTATTTGACTATACTTGTTCTCCAGTCTTCTTCTTCACTTGTTTGTTCGTCGAGTTGATTGACATTGTAACTTCTTGTTGATGGGTCATTCATCTTTGTAATTATAAAATCTCCAAACTCTGCTGGTCTTTCGCTTGTTGCTAGTCGGGCCAACGAATCTGCTTGTATGTTGCTTGTCCTCGAAATTTGTTCAATGAAGACTTGTTCTAATAAGGACATCAGGTAAGCAATAATTCGTTGATACTCGATCATATGATCGTCTTTCGCTTCGTATTCACCTCGGACTTGGTTCACAATCAATTGTGAGTCGCCAAATATTTGTAACCGTCTAACACCTACTGCAAGGGATAGGTGGAGACCAGCAATGAGAGTTTCATACTCAGCTTCGTTGTTGGTTGCCATGAAACCAAATCTGATCGCCGAGGTGAATACTTGTCTGTCCGGACTGATCAGAACCACTCCTGCCCCCGAGGTCATGTTGGTTGAAGATCCGTCAACATAAAGATGCCAAGGGTGATCAAGTCCTCTTGTCGGATCTGGTGGGAAGGTTAGTTCGACAATAAAGTCGGCTAACGCTTGCCCTTTGATCGCAGTTCGAGGAGCATAGGTTACCCCGAATTGGCTAATCTCTAGTGACCACTTTAATAGGTGACCAGCTGTGTCGGGGCGATGGAGAATTTGTCTGAGTGGGAAAGTTGTTAGTACTTCAACTTGATGATCAAAGAAATATGGTCGTAATTTCCTCACACTCATAACAAGTGCATACGCTAGTTTCTCAGTTGGAGAATATTTGATCTCCGCATCGTGTAAGGCTTGACTGACGTAGTAGATAGGTTGATGAAATTTGCCGTCTTCTCGCACCAGAACAGAGCTGATAGCCACTTCTAACGCTGCTAGGTATAAATATAGCTTCTCTCCCGGGACAGGTTTTAATAGGATTTTTACATCTCCCAGGTAATCTTTGAGTTGGTCGAACGCCTTTTGACAGTTGTTAGTCCATGTGAACTGTCCTTTCTTGATAGCTTCAAAGAATGGACGACATTTGTCCCCCGATCTGGATATGAACCGATTCAATGCTGCTAGGCATCCTGTGAGCCTTTGCACTTCTTTTATTGAACGTGGGGGCTGCATATCCACGATTGCTTTGACTTTTGCTGGATTGGCTTCAATCCCTCGTTGACTAACAAGATGGCCTAGGAATTTTCCTGAATGAACTCCGAAGCTGCTCTTCTTCAGATTCAGCTTCATGTTGTAGTGTCGAAGGATTTCGAACACCTGGGTCAAATGTTGAAGATGGTCTCCCCTTCGGGGGCTTTTGACTACGATATCTTCCACATAGACTTCTACCGTATCTCCGATTTGTTCGTCGAACATCTTGTTCACCAACCTCTGGTATGTTGCTCCGGCGTTGATGAGGCCGAAGGGCATTCTCTTCCAACATAACAAGTTTTTGTTTGTATAAAATGCTGTGTTCTCTTGATCGTTTGGATGCATTGGAATTTGATGGTATCCGGCAAAAGCATCCATGAATGTTAGCATTTCATGACCTGCAGTGCTGTCCACCAACTGGTCAATGTGATGGAGTGGAAAGTTGTCCTTCGGACATGCTGCATTCAGATCTGTAAAGTCTATGCATAGCCTCCAGGTCCCATTTGGTTTCCTCACAAGGACGGGGTTTGCTACCCATTGTGGACAGAGTGCTTGTCGAATTAAGTCGTTGTCTAACAACTTCTTTACTTCTTCATTCAAAGCCTGGTACTTGTCTAGGCCATACTTTCTTCGTTTTTGATGGATTGGCCTTTTTGCTTGATTGATGTTGAGCTTGTAACAAGCATGTTTTGGGTTTATTCCCACCATGTCTGCATGAGACCAAGCAAAAATATCTAGATTTTTGCTGAGGAACTCTTTCATTCAGGATCTGTAAGGCTCAGGGAGCTCAGATCCTATGTATAATTCGAGATCCGGGTTTTCAGGATTAACTTTGAACGCCTCCAGCTCTTCAACTGGAGTTGCTCGTCGTTTTTGTCCTCAGAGTTAAAATCATTTTCGATGTTTATTGGCTCTGCCCCCAGGCGGGGATCTAGATCGTCTGTTGGCCTAGATCCATTGTTGTTAGTCAATACCTGGCCCTCCAAGTGGTTAGATGAGTGTTGTTCGTTATCACCTCTTTGTTGTTCGTCAGGATGATGTTCCTCCTGGGTGGTAATGAGTTGCTCGTCTAATACTTGCTCGTCAAGATATTGCTCGTCAGTATCCATGTGGTCCTCCTCTATGTCCATCATGTTCTCCAGTATTGATGGTTCATCAGCAGGATAGCTAGTTGTGGCCTCCACCATGGATACTAATGCATGTTTGGCCTGCAACTGTAGGAGACATTCCCTGGCGTTTCTTTGATCTCCTTTGATGGTGCCTGCTCCACTTGCTGTTGGAAATTTCAAACAATAGTGGTAAGTGGAACACGCAGCTTTGAATTCATTTAAAAAGGGTCGACCAAGAAACCTGTTATAAGTTGAATCCTGGTCTACAACCAAGAAGTCAACCATTCTTGTAATATTTTTCTCGGGTTCGTTGACCGTTACAAGTTGTACTGCTAAAGTAACTATTCCCAAAGGGACTGTAACAGCATTCCCGAAGCCTACTATTCTGTGAGTCGAATCCCGGATATAGCCCAAATAATCTCCAAGGTGATCGAGCGTCTTTTTGAATAGGATGTTGGTGTAGGCTCCGGTGTCCACCAACAATCTGTGGACTCGTGTTCCCATAATATTTGCGCAGATTACGAGCGAATCGTTGTGCGGAGTTAAAATTCCTTCCAAGTCATTCTCGGTGAAGGTCAATTCTGCTGTCTGCATGATAGATGGTTTAACCCCCATTTCTTGGACTTGATCGATCGCTCGTAATTCAGCCTTTCTTTTTCGGTTGGAGATTGGTGGTCGTCCATCAGAACATCCTCCTGCGGGACCTGCGGGTTCCATCATATATAAATCTTCCAATGGACGAGTAGGAATGGTAGGAACTGGTCGCGCCGGTTTATTGTTCTTTTGAGGTTGATCATCCTCGTCCTCAGAGTTGTTCTCCCGGACTCTCTTCCCGGGTTGTCTTTTGACAAAGTCGGAGAGCTTTCTGTCCTCGTAGAAACGCCAAAGCTATTTGAGTAAATCTCTACATTCACTCGTAAAGTGTCGCACGCTTTGATGGTAGGCACAATACTTGTTAGGGTTGAGTTTGCCAGTGTCTTGACGAATTTTCTGGGAAGGGGAGAGCAACTCCTTATCCTTCACATTTTCATAAACAGTATCGACTGACACTGTTAACACTTGATTCAACTTTTCCTTGAGCTCCATCCCTTCAGTAAATGCCTTCATGTTTTTAGGGACTCGATAGCTTGTTGCGCCGGGTTTCTTGTTATTCTCCTTGGGGTCAGCTTTGTTCTCTCCCAAGTTTGATTGCAAGGCCTCGTGCATGGAAATGAATATACCGGCTTGATTTCGAAATTCGGCATAACTTCTTAGGCACTTCAGACGTACCTCCTTCCATAGCTTTGATCCTTTTTTCAACCCGGCCATAACAGCAATAATTTTTGTGTCCTCACTGACGGGTTCACCTTCTAACAACACCTTGTCGAACCTTTCCATGAATGCCCGATCTGACTAGTCGTCATTTTATTTTAGGTCAGACAATCGGTGTTTTTGGGACAAGTATGATCCCGCCGTTGAGAAATGGGAAAGGAACTCTCGACTCAGTTGAGTGAAAGAGTGGATAGATACTGGCGGCATTGCTGAAAACCATTTGTGTACCCGATCCCCTAAAGTTAAAGGGAAGTTTCGGCATTGAGTGGCGTCGCTGGCTCCCACTGAGACCATATAATCTGAATACTTTGTTAGATGAACTCTGGGATCAGCAACACCGTCATATTATATGCTAGTCGGGAACTGGACTTTCTTCTGAATTGGGGCTTTCAGAATGACAGGTGATAGTAGTGAGGATGGCAAACTGGTCGTCCCCACACCTCTTTGTTGGTCCAACTGTCCCTGCATGCTTTCCACTGCCCTTCTTAAACTCGATAGCTCATCCAAAGATGCCCCCTGGCTTGGAGGCTGTTCGGCGAGCAAAGGTACTAACCTTTCTACTCGTCGCAGTCCCTCACTCGGAGTGGGCAAATCCTGGAGCTGTTTTCTAGGGTTGCTCGCCGTATTTGGCCCTAGATGCCTAAAGGCAGATTGAGAGAGTCTCTCATGAACCGATGGGCGTGGTTGCTCAAACGTTGCTCGCCCACGCTCAACTTCCTGGCGAGCAACTTTATCTTGCAGTTGGGGTTGGCCAAGTCTGTCCTGGGTACTAGAACGGGTAGTTCCATGGCTCGACATAGTTGTTCGCCCGCGAGCAGATTCAGCCTGACCCTCTCTCGGTTCGACCATCTTTGCTTTGCCTTTATCCTGCCTGACCTGGGCACTGTTCACCTCGTGTTGTTCGCCCCTGGTTGACCTAGCCCTAACAACTTCTACGGCTCTATCTTTAGGCCTCACTTGTGAAGGCCTATTTTAATCTTGTTGTCTCTGTAGCGCCTGGAGAGCAGCAATGTTTTTGGCTAATTCGTTAGGGTTGTTCGCCAAGGCTTCCATTTCAGGTGGGAGATTATGGGTTACGGCCGTATGCTGCGATCTGTTCGCATGTCTGGGATTACGATCTTGATGGTCAGCTGACGAAGCTCGAGTAGGAGATGGCCTCCTTGACAAGCGTGACCCTTGTGTTTCTTTAGATTGAGGCATTTCAAATTAAATACTCTTAATTTTTATGATGAAGAACACCAAGAATACCAAGAACACTTTTGCTTGAATCTTCAAATGTTTCTTGAGGGTTTCCTTCAAATCTTCAAGTTTTCAGCGTGAAGTTCTTGACTAATCACACTAAACCGGAGGTTCGAACCCTTCTTCTAGCGCCAAAATTGTTGGTGATCAATTTTAATCGGATGGATTAGTGACTGTTTAAGTTCGGTTTAAAGATCATCAATCAATTACGTGTGATTGGTTACCACCGTAAATGGTAAATCGAGGGTTCGGGTTATGAACTTGTAAATGTGAAAGTCGAAATTGTAATAATTTTGTATGTGTGCACGTCTAGGTGTTTAAGTGTGTGTTTTTGGAGCATTTGTGAATTTGAACTTGTATTTCTTAAGCTGGAGAACAACTATTTATAGAGACTAGCAAGCATGAGGTGGCTATGACTCTTGGTCTCCCTATCCTGCATGCCTGACAAGTGTCCTTTGACCTTTGTTTGACCTTATCTAAGCTGAATCTTAGTTACAAAGTCTTCTTTGGCCATATCTCGGACTTCATTGTTGTTCGTCCAGGTCGGCTTAATGTATCCAGAATGGTTTTTTCATAAAAGTTGTTCGCCTTTCGGGTGCATGGCTCAGAAGTTGTTCGCCTTTATATTTTACACAGATTGGCGTTGGGATCTTGATCCTTTGTTCGTCGATATGCGCCTCTTAGGTTGGTAGATGCACCACCTTTTGTCAATGTTGCTCGTCATCAGTGACTCAGCAGAATGTTCATCTCTGGTCTTGGGCCTTAAAACCTGTTTGCCGATAAGTTGTTCGTGTTGGAGTTATACGTGAAAGTATGCTTTTACTTTGTATAACTCGTGTATCAAACACTTGTTTATGAGAATAATTCTTTTATCGCATTTGCTTTAGATATGATTGAATGTTGAATATTTATTGCAAACCGTTCAATATATAGTACATGTTACATTGTAGTTAATGTGGTGATACCCGATCACGGAAGACAACATTAACGGTTTCCTTGTAACTAAACGTACATTTCACGACCTAAGTGAAATTGAACAATCCGCCGTGAAAGGTCGATGTGTAAGGCTCAGATTGGTCTGTCTTGACTAAGAGATTGCACTAGCACATTTAGTATGTGTTGAAGAGGACCTACAGCGAGGATAAATTCTTCTGTTCTGAAAGGTGAAGAATTAGACCTCAGTGGTTGTTGATTTCTTAATCTCCGTCACTTAAATAGGACCGTGTGTGCTTAATAGTTACTGCTTTGATTCATGTTGGGTGAGAATCATTGTGACTTCGAACTTTGTGTCTTGGGCAGTAATATTAATCATACGACGGTTGCTAAGATTTAATACGGAGAAACGCGTGCGAGTACGGCTCGTGTGATTAGTCCCCTTGGTGGGCTCAGAAGTTTTATTGTACCAAATCTTGCAAGTGAAGAATTAGTTTCTTCGGTACGAATAATAATGTTGAGCTGTCTTTACTCCAAAGTGAAATATATTAATTAATTTAGAGCTATTCAGAAGCTCAATTAATTAATGGACTTGATAATCTTAAACACGGGAAATAATAACCGGGAGCCCATATTATCGTAATATGGATTAAGATGGATAGTGCAATATTAATTTATTAGTGGTAATAATTAATATTAATGGGCTGAATTATATTGGGGCTCAATATTGAAATTCAGAAGTCCATTAGGAGGTCCAATCTTAATTCTCCTTAAGGCCCCTCAAGTAGCCCATTAAGTAGCCCAATAATGATAAGGTGATTAAAATAAAAAGAAAATAATTATGCTGATTTTTCAAGTATTATTTTCGAAAATTGCATGATAAGGAGGAAAAAGATTTTGTTGATTTTGTTGGAAAGATATTATGCAAGATATGTATTCTAGGAATACAAGAATATCTCATATATTCAAGAAGATCCAAATCTTGGATTTCTTCTATGTAATTTTCGAGAGTTTCATATTTATTAGGAGAGTGAGATTTTTGTGGAATATTTTATTATGGAGAAAAGAATATATGAGATATATTCAAGATTTCTTAGAGATTAAGAAAAAAATTTCTCCATGCCCATAAAATCTCTACGAATTTCGGTC
This sequence comes from Ballota nigra, assembly GCA_947034835.1. Taxonomy (NCBI): domain Eukaryota; kingdom Viridiplantae; phylum Streptophyta; class Magnoliopsida; order Lamiales; family Lamiaceae; genus Ballota; species Ballota nigra. The sequence goes on from OX344721.1 coordinate 81,874,615, forward strand.
ACCCCCCTTTATAAATAGGAGATGATTATTTCATCTCAATGTACATAATTCCATGTATTGGAAAAATCAAGAAGCATAGATATTTTTCTTTTTCCTTAGTTATTAAATTACTTGAAAGCGTCTCCCACCGGCGATCAAGTGAGGTGAAAAGGGAAATACTTGAGAAGGCTTTGGGTTGATAGAGCGAGATTATAAGTGTCCCGTATATCCAAAGGCCAATACTACGAGAGGTACGTTAATCACATATTTACTTGTTTAATTCCGCCTAGTTAAATATGTGAAATTAATTTAACATGCATGATGATAATTAGTTGTTGGAATTATTATTTGAATTAATTAGGATTAATTCATGCTAGTAATAATTGTATTTAAATTCGTATTTAAAGTTCATCCCGAATAGATTCCGGGCACCCCTATTTTCCCAACAACTGGTATCAGAGCCACGGTTTCGGGCTCTGAATTTTAAATTGGAATTTAAATTGTTGAACATTAAATTGAAATTGGATAGTAGAATTGTTAGATCTTTTTTGCAGGTATCCAATTGTCATGGTTTTTAATGTTGTTAATTTCATGCGTGTGAATTAATTTGGTTTTTAATTCGATTCGTTCGAATTCGTTTTTCTCGTGAGAAAATCCACGAGTAGATAAGTTGTTTTATTTTGATTCGATCATTGTAATAGACTAGTCTAGATCTAGTATTTATTTTTTTTGTAAAAATAAATTGTAACCGGATCGTGACGAAGAACGAAGAATTAAAAACGGCGTACCCGGACGACGCATACAAGCGTGGCGCGTGTATGGAGGTAAAATCATGCAAGGGGTGAAGAAAACGAGGACGAACGGCGAAAAAAACGGCGCACGGGGGTGCACGGCGCACGGCGCCGCGCGCACCGCGCGCGCGCGCCTCGGCGAGGGGCTGCAGCGCCTCGGGGCGCCTCGGGTGCGCCTCGGCGCGCTTCTGTGCAGCGCCTCGAGCGCGCCTCGGGTGCGCCTCGGGGCTGCGCTTCGGCGCGCCTCGGGCGCTTTTCCAGCGCTTCTCGGGCCGGGAAGCGCGCGGGCCCACTTCGTGGGCCGATGCGCGCTGTATCTCAGGCCATGGAATTTTTTCGGTTCGTGTTTTTTTTCCGTGTGATTTTAAACGTCGTCCCGAACCCCAAACGATGCTGTTTTTGAAGAAGTGTTGCTGTTCGAGTGGGAGCACGTCGAGACGAACGTCGGAAAGCAACAAGGACGATTTTTCGCATCAAGACGTGAAGAAATTAAACCGTGACAATTGGATTTGAGTGCTCCAATGTGTTTAATTTTTGTTTTGATGGATGTTTTATTTCGTGCACTTATTATTATTTGTTAATATGTGTTTGCATGAATTTAATTGTCCAAGAAAAACCTTACTTTCGAAAATTACTAAGTATGTTTTTTTATAATCGCAATTTTATTCCGGATATTAAAATTGGATTATTTTGACCTCCATAATTTATTTATTTGTGAAGTTCTTTTGGAATACATTTCCCCCTCGGATCGGCCAAAAGAACGGATTTCACATGAATAAATTCCGAAAGGATGATTGTGGATTATTACTAGTGGCGGTATTGACCCTCACCACGAGTGGCTTGCTCAAAGCAAAATAATAATCCTGTATTTAATTATGGTTATTACTTAGGTATAGGAAATTGATATTAACTTACTCCCCTCGGAGTCCCTGTCAGTTTCTATGTGGTCAAAGCGGGAGCCAACTATTAATTTTGAATTAAGGATTTGTAACTTTTAAGTTTGTAATCCGCTTGAATGTGTTTAAATGTATAGACCACCCCTCGTGGCGCATTTAAATTGTTTCGAGATGTTGGCTGATGCATGATTATATTGTTTTAAGGTTTCAATATAATTGATGTGATCGAATTATGCGATAATTTCATATTTTTCTGGATATTGATATGAATGTATGTTTTATTCTCATTTCATCATGTCGCAACCTTTTAATCCACTGTTTAATATACTTAAAGTTAATAAATTTTTTGGAGTGATTTATATCGATTGCAAATATTTTTTTTAAATTTGTCCTTACTGCACGAAAACACAATTGGGTTATTTATGTTAATATACCCGGCAAGCCTAATGATAAGTCAAGCAATGGGAAGAGGCAGTTTATGATCGGAAGCGTGACAATGAATGAAGTGCATCATCTTGACATTTCTGTCTGAGGATTTGAGGCGCGTTCATGAAGACATTGTATCCGCTGTTGAAATCATGGAACACCTTGAAGAGATGTTTTCACATCAGAATCCCATGACTAATCAGTTCACCAAACATGACTCGGTCAAGTTGGAAATGGTGGAAGGAACGCCCGTGAGGGAGCACGTTCTCGAGATAATGGCATACCTTAACAAGTTGGAAGTACTTGGTGCGGATTTTGATTGATTTCATATACCATTCCCTACCGAGAAGCTTTGAGTAGTTTCATCTGAACTGTCAGATGAATGAATGGACAAGTTGTTTGCCCGAGCTCTTGCAAGCTTTAGTTTCGGTGGAGGTGATAATGGAGCACCAGTCTAGTGCTATGGTGGCTAATGGTTCGTCTACCTCTTTTGGTCCCAAGGGAGGGAAAAAGAGGAAGAGAACCAAAGGCCGGATCCAAGCAAATCCAATTGTTGCGAAAGGCAAATGCAAAGGCAAGCATCGAAGGGGAAGTGTTTTAGTTGCGGTGAGAGAGGACAATTGAGGTCTGCCTGTTCCAAGCCTAAGAGGCTAGGAAAGTTAGGTAATTCACACACCTTAGTCGTCGAAACTTGTGAAGTGGCGTATGCTGTCTATTCGTGGATAGTGGATACGAGAGCTACTGATCACATTTGTTTCATGGGTTTAAGCTAACCCGACGACTTAACGGAAGTGAGATCCCCATCACATCGGGCAATGCTACGAGAGTGGCAGCTGAAGCAGTGGGAGAAGTGCGCCTATCTTGTGAAGATAGAATTATGGTCTTGAGAGACGTTCCTCATGTTCCTAGTTTAGAAAGAACTCAACCTTCAGTTTCTAAACTGTTTGAATAGATACTCAGTTTCTTTTAATAAGGATGTTATTATTGCTTGAAACGATGAGTTTATCCGTTCCGGAACTTTAATGGAAGATCTTTATACCATTATTTGGGCACACCACTCACAAAATTGAATCTAATAACACATCGATTATTTCGAGTAATAAAAGAAAGCGTTCCTCGGAGATGAACGAAACACTTCTATGGCATCTTAGACTAGGTCATATTAATCTAAAGTGGATAGAGAGATTGGTGAAAGACGGATCCTTGGAATCATTCCAAGTCGAACCGTTTCCAACTTGTGAATCCTGTTTAAAGGGTAAAATGACCAAGAGGGCATTTGGAGCCAAGGGGAATAGAACTACGGAAGTGTTAGAACTCGTTCATACCGATATGTGTGGTTCAATGACGATCATAGCAAGAAGAGGTATGAGTAATTTGATGATTACTCAAAATACGGATACATCTACCTTATGATGCATAAGGAAAGAAGTATCAAGTCTCTACGATTTGTTCGTGGAGGCGAATACCTTAGCAATGAATTCTTGAACTACCTATCGGAAGAAGGGATTGTATCCCTGTTGACCACATCGGGAACCCCTCAATAGAACGGTGTGGAGGAACGAAGGAGCCAGACTCTTTTAGAAATAGTCAGATCCATGATGAGTTATTCGGATTTACCCAAGTCGTTTTGGGGTAACGCCTTGAAAACAACGACTTACATTCTAAACTTGGTGCCATCCAAATCGGTTCCTAAAACCCCAATGGAATTGTGGACCGGGCGCAAGCCCAGTCTAAGACACTTGCGGATTTGGGGTTGTCCGGCATACGTGCTAGACGAGGAAGCCGGTAAATTGGATCCACGTTCGGAATTAAGGTTGTTTATAGGATATCCCATGGGAACGAAAGGGTGTATATTCTATAGTCTCAAGGATTAAAAGACCGTGATTAGTTCGCACTTTAAATTCTTGGAGGAAGACTATATGAACAAAAGAAAGCCCAGAAGTGAGATTACCTTAGACGAGTTAAGAGGGCGAACTCCTATACCAAGTATACAAGATGATATACCACACGTCATACCTTCACAACCGGAACCCCGTCGTAGTGGGAGGATTGCAAGGCAACCCGAGAGATTCATGGGAATTGGAGAATCTTCGGATTTGATTCCCGGCGATGAATCAGACCCATGAACGTACAACGAGGCAATCCAAGACAAAGACGCGGAAGTGTGGCAAACCGCAATGGAAACCGAGGTGGGTTCGATGGATTATAATCAAGTGTGGGAGTTGGTTGATCCACCTAATGGGTAGAGCCCATTGGATGCAAGTGGGTGTACAAGAGGAAAAGAGGACCGGACGGAAGGGTAGAGACCTTCAAAGCAAGGCTTGTGGCCTGTGGTCTGTAGCTATGCTTAAGTCCATCCGTATTCTCTTGTCGATCGCTGCGCACTTAGATTACGAGATCTGGCAAATGGATGTCAAGACAGCTTCCCTTAACGGAAGTCTTGATGGGATCTATATGCAACAGCCCAAAGGTTTCGTTGAAAAAGGCCAAGAGCACCTCGTATGCAAGCTTAAGAGATCCATTTATGGACTTAAGCAAGCATCGCGTACTTGGAACCAGTGTTTTGATCAATTGATTAAGTCTTATGGGTTTGTGATCAAAACAAGTTCGAAAGTTGTGTGAAAGATGTGACGGAACTGCGGTGGTATTCTTAGTATTATACGTAGACAATATTCTGCTCATTGGAAACAATGTAAAGGTATTGTCAGACGTAAGGGTATGGCTGTCAAAACAGTTTGATATGAAGGACTTAGGGAAAGCCGGTCACATCCTTGGGATCAAGTTCACTCGAGATCGCAAGAGGAAGATGTTGGGCTTATGGCAAGTTTCATACAAAGCCACTGTTTTGAAGCATATCAGCGTGCAAGATTCCAAGAAAGGTTTTGTACCTTTTTAGGCACGGAATCCATCTATCCAAAGAAATATGCCCTAAGATGCAAGTGGAGATAGATGACATGAAAGACGTTCCGTACGTTTCGGACGTAGGAAGTCTTATGTATGCAACGTTGTGTACGAGACCGAATATCTGCCTTGTTGTGGACATGATGGCAAGATAATAAAGTAATCTCGGGAAAGCACATTAGATTGCAATTAAATGCGTCCTTTAGTTTCTGAAAATAACTTAGTATGGAATGCTGATTTAACAGTCAGACAATCTAATTCCCATGGGATACACGGACTCAAATTTCCAATCAGACATAGACTCCAAAATACCTACCTCGAGTAGTGTGTTTTGCATGGGAGAAGGAGCCATGACATGGAGAAGCGATTTGCAGAAATGCATCGCAGATTCGACCATGGAAGCCGAATAAGTAGTTGCTTGTGAAGTAGCGAAAGAAGCGGTTTGACTCAAGTACTTCTTAGTGGACTTGGACGTTGTTCCGAATTTGCCCGACAAGATAACTGTCTTTTGTGACAATGTCGGAGCAGTTGCAAATTCAAGGGAACCGAGAGCCCACAAGGCCAGCAAACACATTGAAAGAAAACACCATCTTATACGAGAAATCGTTAAGAAGTGGAGATAAAGAGGTGGCAAAGATAAATGTCGGAGGACAACCTAGTACATCCATTCACAAAGGGTCTGCCTCTGAGTACATTCGAGAGACATGTGGATGGAATGGGAGTCAAGACTATTGCCAATCTGCTTTAAGTATAAGTGGGAGGAATTATTAGGTTAGTGTAGGTTGACATGAGATGTCACGAAGAGCTACTACACTAAGACATGCATGATGTATACTAAAAAGCAGACTTTAAGTATAAGTGGGAGATTGTTGGAGTTATACGTGAAAGTATGCTTTTACTTTGTATAACTCGTGTATCAAACACTTGTTTATGAGAATAATGCTTTTATCGCATTTGCTTTAGATATGATTGAATGTTGAATATTTATTGCAAACCGTTCAATATATAGTACATGTTACATTGTAGTTAATGTGGTGATACCCGATCACGGAAGACAACATTAACGGTTTCCTTGTAACTAAACGTACATTTCACGACCTAGGTGAAATTGAACAATCCGCCGTGAAAGGTCGATGTGTAAGGCTCAGATTGGTCTGTCTTGACTAAGAGATTGCACTAGCACATTTAGTATGTGTTGAAGAGGACCTACAGCGAGGATAAATTCTTCTGTTCTGAAAGGTGAAGAATTAGACCTCAGTGGTTGTTGATTTCTTAATCTCCGTCACTTAAATAGGACCGTGTGTGCTTAATAGTTACTGCTTTGATTCATGTTGGGTGAGAATCATTGTGACTTCGAACTTTGTGTCTTGGGCAGTAATATTAATCATACGACGGTTGCTAAGATTTAATACGGAGAAACGCGTGCGAGTACGGCTCGTGTGATTAGTCCCCTTGGTGGGCTCAGAAGTTTTATTGTACCAAATCTTGCAAGTGAAGAATTAGTTTCTTCGGTACGAATAATAATGTTGAGATGTCTTTACTCCAAAGTGAAATATATTAATTAATTTAGAGCTACTCAGAAGCTCAATTAATTAATGGACTTGATAATCTTAAACGCGGGAAATAATAACCGGGAGCCCATATTATCGTAATATGGATTAAGATGGATAGTGCAATATTAATTTATTAGTGGTAATAATTAATATTAATGGGCTGAATTATATTGGGGCTCAATATTGAAATTCAGAAGTCCATTAGGAGGTCCAATCTTAATTCTCCTTAAGGCCCCTCAAGTAGCCCATTAAGTAGCCCAATAATGATAAGGTGATTAAAATAAAAAGAAAATAATTATGCTGATTTTTCAAGTATTATTTTCGAAAATTGCATGATAAGGAGGAAAAAGATTTTGTTGATTTTCTTGGAAAGATATTATGCAAGATATGTATTCTAGGAATACAAGAATATCTCATATATTCAAGAAGATCCAAATCTTGGATTTCTTCTATGTAATTTTCGAGAGTTTCATATTTATTAGGAGAGTGAGATTTTTGTGGAATATTTTATTATGGAGAAAAGAATATATGAGATATATTCAAGATTTCTTAGAGATTAAGAAAAAATTTTCTCCATGCCCATAAAATCTCTACGAATTTCGGTCACCCCCCTTTATAAATAGTAGATGATTATTTCATCTCAATGTACATAATTCCATGTGTTGGAAAAATCAAGAAGCATAGATATTTTTCTTTTTCCTTAGTTATTAAATTACTTGAAAGCGTCTCCCACCGGCGATCAAGTGAGGTGAAAAGGGAAATACTTGAGAAGGCTTTGGGTTGATAGAGCGAGATTATAAGTGTCCCGTATATCCAAAGGCCAATACTACGAGAGGTACGTTAATCACATATTTACTTGTTTAATTCCGCCTAGTTAAATATGTGAAATTAATTTAACATGCATGATGATAATTAGTTGTTGGAATTATTATTTGAATTAATTAGGATTAATTCATGCTAGTAATAATTGTATTTAAATTCGTATTTAAAGTTCATCCCGAATAGATTCCGGGCACCCCTATTTTCCCAACAGTTCGTCGTTGTAGTTGTTCGTCAGTTTATACACTTCCTGGATTAGTTTGTGTACCCCAGCTTGATTCTCTTTATTGATCATCTTTGATTTGGAGTTGGTTCTTCATAATCCTTTTCAAGGCTTTAATCCTTGTTTGCCCATCATTGATTTATGTTCGCCTATCAACACCCTTCAGTGAAATAAATTTAATACTCTTTAATAAAAACTAGTAATACCCTTCAAATGGTTCATGTATAACCATTTTCTTTCTATGCTTTGTCGTTTTTATTCATTTTATATTATTGGTTTAATTTGTTAGATTTTTAATTTATGCAAAAGAAATCTCTTCTATTTATGTAATGTTTTATACTCCTTCCATCTCAAATCAACTTGTACATAGGGTTGTAAACGACTCGAATCAAATCGAATACCACTTATTTTGAATTTGTATTTGTGAAATTATTTTGAATATCGAATTCGAATATTTTTCGAATAATAAATGTGAATTATATTTAATTTGAAACTCATAAAAAATTATTAGAAAATATACGAATGCACGAAGCGAATATTCGAATCGAATTTTTCTCAATCATGTTCAACAAATACTATAAACTTAAAAGTTTCATAACATAATTAAGTACCTAAATAAAAAAACGTTAAGTATTAAATTCATGAAAAGAAAATATTAATGAACAAATGACTAGTATTTGTCGAGTTCGCAACATGATATGTATAGGCTCTTCTTGCTCCTAAATAAAAATAAAAATAAATTATAAATAATTTACGGGCTGCCTAAAAGCCCATTTTATAAAATAAAGTCATAAGGGTTAATATCTTGATACACTTGTAATGAACTTAAATTTATAAATAAATATATTTATTATTACTATTATTATATAATATATATTTAATTGAATTTTTAATCGAATATTTACGTATATCGAATTGAATATCATAAGTTTTAAAAAAAAATTGATAATTAATCGAATCAAAAGAAAATTTTGTACTCGAATTCGAATTATAAAATTTCGAATACGAATACCGATTTTGGAATACAAATACCAAATCGAACCAAAATAGTTTGATTCGTTACAACCCTACTTATACGGGCACATTTTTTAAAGGAATTTTTTTTTAAAATAAAGTAATGACATATAGGTAAATATGTATATATATTTGTGAGTGTGCATATAAATTAATTTTTTTTTGAAGGGGTGTAAGTACTTTCAAACAGATAAAAAAAAAAGAATATGTGTAATATCTTATGTGACGGAAATACTACCTTTTATACTAAGTAATGGATGCCTTCATTGCTTGATCACTCATGCTATACTTACATTTCATTTGGTTAATATGAATTATTCAATTAATTTTTCTAAACTTAATCTAATAAGCAATATTTACAAATTAATAATGGAGGTTTTCTCTTTAGACGGCAATGAAGGGATGGCAATATTGACCTGTTCTATGGGTACCCGCCCTGCCCCGAGGCATTTGAGTATGGGTCGGGCCAGCCCCGCCCCGTTTGAGAATGGGGCAGATATGGGTATTATGATGGCTCCGTGGGCAAATTTATGTTATTACTAAGATGAATGCTATTTTTTCTAAATGTGAGCTCGATTAATTGGAGGTCCTCCCGAGTTTTAAAATTACATTTTTCTCTGAAAAAACGCATCGTTCCACGAATTAGACAACTTGGCTAAGGTTATTTAATAAAAAAAACTTTGATGAAACATTATTAAATTCGAGTGAAATCAAGTAATTTTAATGAAGTTAGTCTGGAATGGTATGAAACAAAAGAATTTGAGTGAATGGAGATCCTCCCGAGTTATAAAATAACATTTTCCTCTGAAAAACGCATCGTCCCACAAACTAGACAGCCCGACTAGGGTTATTTAATGAAAAAACAAACTTTTGATGAAATATTATTAAAACTCGAGTGAAATCAAGTAATTTTAAACGGAATTAGTCTGGAAGGGGATGTAATGAAAGTATTTGAGCGAATGGAGGTCCTCCCCAGTTAAAAAATTACGTTTTCCTCTGAAAAAATGTATCGTCCCACGAACTAGACAACCCGGCTAGGGTTATTTAATGAAAAAATAAATTGTTGATAAAATATTATTAAAACCGAGTGAATCAAGTAATTTTAAGTGGAATTAGTCTGGAATGGGATGGAATGAAAGTATTTGAGTGAACGGAGGCCCTCCCAAGTTAAAATTACATTTTCCTCTGGAAAAACGCATCGTCCCACGAACAACAGCCCAACTAGGGTTATTTAATTATCTCGACTAAGAAAAGTTATATGCTCTTTTTTTGTTAAATGTGTAAGAAATAATTATTATCTATATTTTTTTTATATCTTCTCTTTTTTATATATCATAAATCACCATTATTTGATATGATGCTATACTTGTCAATCATTAGTATTTACTACATTAGAACATTAATATTATCTTGCATAACACACTGTTTCTCACTAAAATAAATTAAAATATTTCACAATTGCAAGTAATATTATTTAGTACAATCATTATTACATACAACATTAGAACATTGATATTATTCTGCATTACACACTATTTCTCATTAAAATAAATTAAAATATTTCACAAATGGAAGTTAGTGGTTATATTTGGTGGGAACATGAAAATTTAGAATTAATTGACGGTAGTTTAAATATTATTGTATGGGAAAAAAATAGTAATTTTATGTTTCCAACCTTTTTTACTTACTGTTTTTGAAAAGTACGACTATGCAGTAAAGACTATTGCCATGCGTACAACCCATATGTATGAATGAGAGAAATTGGTAGGTCTTCTATGCACCCATTACAATCTACAAATTCATTTCATTATTTTTAGATTTAAAAGAATTTAAGTTGGTAGTTGTGTATTTAGATTTCATTATCATAGGAAAACTATTAGTTTGAGATATATTACATTAAAAGGTGAATTTAAAAAAAAAATGTACGACAAAATATAAAGCAATGTGACTATACTTGCTAATGTATATATTTAACCGTGATCAAATAGATGTTAAACAATGTTAAAAAAAGTGTGATAAAAAGGATTCACATCAACATCACATCCACGTAGCTCATGAATCAACGTCTAGACCTCATTATCACTAACTCAAATCACACCCTATGTCTAAGTCCAGAGTTAAAATGAGCCTCGATCACTATTGTACTCATCATAACTATATTTTGTCAAGGTTTCGCATAATATTCTATACTTGAAGTTTACTCCTTCCGTTCCGATATTATTTGCATAGATGAAACGATATATTTTTTTAATACAAAATTATTTTTTAGTGAAGTAGAGTAGTATTATATGGGTAAATATATGTATATTATTGTGAAAGACAATTAAACAAAAAACAAAATGCAATTGAAAAATAACTAATAAATAAAATGGATGAGTATTTGTTTTTTATTTCAGCAACTTCTCTCATTGACACATGTGGGTCGTACACATGGCAGACAAAATGGAATATATTACTGTGTAGGAGTAGTTTCCAAAACAGGAAGCCAAAAAGGTAGGAAATAGAAATCTACAATTTTTCCCATTTCCCACCAAATATATTTCGTCTTCCCACCAAATATTTTTGGTCTTCCCACCATATATGTTGGGGCCTATATTTCGTCTTCCCATCAATTAATTCAAAAATTTCTTAATCCCACTAAATATAACAACCACTCACTTAGTCATCCATGATTAAAAACTTCTTGGCCTAATTTATATATTGACACGGTTGGTAAACAAAAATTGAGGGTAATTACAAGCTTTTTTCGTATCTAATTTGACAGTTTACTAAGCTTAATTTTTGTTTAATATTAATAAAAATAATATCTAATTTTAATAAAAACAATTTATTTAGCAAATTTTATCAAAAATTAACAAAATAAAAAGCTATAATTATAATTGCTACATGTTAAATAAAAATATTGTTAAGATAAAAAATAAAAGATGTAATTTAATAGTATTTAGTACAACCATTTTTATATACAACATTAGAACATTGATATTATTTTGCATTATACACCATTTCTCACTAAAATGAATTAAAATATTCCACAAACGGAAGTAATACTATTTAGTGCAACTATATTGGAACATTGATATTGTTTTGTATAATAAATCATTTCTCACTAAAATAATTTAAAATATTTCACAATTGCAAGTAATAATTTTTAGCGCAACCATTATTACAAAATACATTGGAACATTGATCTTATCTTGCATAATACACCATTTCTCACTAAAATGAATTAATATGTTTCACAATTGCAAGTAATACTACTTAGTGGCGTCATTATTACATACTAAATTGGAACACTGATATTACCTTGCATAATACACCATTTCTCACTAAAATGATACATTTAATGTTTCACAATTGCAAGTAATACTATTTAGTGCAACCATTAGTACTAATTTCATTGAAACATTGATATTATCATGCATAATACATCATTTCTCACTAAAATGAATTAATATGTTTCATAATCGCAAGTAATAAAAAGGATTCACATCAACATCTCATCCACGTAGCTCATGAATGAATGTCTAGACCTAATTATCACTAACTCAAATCACACTCTATGTCTAATTCCAGAGTTAAAATGAGTCTCGATCACCAGCTTGTACCCATCATGAGTCATGACTATATTTTGTCAAGGTTTCGCATATTATTTCTATACTTGAAGATTACTCCTTCCGTTCCGATATTATTTGCGTAGTTGAAACAATATATTTTTTTAATACAAAATTATTTTATAGTAAAGTAGAGTAGTATTATATGGGTAAATATATGTATATTATTGTGAAAGACAATTAAACAAAAAACAAAATGCAATTGAAAAATAACTAGTAAACAAAATGGATGAGTATTTGTTTTTTATTTCAGCAACTTCTCTCATTGACACATGTGGGCCGTACACATGGCAGACAAAATGGAGTAAGTTACTGCATAGGAGTAGTTTCCAAAATAGGAAGCCAAAAAGGTAGAAAACAGAAATTTACTATTTTGCCCTTTTCCCACCAAATATATTTCGTCTTCCCACCAAAACTTTTTCGTCTTCCCACCAAATTTTTTTGGTCTTCCCACCATATATTTCGGAGCCTATATTTCGTCTTCCCATCAATTAATTAAAAAAAAATTAATGTCACCAAATATAATCACCGCTCACCCAATCACCCATATTTAAAAACTTCTTGGCCTAGTTTATATATTGACACGGTTGTTAAATAAAAAATTGACGGTAATTGCAAGCTTTTTTTCGTATCTAATTTGACAGTTTACTAAGCTTAATTTCCCCTAATTATTAATAAAAATAATATCCAATTTTAATTTTAAAAAAATAATTTATTTAGCAAATTTTATCAAGAATTAACAAAATAAAAAGCTATAATTATAATTGTTACCTGTTAAATAAAAAATATTGTTATGATTAAAAAAAATGGAAGAAGTAATTTAAAAAATTAAAAAATATAAATAATTGATAAAATGATACATTTAATGTTCCACACTGATATTACCTTGCATAATACACCATTACTTTATTATTTTTTAAGACTTTATATTTTAACGTTAAATGATACAATATTGTGTGTGTTTTGCATTAGAAATGAGTAATAATAAATTAAATAGCGTGGACTTATACATATTTTTTAAAATATTTTTTACTTACATTGATTTTATTAAAAATAGAATAGTGTGGAATAAATTTTATCATCAATATTTATTTAAGTGTTATTAAGATTTATTTAATTAAGATTTTATATTTGAGTGGTATTATAACATTTGACCAAAAATTTTGTGTGATAATCTTTCAAATATTTTAAATAATCATAAATTTATTTGTTAAATATTGAATACTTTAAATATTTTCTTTTAAAATTTTGATAATTTAAAACTTAAATAGTATTACTTGCAATTACAGACCAATTTAATTAATTTTAGTGAGAAATTGTGTATTATGCAATATACTATCAATGTTCCAATGTATTTTATACTAATGGTTGCACTAAATAGTATTACTTGCAATTGTGAAACAATTTAAATTATTTTAGTGAGAAATGGTTTATTAGCAAAATAATATTAATGTTCCAATGTAGTATGTACTACTAGTTGCACTAAATAGTATTACTTTCGATTGTGAAATATTTTAATTCATTTTCGTGAGAAATTGTGTATTATGCAAAACAATATCAATGTTCTAATGTTGTATATAATAATGGCTGCACTAAATATTATTACTTGCAATTTTGAAACATTTTAATTCATTTTAGTGAGAAGTGGTGTATTGTGCAAGATAATATCAATGTTCAAATGTATTTTTTACTGATTGTTGTACTAAATAGTATTACTTTCATTTGTGAAACATTAAATGTGTAGTTTTAGTAAAGAAAAATGGTGTATTATTTAAGATAATATCAATGTTCTAATGTAGTATGTACTAATGGTTTGCACTAAATAATATTCTTAGCGATTGCGAAACATTTTAAATCATTTCAGTGAGAAATAGTGTATTATTCAAAATAATATCAATGTTTCAATGTAGTATGTACTAATGATTGCATTAAGTAGTAATATTTTCGATTGCGAAATATTTTAATTTATTTTCATGAGAAATGATGTATTTTGCAAAATAATATCAATTTTTTTAATATAATATGTAATAGTTGTTGCACTAAATAATATTAATTGCAATTATAAAACTTTTTAATTCATTTTTGTGAGAAATAATGGATTATAAGACTTAGTTTTGATTAGATGCCAAAATGTTCCTCCTAAGTTGTTTTGTAAGTAAATTATTCAGTAGAGTTAGAGTTTAAAATAAACAGTTCTAAGTGTTAAGAACTGGAGTACAGTTAGTAATAACTAGAGTGTATTTTAGTATGAAGTCTGCTGAAGATAAAGTCCGCTGAAGTGAAGTCCGCTGAAGACTAAGTGATCTGAGAAAGAAGTCTAAGTCTTGAATGTTTTCTAAGTACATTCTCACTAAGACTAAATCTATCAGTAGAGGACGAAGGTCCACTGATAAAGAAACTAACAAAGTACATTTAATGCTAAACATATTTAAAGCTGTTAGTTAATCTGGTTGGAACAAGGCAAAATGAATTTCAGTGAAGCTTACAATAAATGAAGGAATAAGAAGGTTATCTCCGAGGAGTCCCACCTTAGAGCAAGACAAGAATCTGGGCATACAGACTTAAGGTCCAATGAGAAGATGACACGTCAGTGTACTTTACTGACAGTCGACCTACCCCAGCCTGACAAGTACCAAAAGTCTTTCACCTAGCAATCTACAGAAAGTTGGTGAACAAGCATGGTTTTGCAGCCGTTTCTTGACAAGACTTAAAGCTTCAAAAAGAGTCGTTTGAACTAATCAGATACAAGAAGACTTACTTGAGAAGATTCAAATCCAACGGGAAGATTTTCAAGGAAGCCTATAAATACAGAAGGACGTGCACATTTACAAGCACGGGAAACTCACAAGATCAAAGCTATCACTACATTCATAACCATCTAGAAGCACTCGAAATTATCATTGTTTCCCAAGTGTTTCACAGTTGTAGAGAGCCTAACAAACCTTCTGTAACCAAGCTTAAAGCTATATCCAAATCTTAGAAAGAGATAATCCAATCCTAAGCCTTGAGCTAAACTTGTAAGGATTATCTCAAAATAGTTGGAACCAAAACCTTACTCAAAACCCTACTCAGTGTTTAGGTTGAGAGCTAGTGTTAAGTGGTTTTAGTAAGCTGATTGTTGTATCAGTCTGAAAGCTGGTTTATTTTGGGAACTAGGACCTGGAATTTCCTAGTGATCAATCATCCTAAGAGAGGAGAAGTTGATCAGTGCACCTTGGCACTATAACACAAGGAATTCCAAGTGAAAGGAATTCTCCTGTTTGATCATGCCAGTGGACGTAAGAGATTTATCTCTGAACCACTTTACATCTTGTGTACTTACATTCTGCTATTTCATATGTGTGTGTTAATCTCAAGTTTATCAAAGTAAAACGAGTTTTCTAAAGGGCTCACTAATCCGCATCTGAAAGCTAATTAGATAGTAGTTCAACTGAAAGTCTTGTGCTTTCAGTGGAGGTATTATCTCAGTAAGCTTTCACAGAGTAACTCTCAGCAGACCTCAAGTCCACTAACGAGCTATTGTCTTAAGTAACCTGATAAGTTTTGAAGAAGTTTTAATTTGTAACCACAGGTGTATTCCCCCTCCCCCCATACACCTTTTTACTCGTTTCGGGACCAACAATTGGTATCAGAGCAGTGGTTCAAAAGACCATTGTTCTAAGTATACCTTGTGCTTAAAGGTATTTTATTAAGGTCACCTGAATTGATCTTTTGATAAACTTGCTTTTATACTATGGCTGACAACACAGCTAGGGTTGCACCACCAGCAGAGAACAACATGGGAGTTAATCCCTTGAACCATATGTCTCATCACAAGCTTCCACAATTCTCAGTGGAAAACTATGATTTCTGGAAGATCAGAATGAGAGCTCATCTTGCCTGTGTGCATGATGAAATGTTAAGGGTTATTACTAAAGGTCCATTTGTGTTTATGACACCTAACCCTAGAACTACAGCTGAAACTATTGCAGATCCTAGAGAAGAATGGCCCAAAGATGAAGATAATTTCACTGCAGATGAGAGGAGGAGAAACAACCTCAACTTCATTGCCATGAACATTCTCTACACCACTATTCCAGATTCTGTAATGGGAAGAGTGGGACACTCTTGCTCTCATGTGTGAAGGAACTGACAAGATAAAAGAGAACAAGCTTTCAGTAGCTGTTCAAAAATATGAGCAGTTCACCATGGAGTCCACTGAGACCATAGACCAGCTTGATGGGAGATTCACTGACATCATGAATGAGATAAATTCTCTGGGAAAGGTCTACACCAAAAGAGAAGTTGCCTTAAAGATCCTGAGAGGTCTAACCTCAAGATGGGATGTGTACTCTGTGATGATGCAGAATACCAAGGATCTATCCAGCATGTCTATGCAACAGGTATTCTCTGAACTTAAGGCTTATGAGTTTGATCTGAACAGGAAAAGGGCTCCTGATGAGACCTCAGCTGAGAAGGGAGTTGCCTTCAAAGCTAAGGAGTCTGAGCCAAAATCCCCAAAGCCTCAGAAGAGTACAAAGGCGAGTAAGTCTCAAAGCAAGGTTGAGATGCAGGAGGAACTCAGCCTCATGGCTAGAAGGTTTGAACAACTTAACAGCCGCTTTGGCAAATATAAGATATTTTACAGGGATAACAGGGAAGGTAGAAGTTATCCACAAAAGACTACCAGAGAAGGAGAGAAAAGCTCATCTGAGCCGGAAAAGAAGAAGGAATACAAGAATTACACCAAGGCTGAAGGATCATCATCAAAGACCAGAGAGTCCACTGAGGAAAAGAATGATGATGCCAACAGGTGTTTTCAGTGCAAAAAGATTGGGCACTTTCAATATGACTGTCCTCAACTGAGCACAAAAGAAAGAAGAGAAAGGCAAGCCAAAAGAGACAGAAGATATGGAGAAAGGAAAGCCATGATGGCTGGGGATGTTGATGAAAACCTGGAGTCAACTGATGAACTGTTCTCTGACAGCAGTGAAGATGACATGTGCCTCATGGCAAGAGAAGAACCAGAGGTACAATCTAAACCATCCATTTCTCTAGAACACACACCTGAGCTAAGCTCAGAGTCAACTGAGGAACTCAATCTTCAATCCGCTTTGGAACAATTGATGATTGATTTCTCAAGGTTGCAAGAAGCAAGTTTCTGTCTTCAAGATGAGAACAAACAACTCTTGAGTGAAAACTCCAAGTTAATTGAGTCTGGGAATCAAGCAGATCTAAACTCAGCCAAATCTACCATTGAACTGACAAAAGAGGTGGAAACCCTCAGGAGTCAAGAAAATGGTAGAGATCAACTGATAAAAGATCTCAATGAATCTAAGACAAAGTTAACTGAAGAGAATTTAAAATTGGTAAGCCAAATAAAGGATTCTCTCCTGAAAATTGATGTCTTACAAAAATCTGAAGAGACATTGTTAAAAAGGATTGATGCTCTAAACAAACCCTCTCTTGCCATAGAGGAGATCCAAAATTTTCAAACCAATCTAAATAACAAGTGTGGGATAGGCTTTATTCTAAAACCTTCAGAAGGTCCTCTGAGTGTTGCTTCTTCAAGTGGCACAAAGAGAGTTTTTGTCAAGTCTGTGACATTTCAACCACAGACTGTGGATAAAGGAAAAAGACCAGCTGAGATCACTCAAAAGAAAAGTCAATCTAAGCCAAAACCAAATGGAAAGGCTCAGGTGACTTATCAGACTAGATCTCAGCAGAGGTACTATCAGCCGAGGTCTTCACAGATGAAGCAACCTCAGCTGAGAGCACCCAGGCATGAGCAGTCCTCATGGAATGACTCATATGGAAGACCTAGTCCTTTTGTGCCTAAAGGAAAAGGTCCTTCATACCTTTATCAACAAAAACCAAGACCAGGTGCACCCAAGCCAAAGAGAAAGAATGTGAAGAAGGTTCATGTTCCTTCAAAGGCTGACACCCATAGAAAGTTTACTCCTAAGGCACCTAGGGAGATAACAATCTATGTAGATGTTTATGGAAGACAAATTAGCCAATCTAAATTAATTAGAACTGTGAGGCAAATTTGGATTCCGAAAGGTACAGCTAACCTTGTAGGACCCAACACCAAATGGGTACCTAAAGCTTGATCTGTGATTGCAGGGCTCAGTGGACCTCAACAAAGGAGAAGCTCTTAAATCATCAGTCTGGTATTTGGACAGTGGATGTTCTAGGCACATGACTGGCAACAAAGATCTCCTGACAGAATTTGTTGAGAAAGAAGGTCCACAAGTCACTTTTGGTGACAACTCTCAAGGAGCCACTAAAGGTTATGGTACTTTAATTATTGGCTCAGTAAGGGTAAACAATGTATCCTTTGTCAGTGGACTTAAGCATAATCTTCTGTCCATAAGTCAATTCTGTGATAAGGGATACAGTGTTGAATTTTCATGTAACCTGTGTTTTGTTAAGAATGTATCTTCACAACAGGTATTACTAACTGGGTCAAGAAAGGGAAATATCTATCTTGCAGATTGGAAGTCTTGCACACCAAATGCATGTCTTATTGCTAAGAGCTCAACTGACACTAATTGGTTGTGGCACAAAAGGCTAAGTCATCTGAACTTCAAGATGATGAACAGGATAGCAAGACATGGACTGGTAGAAGGAATGCCTAATGAAGTTTATAACAAAGAACATATCTGTAAAGCCTGTCAGGAGGGGAAGCAAGTAAAGGCATCTTTCAAAAGCAAAGTAGCAACCTCTACTGACAGAGTACTTCAACTGCTACATATGGATCTTTTTGGTCCAGTAACCCCTGTAAGTATCAATGGGAGAAAGTATACACTTGTTGTTGTTGATGACTTCTCCAGGTACACATGGGTAATATTCCTTGCAAGCAAAAAGGAGACTCAACTGAGACTGCCAGAGCTCCTGAAGAAAGTTAGCAATGAAAAGAGCCTGAACATTGTAAAGATAAGATCAGATAAGGGCACTGAATTCTATTATATCTGATTATTGCAAAGAATTAGGTATTTCACATGAGACATCAGCTGCAAGAACTCCACAACAAAATGGAGTAGCTGAAAGAAGAAATAGGACTCTCAAGGAGGCAGCAAGGACAATGTTAGCTGAAGCTCAGGTTCCTAAAAGATTCTGGGCTGAAGCTATTAATACTGCCTGCCACACTCAAAATAGATCCATGGTAACCAAACATCAAGGAAAAACTCCATATGAGTTATGGAATGGCAGAAAGCCACAGGTATCTTACTTTCATATTTTTGGTTGCAAGTGTTTCATTCACAACAATGGGAAAACACAACTGAAAGCTTTTGATAGCAAAGCTGGTGAAGGAATTTTCTTAGGATATTCCCAAATCAGTAGAGCTTTCAGAGTTTACAACTGTAGAACTCTTGTTGTGGAAGAAACACCTCATGTGGTATTTGATGAATCTACCTTTGAGTCCAGAAGTAAGGAGAATGGGGATGTGATAAGTAAAAGGCTAACTAGAATGAGTATCAAATCAAAAGGATATCCTGAGAATTGTGTTGATACATTCATCCCAACTTGGGACAACCTCAATGATCAACAATTCAAAGAGGACACTCAAAATCAGACCACTCCTCAAAGCTCACCTGAGAGCCCTCCTGAAGATGTAACTGAACTGATGAACACCATCCCAGTTCAAGAGGTAACCAATGTCAATGAAGATGTGGTCACAGCTGAGACATTCACTGAACCCATCATTCAAGGGGGAACCAATGAAATTACCATTGAGGATGAAAATACCTTGAATGATGACTCAGGACTTCAACCCTCTATCTTATTTCCTGAATTCGATTTCATTCCAATATCTAGTGACTCAACTTCAGAAGAGTTAAACTCTACTGAAGGGCATCAGCCTAGGAGAACTTGGCTCTCAGATCACCCTGTTGAGCAAATCCTAGGTGATCCTTCCTCAGGAGTCAAAACTAGAAGTTTTCATGGAGAAAGTGTTTTGTTTTGTTGTTTCTTATCAAACCAGGAACCAAGTTCCATAGCAGAAGCACTTCAAGATTCCAACTGGATTATTGCCATGCAAGAAGAGCTCAACCAGTTCACAAGGAATCAAGTTTGGGAGTTGGTGGACAGACCATATCACTGCAATGTGATAGGAACCAAGTGGGTATTCAAGAACAAGAAGGATGAGAATGATATCATAGTCAGAAACAAAGCCAGGCTAGTTGCAAAGGGCTACTCTCAAGTTGAAGGATTTGACTATGATGAAACATTTTGCCCCAGTAGCCAGATTGGAGGCAATAAGGTTATTTCTTGCCTATGCTGCTCACAAGAAATTCAAGGTGTACCAGATGGATGTTAAAAGTGCCTTCTTAAATGGAGTACTCAATGAAGAAGTCTATGTGGAGCAACCCCCAGGTTTTGAAGAAAGTCACAAAGTATATAGACTGAGGAAAGCTCTATATGGACTGAAACAGGCTCCAAGAGCTTGGTATGATACTTTGTCACAATTCCTTTTGGATCATGGTTTTATCAAAGGGAGAGTTGATAGAACACTTTTCAGAATCACAAAAGGAGAGGACACATTGCTGGTTCAAATCTATGTGGATGATATCATCTTTGGCTGTCCTAACCAAGTCCTCTGTGAGAAGTTTTCTCAACTGATGAAGGGAAAATTTGAGATGTCAATGATGGGAGAAATGAATTTCTTCCTAGGACTTCAAGTCAAGCAGTCCACTGAAGGAATCTTCATCAACCAAGCCAAATACACAAGGGAGCTGATCAACAAGTTTGGATGCCAGACCAGCAAGGTTGCAAGGGTTCCACTCAACTCCAACACCAAGATGGAACCAGATGAAGATGGTGAATCAGTAGACCAGACTCACTACAGAGCCATTATTGGATCTCTACTGTATCTCACAGCAAGCAGGCCTGATATCAAGCCAACCCCAAGAAAAGTCATCTGGAAGCTGCTAAGAGGATTCTCAAATATCTTAAGGGTACTGTGAATATGGGATTGTGGTATCCCTCAGATGACAATCTGGAACTCACAGGATACTCAGATGCTGACTATGGAGGATGCAGAATTGATAGAAAATCAACCTCAGGCACTTGTCAATTCTTGGGAAGTAAACTGATTTCTTGGTTTTCCAAGAAACAAAATTCAGTAGCCACAAGCACTACTGAAGCAGAGTATATGGCAGCTGGAAGTTGTTGTGCTCAAATTCTTTGGCTAAGACAACAACTGAGAGATTACAACATCTTTGCCAATGAAGTCCCTATTTTCTGTGACAACAATAGTGCAATTGCTATTTCAGAAAATCCAGTTCTCCACACAAGATGCAAACATGTGGATATAAGGCATCACTTCATCAGAGATCATGTGGAGAAGAAGGACATCAAAATGCTCAAAATCCACACTGACAAACAGAAGGCAGATATCTTCACTAAACCTTTGGCTGAAGCAAGGTTTCAAGAGTTGTCAGTGGAGCTTGGACTCCTAGATCCAGGAGAGTAAATAAAGGATTGAATCTCAGAAGGGTTACCTTCAACTCAGTAGGTATCTCAGCAGAGGTTCATATTCAGTAGAGGATCCTTCTCAGAAGAAGCTCCTCATCTCAGAAGAGGTTTGAATATCAGACGAGGTCAAACCTCAGTGGAGGTCAAAAGCTTTTTACTTATATTATTTCAAATTTAAAACCTCTTAATTTTTAAAGAATATATTTGGTTTCAAAAACTTACTAATGAGTGCTTTCTGGGAAATTAAATCTTTCTTCACTGTTCCGAAGAGATTTTGGTATGACAAGCATTTAATGCGCGTGGTACAAGTCAGACATGCTTTTTCAATTACCTATCTCACGCGCCCTAAAAGCCGGATGATGTGACTTTCCGGCTACCAACTTTTTTAATCCATACCATCCATATTTGACGGTTCACTCCTAACCGTCTAGATCTATCAAAAACTCCCCACTACCCCTTTTCATCTATCCACGACTTTTTACTAAAATCAATCTCAGTCGTTGATTGCGGGACTAGATCTAACCGTTTATTTCTCAAATAAAATCCCCAAACTTAAGCTTGCAAACCTTTTCGAATACTCTTTCAAGCAATCTCTTACTATCTATCCTACACACTCTGCAATCTTATTTCTCTCAAACCCTCTTGTTCAAATGGCAAAACTAAATCTTAGTTTCCTTACCAATAAGGATAACTTCTGGTATGAACCCATTGTGGTGTTTGATACCCCAGAGATTGAGACAAAACCTGAATTTGCCCATATCAAAGAAGCCCTAGATATGCTCAAATCTGCAGGGCTAGAGAAATTTCTATCGGTTCATCCAGAGAACTGTTTTGACAGACAGGTTCTTGAATTCTACAACAATGTCTCCAACTCAGACACAAGGATCAGGTCTCATCTGATATCACAAAGGAAGAAGAAAGTTATGAGAGATGACATGGAGGTCACAGAGCACCAAAAGATAAAGAAGGAGATTCGTGTGAGCGGAGAAGTTCTGAAGGAGCTATTTGATCTTCCTTCTGAAGGTCCCAATCCAGACACATGCATAGTGGACAAAGAGGAGGAATGGGTCAATACCATTATGCAGAGGAAGGTGAAATATAGCCCAACCATGAATAGAAGTATACTCCTGCCAGTATACAATGTTCTGTGTGAAGTTGTGGGTAAATGCATTCTGGGGAACCAAGGAAGTACTGAGCAAGTGAGCAAGCCAAAGCTCAGACTGATGAAGGCCATTGTGGAAAGCAAAGAAAGGTCCTTCAACTGGCAACAATTCTTTCTGAGGGCCTTGAACAAAGAGAACTCAAAGCTCCAACCAGACAAAACTCCCCAACTATCAAGTAGGCTCAATTATGCTACAAAAATCTCTTACTTGATAGAGAATGTAGACCTGGGAGTGGATTGGATCCCTGATAGGAAATGGAGCAATTTGAAAGCTCTATTCAAGCCTGGAAAGAATCTTGAAGGGAGGATGATTAAGCCTGTTGTGGAGAGTCCAGAGGCAGTTGAGGAAGACGAGGCCAACCCCACTGAAGGGAAGAAGACCAAGCTCAAGAGGAGACTGGTCAAATTGAGTGATAAGATGGCCCAGCACAAGGAGGCCGAGGCAGAAAAAACCTCTAAGAAGAAGAAGAAGAGGTCTCCTGAGGCAGAGAAAGACAGTGCCTCAAAGAAAGTCAGAGTCACAGACTCTACTGATGAATCCTCATCAGGTAACCCTACCTCTTCTCCCAACACTATCTCAACTGAGTCTGACTCAGATGTTCCTGCACCCACCCCCGTCAAACCTAAAATCACTAAACCTCGCACCCCTGCTGCCAAAACCAAACGCATCTCCTCATTACCAAAAACCACTACTGATGGCTCTCAAAAGCCAGTAAGTGGATCCCAAATAAACCCCACTGAACCCATCTCCACCTCTACTGAAACAACCCCATCTGAACCCACATCATCAACCCCCACTGACCAAAACCCAACCTCACCTGAAACTCAAACTCAAACCTCATCTGAACCAAACCCTCCTGAAATTCTTTCAACTCAACTGGAGTCTATCCCAGAAGAGCCAACAGAGAGCAGATCCCCTACCCCTTCCCTTCCTTCAGACGATGAAGAAGAGTACTCATTCTTAGACACCCTTAAGGATGAGGTTGCTTACTCTTTGGAGTCTAAATACCCTGAACTTGACAACTTCCCCACACTCAAGGCTATGTTCTTGAGGCTGCGACTCATTGTCCAACTCAAGGATAGAAGACTTGGTGAAATTCTTCTAGCTGTAAGAGGCAGCAATGCAGAGGAGTGGAAGAAGGAGGAAGCTGAAGTGCTAAACTTTGCTGGGATGCACAAGACCAGACTTCTCTGTGATGAGAAGGTCTTTGAAAGTTTGGTCTTGGAGAAAATTGCTGAGGCCAAGAAGGGAGATGAGGTGGAGAGAGCTGATGTTGGTAAGCAAGAGAAGTCAGCTGAGGTGATAGCTGTAAGAGAGGATGTGAAGGAGAAAGAGGAGGAGAAAGAGGAAAATGTACAAGGAGGAGGGACCTCACCAAGGCAAGGTGATGGTGAGGTAGCCAAGGATGTAGCCAAGGCAAGGGATACTGAGGCTCAAAATTTGCCACAGGAGAGTCCAGTAGAGGTGTCTACTGAGATTCTCCCACAACAGCCCTCAGTGGTGACTTTAGAGTCAACTGAGGTATCTGGAAACGAAGAAGTTGAAAAAGAAAAGGAAAAAGCTGAGGGTGGTGAGAAAGATGTGGAAATCACTGGAGTTATGAGTGGTCAAATAAAAGCAATCATTCCTGTAAAGGATGAATTGGCTGGAAAAAACCATAGTTGAAAAGGAGAGTGATGAGAGAAGTAAGATGAGTGAGGAGGAGGGAGTTCCAATGGAGTTAGAAGTTACAGGTGACTTAGGTGGTGAGATTGAGGGAGGAAGAACTAACACTGTCTTAAATGCAGGTACTCAAACTAATGAGATCCCCCCAGTCCAGGTCAACCTAACTCCACTGAGGGATGCAGTGCTTAAACTCCAAGATGAAAGACTTCCTACTCTTGAAACTGAGCTGAGAGATCTTCAAGAAGTTGTCCAAGAGGAGGTAGACGAAATGGTCATACTCTCAGACCATGTTGATGAATTGATGGAGTCAACAACTACTTCACTTCAAAATCTAACCCTGAAGGTGCAAGACTCAACTCACATGGTGTCTGACCTAGTTGAAGGCAACTGTGTTCTCATGCTAGAAGGTCTGAAGAACCTGGAGAAGAAGGAGGAAGAAGCCAGAACTCAATTCCTGAAGGACTCAGTAGAGAATGTGTCCATCAACCTAAAGTCTTCTGTTGAAGCTTTCTCAGCCGACCTTATTGGGAAGGTTGAAGGGTTATGGAACCAGAAGATGCAGGAGTTCGAGGCAAAGCACGAAGAACTTGGAGCCAAGCTTGGTGAAGTTCTCAAGAAGGCTGCTGAGGACTTCCCAACTCAGGAAAAGACCAATGTGCTAATTGATGAGAAGCTGGCCCAATTTGTAAAATTTGGTCAAACTGCTGGAGCTGCACTAGAAAGAATGGAAGATGAAGTTGACCACTGCTCTACTGAACTTAAACCCATCGCTCACGATCAGTTGAAGTTAAACATCACTGTGGCTGAGTGCATGATTAATATCGGAAAGGGGGAAAGAATGATATCTTCTAAGGAGCTGAAGGCTGATCCAAGGAACAAAATGCAAATCATCCTTGAGACCCCGGAGTTCGAGAGAGGTCAACAAATCAAAAGCACCATCAAGAAAGTTGATGCTGAGGCCCAGAAGCTGGCTGAAGAAAAGAAGGGCAAGGAGACAACATCAGAAGACCTCACAAAGTTCAAGGAAGCTCATCTGAAGGAGAAGGAAGAGAGAGCTGCAAAGAAGGGGGAACCTGCCAAGAGAAAGGCAACTGATGTACTCTCAGTAGAGGTAGCTAAAAAGACAAGAACCTCAGGGAGGTTGACAGCTAAGTCCACAACCTCTACTGATGAAGTTGAGGTACTTCCCATTCTTAACCCTGATCCTTTATCTTCTGAAATTTCCAAGTCTGCACCCACCCGAGTCACGGAGCTCACTGAGCTAATCAAAGAGGCTGGAGGAATGAACGAGAGAGCAAGGAAGCTAATTGTCCAACAGCAGGAGAGGAGAGATAAGGTGGTTGGGAAGATGGAAACCATTGCAGAACTGGCTGAGAGGAAGAAGCGTGAGAGGTTAGCCACTTTTGACAAAACTACTTCTAAGAAATTCAGAAGTGGTTATCTAAAGTGGGCTGCCAAACTAAAGAAAGACAAGATCACACCATCTCAGAACAGATTCCCTCACCATGATGCCTGGGTTCCTAAGAAGCTCAATGATGCTTGGGAGACTGCAAAAAGGGACTTTGTATATTCCTTTTATGTCAGTGGAGAGTTAGGAAGGGACAATGCACAAGAAGTCTTCAACTCATGGTTGTTTGATGCCTATCCCAAACTCTATCCCGAGATCAGTGATGCTTGGAATGATGCCTTCCCTGATCAAGCTCTGAAGGCCCCTGAGCCAATCACATACTGGCCTCCTCAAGATGCAACAGGTGCTGTTGATAGAGAAAGGATCACTGAAGAGTGGACATCCTTATGTGAGCACCTTGGTCTCAGAGGACATTCGAAGGAGGTGATGGAGAGGAAGAATGAGCTGAAGATCAGAGTCTTCAAACAATATGGACTTGAACCTTTGTTTGAGTCCATCTGAGAAAGATGTATCTTTTGCTGGGCATTTGTTTATAAGTCTCAGGTGTGTTTAAATTTGAAACTTTTTGAGAAGTAGACTTCATGTAAAATGTACTTCATCTTTTTATCATGAAATGAACTCTACTGTTGCGTGCCCAAGATAATATCTCATTATCATTTAGGCTTATGTACTTGAATGTTTTACTTACAAAATCCTTGAACTTTATGTCATCTGAAGAACCTCATCTGAAAGAAGATATGTAATAAGATAGGTTCCGGCATAATCAAAAAGGGGGAAATTGTTGGGAAAATGTATAAGACTTAGTTTTGATTAGATGCCAAAATGTTCCTCCTAAGTTGTTTTGTAAGTAAATTATTTAGTAGAGTTAGAGTTTAAAATAAACAGTTCTAAGTGTTAAGAACTGGAGTACAGTTAGTAATAACTAGAGTGTATTTTAGTATGAAGTCTGCTGAAGATAAAGTCCGCTGAAGTGAAGTCCGCTGAAGACTAAGTGATCTGAGAAAGAAGTCTAAGTCTTGAATGTTTTCTAAGTACATTCTCACTAAGACTAAATCTATCAGTAGAGGACGAAGGTCCACTGATAAAGAAACTAACAAAGTACATTTAATGCTAAACATATTTAAAGCTGTTAGTTAATCTGGTTGGAACAAGGCAAAATGAATTTCAGTGAAGCTTACAATAAATGAAGGAATAAGAAGGTTCTCTCCGAGGAGTCCCACCTTAGAGCAAGACAAGAATCTGGGCATACAGACTTAAGGTCCAATGAGAAGATGACACGTCAGTGTACTTTACTGACAGCCGACCTACCCCAGCCTGACAAGTACCAAAAGTCTTTCACCTAGCAATCTACAGAAAGTTGGTGAACAAGCATGGTTTTGCAGCCGTTTCTTGACAAGACTTAAAGCTTCAAAAAGAGCCGTTTGAACCAATCAGATACAAGAAGACTTACTTGAGAAGATTCAAATCCAACGGGAAGATTTTCAAGGAAGCCTATAAATACAGAAGGACGTGCACATTTACAAGCACAGGAAACTCACAAGATCAAAGTTATCTCTACATTCATAACCATCTAGAAGCACTCAAAATTATCATTGTTTCCCAAGTGTTTCACAGTTGTAGAGAGCCTAACAAACCTTCTGTAACCAAGCTTAAAGCTATATCCAAATCTTAGAAAGAGATAATCCAATCCTAAGCCTTGAGCTAAACTTGTAAGGATTATCTCAAAATAGTTGGAACCAAAACCTTACTCAAAACCCTACTCAGTGTTTAGGTTGAGAGCTAGTGTTAAGTGGTGTTAGTAAGCTGATTGTTGTATCAGTCTGAAAGCTGGTTTGTTTTGGGAACTAGGACCTGGAATTTCCTAATGATCAATCATCCTAAGAGAGGAGAAGTTGATCAGTGCACCTTGGCACTATAACACAAGGAATTCCAAGTGAAAGGAATTCTCCTGTTTGATCAGGCCAGTGGACGTAGGAGATTTATCTCTGAACCACTTTACATCTTGTGTACTTACATTCTGGTATTTCATATGTGTGTGTTAATCTCAAGTTTATCAAAGTAAAACGAGTTTTCTAAAGGGCTCACTAATCCGCATCTGAAAGCTAATTAGATAGTAGTTCAACTGAAAGTCTTGTGCTTTCAGTGGAGGTATTATCTCAGTAAGCTTTCACAGAGTAACTCTCAGCAGACCTCAAGTCCACTGACGAGCTATTGTCTTAAGTAACCTGATAAGTTTTGAAGAAGTTTTAATTTGTAACCACAGGTGTATTCCCCCCCCCCCCCCCCCCTCATACACCTGTTTACTCATTTCGGGACCAACATGTACTAATGGTTGCACTAAATAATATTACTTTCAATTTAGTGTGAAATTGTGTATTATGCAAGATGATATCAATGTTCCAATGTTTTTTGTACTAATGGTTTTACTGAATAATTTACTTGCAATTGTGAAATTTTTAAAATCATTTTAGTGAGAAATGGTGTATTATACAAAATAATATCAATGTTCTAATTTAGTATTTACTAATGGTTGCACAAAATAGCATCACTTCCATTTGTGAGATATTTTAATAAATTTTAATGAGAAATGGTGTATAATTCAAGATAATATCAATGTTCTGATGTTGTATGTAATAATGGTTGTACTAAATAGTATTATTTGCAACAAAGCGTAACATTTTAAAAAAAAATTAGTTAGAAATGGTGTATTATGCAAGATAATATTAATGTTCTAATGTAGTATGTACTAAGGGTTGCATTAAATATTATTATTTGCAATTGTAAAACATTATAATCCACGTTAGTGAGAAATTATGTATTATGTAAGATAATATCAATGTTCTAATGTAGTATGTACTGATGGTTGTAGTAAGTAGTATTATTTGCGATTGTGAAATATATTAATTTATTTTAGTGAGAAATAGTGTATTATGCAAAATAATATCAATATTTTAATGTTGTATGTAAATATGGTTGCACTAAATAATATTATCTACAATTATAAAACATGTTAATTCATTTATGTGGGAAATCTATAACTATATAATACAAGTTTCATTGCCTATTTTAGGTTTAGGCGGGAAAATTAAGACTCTTCAGTGTAAACTAGTAATACTCTTCAGTAAGTACAACTAACACTCTTCAGTGAAAGTAACTAATACACTTCAGTGATTTATATATAAACCAATTTCACTGTATACATACTCCATATTCAATACTTTTACGAAAATTCAGAGTTTTTTAAATTATTTTACTGAAGGATATTGGCTGTTTCACTAAATAAAATTAGTTACTTTTACTAAATGATGTTAATTCTACTAAAAAGTATTATATATTGATTTATGTATGAATAAGTTTTACAAGGTACATAATAAATTTAAATTGTTGATGATAATTAAAATTGATTATTATTACTAGATATTTGTTTTTACTTAAAATTTGACGTATTTAAAATATCAATTGAATAAGATTGAACTGTTTGATCTTATCTAAAATTAATCATACATATATATTTTTTATTTTTTACGACATTTAATAGATTTTATAAAAAAAAAATATAACCATTCATATATTAATATAGAATATTTCTCCCCTGCCTGACCACTAAAATAATTTCACTCCCTCAAATTCCAACTTATTCTCCATTAGATACAGTCAAATTATTAATAATTTTTTATTTGACTTGTTCTTCAATACTTTTATTAGATAAAACCGATTCACTTTTTTTTTCTTTAAATTTAATTGTATATAATATTTTTAGGTGAATTGTTTTTGTGTAATTAATGTCTAAGATTTAAGTTGGTAGATAAATTGCATTAGGTTGAGGAATTAAGTGTTTACATGATCAGAGAAATGAACTCAAATAGTATGTTTAAACAATAAATTATAAATAATATGTTTATACAATAAATTACAAAAATAATATGTTTAAATAATAAATTAT
This sequence comes from Ballota nigra, assembly GCA_947034835.1. Lineage (NCBI taxonomy): Eukaryota > Viridiplantae > Streptophyta > Magnoliopsida > Lamiales > Lamiaceae > Ballota > Ballota nigra. The sequence continues at coordinate 81,904,466 of OX344721.1, forward strand.
ATATAATATGTTTAAACAATAAATTATATATTTAAACTATAAAATATAAATAATAGGTTTAATAATTATTTTGTGCCTACATGATTAAATTGCATAATAATTGTATTAGAATTATAAATAAAATAAATGGGCCAAATTTTTAAACCATAATGGCCCCCAAAAAAAAAAAACTAATGAGCCGAAAGCCCAAATAAGTGTGAAGTACATGTGCAGCTGATGTGCATCATATGTGCTTCTGCCAATCATTGGCTTCCCTTGAAATGCGTGAAATAAAAAAAAAACGGGGAATCGGGAAGTCACCTGGTGACTGGACCAGGTACACTGGTGTCCCAGGGGCTCCTTAGAATTCCCCTCAATTTCTTTTCTAAAATTCCAATATTATATCTCCTAAGCTTACGATTCAGCACCTGTATGCTCCAATTTTTAATCTGAATTTACATGACACTACATAATTTTTTTTTCAGTTAATATATTAATTTTCTAAAAACTCTATATTTCAAAAATCCAAATTAAAAATTTAAATAAAGAAATCATGCTCAATCATTCTTTAAAGGATTAAGTGCAGGATAATACAATCCCGAACCACTTTTTACAAATTGGTACAAAATAATTGAACAGATGCACAAAAATAAGTTGAACATAAATATATATATATATTTTGAACACTGTACTATTTTGTAAATAGTGGTCTGAGATTGTATCATTTTGTGAACGCCCCTTCTTTAAAAGTATTCATTCAGTAATTTGGCTATGAACAGAATATTTGAGAAATTCTAGTAATACACCATCAATTTATCAATGCCCACATCAATCTTGTTGTAAATCCAGAAGATTTAATATACAAAATCTGGAATATTTGATGTGGACATTATTTATGGCCAAGTAACCTAAATAGGCTTTAGGATTTTTATTAGGGTTTCGATATTATAAATATATCCTTGTATTCAGTATTGTGTACACACAGAAATATAGTAAAAAACTTCTGGCTTGGTACGCCCCCAGACGTAGTCATTCATGACGAACTGGGCAAACAAATCGGTGTTCTTGTTTTGCGCTCTTTATTTTACAACACGTTATCAGCACGAGTACCCTACCCGTTAAATTTTAGAATTTGACCGATGGTTTGGAGCAGATCTTTCTTCTATCAATACTTTTAGCATGATCATCAGTTTTCGAATTTAATTAGTAGTCACGTCCATTTTTTTCAATTGGAGGAATTCCATCACAAATAAATCTCCACCTCAAATTATTTATTTAGAAGGATAAACCCCTAATTCATTAAAATTCATTAAATCGTTTTCATGATCCTATCTATTCTAAACCCCATATGGAAAATTTGCTCTATTAATTTTTGGACGTGATCATACTTGCCCCGAATTAGGGTAATGAATGAATCAAATAATTTTGATTCGATTTGGTATTCGAATTCGAATATTGATATTCGTATTCGAATTTTTGTGATTCGAATTCGAATAAAAATATTCGATTCGATTAGTAATCAAATATGAATATAAAATTATGGTATTCGATTCAATATTCGTAAATATTCGATTAAATATATATATATATATATATATATATAATTATTTTTAGCAGATTAAAATTAGGAATTAGTACTTTATTGATGGCCCAAAAAATATTAATTAAATTATACATGTAGCCCATCAAGATGTTGGCCCAATCCAAAAAAAATAAAAATGGTGAAAAGATTTATTACATTAAAAAAATAAAAAGTCTAAAATAGAATACTAAAGTTGCAGACGGAAAACTAAGTACCAAATGAAACCCTATTTTTCATCTCTCATCCCTCATCCGACTCCATACGACACTTTCCGCCTCTACCCATATTCCGCCGTCCCCTGCTGTTCGCCCATCGTCCTTCGCCTCACCGCGTTGTCCGCCGTCTGTCGCACCACGTCCCCCATTGTTGCTCCGCGTCGTCGTCTTTCCGTACCGTCCATCGTCGTCTATTGTCGATTTATTGTACCACCTCTGTTGTTTTGTATGTAATTTCATAGTTTTTATTTCTCTTGTTGTTTTCCGTTTTTCTTTGTGCGTCTAGCTAATCTTTCGATCTCGTAGAAATTAAATTGTATGATTTTTAGATTTGGATGTAGAGGTATATATTTTGGTACAGTGGTGGAGGATTACTGGAGCTTGCTAAAATTGCTAATTTTAGCTTCAGTTGTTTAGAGATTTTTATTTTGATGTGATTCTTTCATTTCTTGTAAGTTGTAAATGATCTTGTTACTGGTTTAACGTATTAATGAATTCTGTTTAATGTAAAATAAAAATTATGTCGAATAGAATATCTTGCAAGAAATTTTGAATTGTATCGAATAAAAAAGATAATTTCGAATCGAATAGTTTCGAATCGGAGCGAACAATTACAAAACAAATCGAATATCTTTGAATCGAATAATACATTATAGAATATGTAAAAAAAACGAACCGAATACTCGAATAGTTTTGAATCATTCGAATATCGAGTTCGAATCGAATACGAATCTCATTTATTATTCGAATTTTTTTCGAATATGAATATTCTAATAGTTAGTCAAATACAAATCGAATACAGTGGTATTCGATTCGATTCGTTTACAACCCTAACCCGAATTCATCTCCATCAATTTCGAAGACAACTGCATGATTTCGCAACAAGATATCACCCGATGCTCGACGACAATTACTTCACCGGAGAGCTGTTGGTGGATATTGTCGCCGACAAACTCGGGAGTTTCACGTTGTCCAACATCTAGGTCACCAAAAGATACTGCCAACTATCGGAAAATTGACGAATCTTGAGATTTTGTCTTTGGATATGAACAGGTTCTCCGGCGGAGGCCGCCGCCGATGAGCAGCAAACTATGGAACATGTAGTATACAGCCACCGGAACAGAAGGCTTTGTTTGGGACGAAATAGTATTAACCGAATTAAGGAAGCGACATTTAGGAACTCTTACTATAGGGTTCCGCTCTGGTAAAGTAACTTAATTCCCTTTTAAATTTCAGTCGTTAGAACCGCTTGTAGCGGAATAGACTTGGGAATTATTTGCTGTAGAAATTAGGATTTATGTAAAAGAAATCCTTGTGTGCCTATTACTACATTCACTACTAATTTAATTCACTCAAAAAATGCCCAGAATTTTCGTATACAAGTTTGCCTGAAGCAAACAAAAGCATTGACTAAAATTTGAACTTGAATAGTAGTTCCTACTTGTATAGCTATTTATATGAATTAAATTTACATTATTAGTTATAGTCCGCATATATTGTCTGGGTAGGCGATACCCAGTATTTGTCGGATCGTAAATCATGTTTAGGTTGACGACACCCAATATTTACTTTTTTTTATTGAACATGTAAATTAAATCCCCTTTCTCCCTTGTTAATAAAAATTCACATCGTATGTTTTACCATGTAATTTAAAACGTAGTGATAATGCTTGGCATTACTAAGAGAGAATTTACTGAGCTTGCTCTCGATGGTAATAACTATGTGATATGGGTCATGGATGTTGAGATTCATCTAGCTTCATCCTAATTAAGTGGGATCATTGTCCATGGTCCAAAATCCACTGATGTCCAGAAGGCAAAAACATTGATTTATCTCAGGTACCACCTTAATCAGGACTTGAAATATGAGTACCTTACTGAGATGGACCCAAGCACTTTATGGACATCCCGGAAGGATTGTTTCTATCAACAAAATGATATAATCCCTCGAACACAATATGATTGGTTGAATCTCCATTTTCAAGATATAAATCTATAAACGGAGTGCAATTCTACCTTGCATCGTATTGTATCTCAGTTAAAATTATGCCAGCAGCAAAATACTGCTACTGAGTTGATACAGAAAATCTTATCAACATTTCATGCTAGTAACCTTGTACTCCAACAGCAGTACACCTCTCAATCAAAGTTAATTTCTGCACTTTTAATGGCAGAAAAAAATAACCAACTACTGATGAGAAATCACAATACTAGACTAATTAACCCACAAATAGTGCCTGAAGCAGATGTTGTAGCTCAAGGGAGCCTGAGTGGGCATAAGCGTGGAAGAGAGGCAATCCGCAACCCAAAGCACTTGGTTGAGGCTTATCGAAAGATACAAAACATAAAAAATGGCAAGGTCCCTCAAGGTGAATCTCACCATGCCAGTCTGCCTAAAACAGATTTTGGCATTGATAACGATGATCATTAGTGCTTAGAGCTCAAAGATTTTGGAGACAAAGAGTGATTTACATAATTGGACATTATAAGTATCTTGACTTGAGCTTTGATGTGTTTACTTTATATATGTTATTCGTTATATTTGTGGATATTGTTATTCTGGTACATGGCTCGTAAATATATCAGTTATTTGGTTTGTAGTATTTTCCTCTGGAATGATGGATGCAGATTGTGATTTATGTCTGGTAGATAGCGCCATCACAAACACAATCTTAAGAGAAAGGAAGTATTTTCATAACTTGATAGAAAGAAAAAGGAGTGTAACGACGAAAGCCAATGATAATATTATGATGGTAGGCTCCGGAAGAGCCTCTGTCATCCTCCCTGTGGGTACCGAACTCATAATTGACAAAGCGCACCCTTCTCTGTTTTAAAGACATAAGAACTAATGGCTATCACATTGAAATTGAAACTGAGAATAATAACGAATACCTTTTGATGACTGTCTCTCGAGGTAGCTGTAAACAAGTTATTGAAAAACTTCCCTCCTTCTCTTCCGGATTGTTCTATACCTACATCTGGCCGTCTAATCTCCATATAGCCATGAGTGTGAAATTTCATGACTCAAACTCATTAAAATTATGGTATCAGCGGTTAGTTCATCCAGGAAAAACAATGATGCGTAGGATTCTATCTAATTCCACTGGTCATAATATATCGAATAATAGAATCCCTCCTGTTGATCAATTTATATGTGATGCATGTTCAAAGAAGTTAGTAGTGTGGTCGTCGCGCACTAAGGTGGGACTTGAATCTCCAGTTTTTCATGAACGGATTCATGGAGATATTTGTGGACCGATTAACCCAACATCAAGACCATTTCAATATTTCATGGTCTTAATTGATGCCTCCACTCGGTGGACTTACGCATGTTCATTGTCCACCCGCAATCAAGTCTTTGTTAAGTTTATTGCGAAAACTATTGAGCTTCGAGCTCAGTTTCCAAATTATCCAATAAAATCAATTTGTATGGATAATGTTGCTAAGTTTACCTCAAGAATCTTTACTGATTACTATATGGCACTGGGAATTAAAGTGGAGCATTCGGTCCCTTACGTCAACACCTAAAATGGTCTAGCTGAGGCGCTAATAAAACGTATCGAATTAATCGCTAGATCATTACTAATGAACTCAAACTTACCCACCTCATGTTGGGGGCATGCAGTCCTACATGTATCGCATCTGATACAAATCCATCCAGCTGCATATAATAATCATTCCTCCCTATAGCTAGTGCGTGAAAAAGAACCTAACATCTCCATCTGCGTATATTTGGATGTAAGGTGTATGTTCCAATAATATTATCGAAGCGTACCCCTATTGGCCCACAAAGGAAACTAGGTATATACGTTGGATTTGATTATCCATCTATCTTGAGATGCCTAGAACTTATGTCTGGAGATCAATTAACGGTCTGATTCATTGACTGCACATTTGATGAAGATCACTTCCCGGCATTAGGGGGAGATCTGAATTCAAAATTGAATGAATACCGGGAACTTACATGGAACGTAAGTGATCTTCAGTATCTAGATCTACACACTAGTCAATCTGAACTGGAAGTTCAGAAGATCATTAACTTGCAACATTTAGCAAACAGTCTGTCGGACACGTTTACTGACCATAGATGTGTGATTAAATCGCATATACCTGCAGTAAATGCACTCCAAAGGGTAGAGGTCCAAATAAAAACAAGTATACATGCCGACATACGCCAGAAGCGTAAAAGGACCTATAAAATATGTGAGCACACCTTGAATGAAAGCTAACAAAAACTGGTTAGTCAAACCTAAAATCTCCAAAAGACGAGTGTCCTAGTAATGAAGCACGTGCCCAAAATATTCAACGCACTAGGACTGCGCAACGACCAGACCTAGATACATTGGGTAATTAAGAAGGTCTGGTTGATATAAACGTTGAAGACTCTATGAATTTCATAGATACAAGAGAAACTTATAATAGAAATATTACTATCATCGACGAAATATTTGCAGCGACAATTGCTCTTTCCGTTATAAATAACAATCTGGATCCAGAACCCAAATCAATAAATGAGTGCCGGAAGTGCTCAGATTGGGTGAAATGGAAAGAGACAATTGAAGCAGAGCTCGCCTCGCTAAATAAAAGAAAAGTATTTGACTCTATCATTCGTACACCCGTGCACGCTATCCTTGTAGGATATAAATGGGTTTTTGTAGAAAAACGAAATGAGAACAATGTTGTGGAGAGATACAAAGTGAGGTTGGTAGCTCAAGGGTTTTCGCAGAGACCCGGTATTGATTTCGATCAAACATATTCTCCTATAATAGACGAAATAATGTTCCGCTGCTTGATATCTTTAGCAGTTCAATTAAATCTCCAAATGAGATTGATGGACGTTGTAACCGCATATTTATTCGGATCACTAGATGTCGATATCTATATGAAAATCGCAGTATGTATAGCATAAAACTACAGAAGTCATTGTACGGCCTAAAACAATCAGGTTTAATGTGGTACAACCGACTTAGTGAATTCCTTTAGAAGAAGGGATACACAAATAATATAGTTTTCCCCTGCGTATTTATAAAGAAATCGCCAAATAATTTTTGCATCATATCCGTATATGTTGACATCTAAACATAATCGGAACATGCAAAGAGATTGAAGAAGCCAGTTCAATCTTGAAAGTTGAATTCGAAATGAAAATCTTGGGCAAAACCAAGTATTGTCTCGACCTGCAGATCGAGCACCAGTCAACCTACGTGAAAAGGTATTGGAGATATTTCACATGGATAAATCTTATCCACTTAGAACACATATAGTTGTCTGATCCCTCGAAATGGATAATGACCCATTCAGACCAAGAGAAGATACAAAAAAATTTTGGGACCAAAAGTCTCTTATTTTAGCGATGTTGATGCATTACTCTATCTCGCAAACTGCACTAGATCGAATTTTGCATTTGCAATTAATTTGCTTGCGAGATATAGCGCTTCTCCTACAAGGAGACATTGGAATGGTGTTAAGAACATTCTCTCTAGCTATATATTTTATCGCTACCTAGCCTGTGGAGTTTTCTGACGAGACATATACGTCGCGTCGTAATGTCCAAGGGGGAGTGTTGTAAATCCAGGAGATTTAATATAACAAATCTGGAAGATTTGATGTGGATATTACTTATGGGCCAAGTAACCTAAATAGACTTTAAGGATTTTATTAGGGTTTCGATATTATAAATATATCCTTATACTCAGTATTGTACACACACAAAAATATAGTGGAAAACTTCTGGCTTGGTACGCCCCAGACGTAGTCATTCATGACGAACTGAGTAAACAAACGGTGTTCTTATTTTGCGCTCTTTATTTTATAACAAATCTAACGGACAACAGAGGCAATTTTCAAAGATTTGTGGATAAGCAGTGGTTAATTGATATTCTCAATATCCACTAAAAGTATGTTCAAACTGTTTTTTTTTTTTTTATGACAATCTTCTTTTATATATCATTCACTCATTACTTAATCATCACATGTTGTTGATTTTACATTCACAAACAACCTCTTAATTCATAAAATGAACCACACATACACTAAAATAAAACTTAATTGTTTTCTTAAAATCTTTCAAAAGTCAATGAATATTTTTTTAGTGGACAGATGGGGTACCAGCTTCATAGCAACTAGCAAGGGCTTAAGGTAATTCAACACAAAAACTAAACTTTTTTTTTTTTAATTATAGGACCATGACTCAAATTCATAACCTTTGAATCATAAATAGTGAGATTTTAATCACTTAAACTATACCACTTCATCATTAAAAAAAATCACATTGCAATAAGTGCAAGCCATCTCCGATGTAGAATAAAAAATGTCACAAATGGTTTTCACACAAAGATTATTTTTCAATATAATTTTATCGGTAAAAGTTCAATAGGTTATGATTTTTATTATAAATGAGAAAATAACTATTGTGAGTGGATGAGCAGTAAATGGCAATAGTGTATGGCCGGCAACAAGGACCATAAACGAATTTTCCCTTATATGGAATAAAACAAAATTCCGAAAATGGCCGCAAATTAAAAGTATTTAATATAGCCGACGAACTTGATTTCTGTCAATGTCAAAAGTAATGTTTCTCAATCTAGAGGCGTACGTAAGTTGGAGAATGCTGCATCTAATCTACCCGCTTAATAAAAATAATAAAAAAATAATTTAGAAAAAAAAACATTAAATATCATATCATTATTTTCTCGCCTTATTTATTATCATAAATAAATTTGTCTTTCATAACTCCCAATTAAAACGAAGTTAATATTTTGACCACATTCATTTTTCACAACTTTTACATTATACAACTTTTTATTATAATTTAATTTAAGGCCCAAAAATAGACTAATAATATTCTTTTAACTAATTAAATTAGTATTTTTTTTTTACTTCGTACTCAATTTAAAAGTAACTACTAGTACAAATTAACTATTTATTTCTATTGTTTAGTTTTGTTGCAAGCTATTCAAAACTAATTTTTAATTTAGAAGATTGACATATTTTTTATCCAATATTCTAAAACTATGTAATTAATTCCTCATAAACACAAGGTTTTAGGGTGGCTTATATAACTAGCCTTGAATTGGTAGAAAAATGGGAAAATGTAAATTAAATATATAAAAAAAATTAAATTTGAAGTGCAAATTAATTATAAATGGTTATTTTTCCAATATGATAAGTAAATGTAAGTTAGTTCAATATCTATTTTTATTTATATAATACTCAAATGAAATAATTTAAAATTTCATAGGATTTAATTTAATTTTTTGTAAAATGTATAGTTGAGTATTTTACATTGAATAGTATTTTTGTTATCGCCAAATGTATGGACCAAAGGATTAAAAAAAAATTATAGTCTTCGAAGATCATTTGTTATATGACTAATTAAATAATTATATCAATATATAAATATTTAGTGTTTTCATTATAGGAGTTGGTGTTATGTGAAAAAAAAAATCACAATGAAACTCTATTCATGTGATTAATATCTTTCAGTAGTTTAAGTGACACCCTTTAGCATTATAACTAATACCTTTTAATAATTTAAGTGTCACCCTTGTGTATTACAACCAATACACTTCACTCATTTAAGTGATACCCTTTAGCATTACCACTAATATCTTTCAATAATACAAGTGACACCTTTAACAGTGCGAGTAATACATTCCAGTAATTTATTGTCAATTTTAATATTACGACTAATACGTTTCAGTAATTTAACTAATACCCTTTAACTTTACGAATAAAACTTTTCGATCGCAGAAGCAGTTTCACCACGACTTGAAACTGGTTCATACAATACACTGTCAGTATATAGTTCTTCGGAACAATTCTAAATGTGCAGGCTTAAATATTACAAAATTTTGTAGCCTTGAGATTGCCATTTTTTTAATTGTGGATTGTTATGTGTTGTGATGTTCAGAGTAACCAAGTGAAAATGTTATAATTTTTTGATATGCTACGACTAGTGGAGATATCGATACAAGCAAATAACAACCGACGTGGTTTATGGGAAAATATTTTAAAATTTTAAGACAAAATAATATTTTTTAAACTTAACTTACTTAACAATTTCACATGTTGAGGGTTCTAAAAAAATTGTAGTATATTTAAAATAAAATTAACAACAAATAGGTGGATATACTTAGTCATCATAGTTATAGTAACAAGTTAATTATTAGGTGAAATCTTACATAGTATATCAAAATATTAATTAAATTAATGCTATCAAATGGTATAAGAACACCACTATTTAGATCAATGTGGTCATAAATTCGAATCACCTTGAGATATAACAAAGAGTCCAGTTTAAATTATTACATTTTAAAGGAGTTGCTATTGTGTGAACAAGTTTCACCATGAAACTAGATTAATGTGATTAATATCTTTCAGCGGTTTAAGTGATACTATTTAGCATTACAACCAATCTTTTAAGAATTTAAGAGATACCATTTAATATTATGACTAATACATTTAGGTAATATAAGTTATAGCTTTTAGCATTGTCACTAATACCTTTCAGTAATTTAAGTGAAATCATTAAGAATAACGAACAACACACTTAAGTAATTTCAGTGAAACCCTTTAGCATTATAACTAAACTATTTCAGTGATATAAGTGATACCCTTTTGCATTACAAATAATATCTTTCTGTAGCAGGTTCACGCACGTGAAACTGGTTCATACAATATTTTGACAGAGTTGTTGATAGGCGAACAACTAAGTAAAGGGTTAATAATGATCGATGATTAAAGATTGATTATTAAGGCAGTAATGATCAGAGGCGAGCAGATGTGCATACAGTGCACGGTTTATAAAAAGACGAGCAGTTGGTCAAAAGTATCAGGCACTCAGGCGAACAACTGGTCATAACTTAAGTATAGCTGGGCGAGCAACTAAGAAGGAATGTACAAGTACCCAGTACAAAGGCATGCAGGCGAGCAGTTGAGCACCTCGAAGAACAGCCAAGAATCTCACTAATTAGGCATTGTATTAGAAATAAACAAGTGTTCTAACACTTGTCATTTGTATAAATACAGTAGCTTAGGGTTGAACAAGTGTCTAAACACTTGTCAAGCATGTAATGTAGAGTAGCTAAGAGAGTGACGCCTCCTACTTGCTTGTATGCCTATAAATATGTCCTCATGAGAAGGAAAAGAAAAGTTCATTTATTCAAAAACACACTCACCCTCTTGCAAATCTATTTCTTGATCTTTTACTTGTATAAATTCAATATTCTTAGTCTTGTTTTATGATCTTCATTAGTTAAAGGAACCACTAATCTATCTATTTGGATCAAGGTCATCAACAAGAGTGTGAGCAGATTTTACCATGAAACTTGTGTTGATAGTATCAATTGTTTCATTAAAGGGTAGTAATTATTTTTAGAGTCAATTGCAAAAAAAATAAAAAAATCACGAACTTTATAGTTTTTATCAATTACAACATGAACTTTTAAAGTTTGCAATTCGAAGCACAAACTAATTTATTATTGCAATTCGATACATGGTGTGAATTTTCGACGATATGTACGCATACGTGGCAGCCAGAACCAACACCAAAGACGCGTCACACACAACGTCAAAATTGCAAAAAAAAAAAATTTATTTTTAATATTTTAAAAAGTTCCTTTATAAAAAATTACTCAAACATGTTTAATAATGAATCATAAATGTGGGTTTTTTTTTCGTTTATGTAGAATTGTCTCACAACATAAAAATTTGTAAAAATATTAGAAAATATTTTTTCTTTTACTATCTTTCACTATTATTAAACCATGTTTAAAAAAAATATTTTATTAAAAATATTTTGAAATTAAAAAAAAATATTTTATTAAAAATATTTTGAAATTAAAAAAAAAATATTCTACATTTGACATTTGATGCAACGTGTGATGTGTTTTTGGTGGGTTTCGGCTAACACGTAGTGTTAGTATCGCAAAGAATTTAGACCATGTATAGAGTAACCCCAAAAATTTACAAATGTATAAAATTGCAATAATAAATTAGTTCGTGCATTGAATTGCAAACTTTAAAAGTTCATGTTATAATTGATAAAGAAGATAAAGTTCGTGATTTTTTTTGCAATTAACCCATATTTTTACTATAAGGTATTACCTTTTTTTATGATATCAATGGTTCCATTAATATTATTGGAGAGTATTAATTATTACTATAAAGTATTAGTAGTAAACCAGTCATTCATGTGAAGCTGATTCTCATAAAACCAACACTTTAGATTTAGGTATATATATACTTGTGTATGCTAATTAAGTTGACATCTAAAGATTTTAACTATATATTAATTTTTTTTTAAATCATACCTCAATAACAATACCCCTCCCCCCCTCGTCTCCTAATAATTTTCACACTACCTTTTTTCTCGTATTTTAACAAGCGAGTATGATACATCTATATCTCCTCTATTATCAAACACTTTAAAAATTATTTTATCATTTTAAGAACTAATAAAAAACTTGTTCACTAAAACACAAGAAACACAGTAATTATGAAGATTAAGAAGGGATGGAGGGAGTATGTATTAAGGTCCACAACCATAACTAAGGTGTGCATTCATGGATTTAAAATTTTAATTTTATAATTATGAAAGACCACATATTTAAAAAATCAATATATTTTTAAATATAATTTTTTATTTATATACGGATAAAGAGTATTTTTCAATTATTCATATGAACAATCAGTGGAGTATAATATGCTTCTTGTTAAGAATGTCACTATTGTGTTGTTGCCTATAATAAACTTCAACAATTTACGAAACCAACTATCTTCATGAGTAAATTGAATATTTGTCAATTATTTATTAAAATGAATACAATATAATAAGCATATTGTATAATTATTTAAGTTTTTGAATTAGATGTTTACATATTATTGGAAGAAGAAATGAGGCAATCTTTTAAATTAAAATAACAATAATTTGCTCTAAGTTATAATTAATTAATAATTTGTAAGTTAAATTCTAATTTAAGATATAAATTGGAGCTAATGTGTAAATATATTACATGTATATAATAAAAATGTGGCTCGTGTTAGATAAATATAAATAAAGCATTCTAAAACATTTATAAATGAGTAGGTTTTATATGAAAACACTTCATAATAAGCTTAACATGAAATAATTTTAGAGTGTCATTAATCTCATCAGGAGTATCATTAAACCTGTCATGGGTATCATTAGTCTGAGTTCAAGAAAATTTGAAACAGTTTACTTGATCTCAGACTAATTATACCCTTGATGAGATTAATGATACTCCCGATGAGATTAATAATACTTTAAAATTGTTTTATGATAAGCTTATCATGAACTATTTTCATATAATATTTTGCTTTTATAAATTATTATATGTATAAATGATTTTGGGGAGTTAAGGAAGAAATGTTAATCAATTTTGGGGGAAGAATTAAGAATTAATTGTATTAAGTTGGAAAGAGAGGCTATAATTAAATGCCATAACAAGTGTATGTTTAAATGTTTCTTTCTTTTTAATACTTTTATATTTTTTTATTTGGTGGGTTGGGTAGATAATTTTTTTTCCACGTAAGTTAACTAAATAAATGTCGAAACGACGTAACTTAAATTGTTAAAACTATGGCCACTACTTAAGCACGCTCTCATCATTACAACTAAATTGAAATCAATTATGTCAGAAATGATGAGTGATTAATATCGAACTCTGAATCTATTAACCAAATTCGCACAAACTCACACATAATTGTATGTGCGCAAATATATATAGTCAGTCTTGTCTGAGACATAACATAATACTTTTACATGTTTTTGATATATTCTTGTTTTAAAAATATTACAAAAACTAATAAAAATATCACATTTCATACCAGCTTATGGGATACAAAAATAATTAGGACTCTCAAAATGGATCGGCAGGACGAAACGAGCCAAAAACCTTCCAAAAGTCTATCTTTTGGGACCAACACACTTATTGGCGGGCCAACTCAAACCAGAAACTGTAAGACACGTTCTTTTCGAATGTCAATTTGCATTTAGTGTATGGATGGAATGTGTGAGATGGTTCGGGATGTACACAGTTTTAACATCCAATCCAAAAATAAGATTACTCCATTTTAGTAGACTTATTGGCAGAAAGGATGGGAAGACCCTCATGGTGGGCTTGTGGGAATGTATTACTTAGTCGATTTGGAAAGCCCAGAACGCCATTATTTTTCGTGAAAAAAGAACAGAAGTTAAAAAGATAATAGAAGACATAAAGAGGAGACTGTGGAATTGGGTGATCGAGACACAAGATTTCTTTTAATGTATGGTACAATGAACCTAGGGCAATATTTGAGTAAATTGGGGTTTCTTTAAAAAGAACTTGTAGGAGTTGGATTCCTAATTTCTTGAGGCTCCAATGCCAAATTCGTTGTAAAATTGGATACTACTCATGCCCTAATAATGAATGAATAAATTTTTCCTATCCAAAAAAAAAAAAAAAAAAACTTATTGGCAGCCAACGCACCTTTAATTTTGTTATATTTTTTTAAATTGTTAAAATATAATTTAAAAGCTCTAATACATAAAATTAATCCAAATCAAATGTAACCAAATCAAATGTAATCAACAATTTATCACGATAACTGTCACTGTATTAATATTAAAACAATATTGATCTTACAAATAAAATTCATGAAAAATAATTTTCTACAAATTAAAATTACCAAAGTCCACCCAACCCACCAAAACCCGCAGCCAAATGGGCCAACACATTTAGGCTCACATCCTAACGAGCAATGAAATCCCCAACCCAACACTCATTCAAGTTCTCTTTTTATTGAATATACAAGCAAAATCATAAGCCATTATCTTTTTTTCCACTAATCAAACTCTCCAATGCTCTAACATACCATCATAGAAATTAGCGGTGAAAAGAGTAAGAAACTAAAAAATTTAGAGCATTGGAAAGAAAAGAGATATCACTTACAAATTATGCAACGACGGTTTTTTATGGGTTCAGTTACACAAATTCAATAGGTAACATAATGTGAAACTCAAATTTATCAAATCAAAAAAAAAAAAAAAAAACACTGCAAAATCACCCATGTAAGAATTAAGTTTGGACTCAAATTATGTACGCAAAAATCATAGTTCATATAAATCACATCCCAAATCAACATAAAATCCAACGGATATAAAATAGTAGGTACATCTAATGAGTTAAAACCCAACAATCACATAAACAAACAAAACTAAATTGGTTTAGACCTACGAATGGGAATGGCAAAAAAAAAATGACAATGAAGTCCACAATAAATACTTCAATAGATCAAAGATTTTTGCATTTACAGTACAATAACACCCTTAAGAAAATCCAAACATATTTTAAAAATAAAAGTATATATCAAATAACAAATTACAAAATACTAAAAAAAGCAAATTAAGTAATAATACGCACTCATTATCTAAAATCAAAGTCAACTTTACAAGATGTGAAAAGGGAACATAGGACTATAGGAGAGGTAGGAAGCAGGAACCTATGCATTCACAGGGCAAAAGGCCACAAACCGGCAAGTAAAGAAATGAGTATTAAGTATCAACAAAAAATTTACCACAAAAAACACACCGTTTAAAAAGAACTTGAACACAGCATGAAATTAAGCATCAAATGTGTTGACTGACTCATTGATCATCCGAAGCAAAGAAAATATAAGGTTAGCATTGAACTAATAATTCTAAACCATGTTAAAACCCAAAACAAAGTAAGAACAAGAAATGAATTTGTACAATTAACATAATAGGATTTCATATAATTTCACAAAATAGAGGATACTGCTAACAAAATGGAACTGGAGTATATTTTCTCAGATGTACTAGTAAAAACACTTTACAGCCACTCTACTCAAATGACAAAAATCAACTTCCAAATATTATGGATAATATAGTGTTACTAAATATTTTATAGCACTAATACATTTCCTGTCCTAGTCAGAAGAAACATGTTTTCCAAAGATTTAAAGTATCAGGTGTTTCTTTCTTTACACTTACATTTAATATTTTTATGCACAACATACTTGTTTTCTCAACATTAAAGATTAGGGAAAACTTGTGTGTGACGTGTCACAATGAGACGATTCCCAAACTAGCACAAATTAAAACTCATCTATTCCAAAGTGTATATGTTCTAACATACAAATACACTACTCACAGTTATCAACATCTCATAAAATGAGTGATGCCACTTCAACTCAATCTCAAGAAACTATAGAAGTTAAAGATAGTAAGGCTTAAAAACTAGTCAGATGCCCTTGAATACCATTAAAAGAAACAACATTAAGTATGGTCAAATTGAATTGAATTAAAATCAAGACAGAGTGACTGCACTATATCAAACAAAACGATATGGAAAATTAAATCTCTTAGAATAGATGGAGTTTTTACAAAATATATAAGGGTAAGACTATAATTAATCATGATAAGTTATTGCTTGTTGACGAATCTTGATAGGTTAAACAAATGACAACACATACTTCCTGAATATGTATTACCAGACAATATCTCGTGCATTTTATAATAAAATTACCAATATAAATCAGAAATCAAAATACCAAAGGACAAATAATCCAAATTAAACCTATTTATAACCAGTAAGGAAACCAAATCAAAGTGTCCCAAAACATTCTCAATCGGCCCTTCAGTAAAAAAAACAGAACAAGTACCAAAATATTAAAGTCACAAACACGAGGTCTCTTAATTTAATTCAAAGAACATACTGCAGATGATAGAAGTAATAAAAGCATAATCGCTACTGACATTTTAACGGTAGGATTTCTGGAACCTCGAACGAGCTCCACGTCCTCCAAACTTCTTAGGCTCACAGCGCCTTGGATCAGCAACAAGCAGAGTCCTGTCGTACCTCCCGAGGATATCTTTGATCTCCTTCTTCGACTGTTCGTCCACGTATTTCTGATAAAAGGCGACGAGCGCTTTCGCAATTGACTGACGAATGGCGTAGATCTGAGAGGTGTGACCTCCACCCTTGACGCGGATGCGCATGTCAACACCGGCGAAGCGGTGGCGGCCAAGGAGGAGGATAGGCTCAAACGCCTTGTACCTGAGAATTTCTGGCTGGACGAGCTCGATTGGGACTCCGTTAATTTTTATCAGCCCACGGCCGCGCTTGCAGTGGGTGACGGCCACTGCCGTCTTCTTACGACCAAAGCACTGCACAGATTCAGTCGCCGTCGCCATGGTTGCGTGCAAACGAGAAGGGTTTTCTTTTTGGATTGAGGCGAGAATAATAGGGTTGAGAAAGGATTAGGGTTTTGGACGATTAAATACCGAACGCCTATTGTTGCAAAATTACTGGGGTATCCCTGAATGATTTGGGCCGAGTTAAATTTATTGTATTCTATAAATATTCTAATTTTTGGGCTGACTTAATTTATTGGATTCCGCACATGTTTGCATCCCTTGGGCATCATATTGGGTTTCAAAAGCGTCAGTAGCTGGCCCAATTATTTGCACCCATTTTTTCTTTAAACTAGTAATCACTATTTAGAAAAGGGACTGACTATATATGAATTAAATTACCTATCATATCCTTTCTTTCTTCTTTATATTTTTTTTTTACCGTCTCTTTATAGTCTCTTTAAATTTTATGCACTCTTTTAGTTCACTGGTTTTTTGCTTATCATAGATTGCGATGTTAGCCACAATTTTTTCTTTCTCTTTGTTGGAACCATTGATGTGTTGTCGAAATAAAAATGATTTTTCAAATTTATATGTTCGACCAACAGATGATTTTCAGTTATTTTGATCAAACAGTGATAAACTATGAATTAATACAGCAAGTATCAATTTTTCGAAAATCTCATGAAAAAGTGTTATGATTCATTGTTTGAATTGGAAAAAAAAAATCTTGTAATTATTCAATTTTGTTCCTTTTATTGTTATACCCCTGAAACAAAAAAAAAAAGTGCATGCGTTGTAATGGACCCAGGGGCGGTTTCTTTGGCAATGTCAGGGACTGAAGAATGGCTCGAAAAAGAGAGAGAGAAAAAAATGAGAAAGGGGTATTTTTGTTAATTTATAATTCTTATTGGTGTATTATTATGAAGGGGTATATAGTTGGACTCTTTAGAAAATTTTAAAAAATTTGGTCCGTTCGGTTCGGTCCGGTCCTAAAATTTTAAAATCGAACGGACCGAAAAAATCGAATGGACCAAATTTTATAATTAAACAATAATAATAATAATATACATACATACATATAAAATAAAAAATATATTTGTATACGGACTAGTGGTTATGATTGAATGAATTAAGTGATTTGTATACCAACCGAATGGATCGAATATTTGTATAAAATAAAAATCGAATGGACCGAATCTTTATAGTTTAAACCTTTTGTTTGTAATTTGATAAACTTTTTTTATATTAATTGCAGGTTTGCATGATATTGGAGGATTGAAGTCATGAATGAAGTGATTTTATATTTAAATTAATATTGTGTGATTTTAATTAAACTTCAAACTTTGGACTATGATGTATTTGTGTGTTGAATATTTGTATTGAACTAAATTATGTTGTATTCGTTTAAATATTAACATTCGATTCTATTTCGTATTGCATGAGTATCTCCTTAAATTGTTGGTATTGAATTAGATTTAATGATATTTATAATGCATAATATTTATTAGATTGAAATACATATGATTTTAATATAAAATGGTATTTTGGACCGAATTGACCCGAACGGAACGAATGGACCGAACCGAAAAAACTCGGTTCAGTCCGGTTCGGTCCTATCCCTAATTCGGTTCGGTCCATAAAATTAAAATTTATGGTATTTCGGTTCGGTCCAAAAACTGGACCGAACCGACCATTTGGACTGAATGACCACCCCTACTCCCCGTCCCACATTAGTCTATAAACCTAAAGTGACATATTTTTTTAAAAAATGCTTAAAATTGACTTCAAAGGGTTTTATTTGAATATAAAGTAATATTGTGAAGGAGTTATAATTGTGTGTTATTTTTATAGGATGTGAAGAGTATCGCGAGATGAAAGGAAAAAAAAATTGTAAAAATTAATATGGAGCGAAGTAATTATATGTTGTTCTCTTCTTCCACTTTTTCACCATAAAACATGTTTATTATCAATTTATTAGTTAATCTAAGCTTTTAACATTACTATAAAATATATTTGAATCTTTCTCCACTAATGATCCACTAAAAACACAACATGGAAAAATCACTTAGACTTGATTAATTAGATAAGTTAACACAAATGTATACGGACTTTTTCCTTTTCTTAATCAGATGCTTGATTTAATAAAATAAAAATAGTGTGATTTAATTGGTAAAGTTGAATGCAAAGGAAAAAATTGAAGAACATGATTCAAGATATTGATTATTTTGTGTGTCAATGATGACTTTACAAGTTAGACGGAAATAAATAATTAAAAATAAAAAATTGAATTTTTTTTACAAGAATAAAATTTATTCTTCAATTTCATCGACTACCAAAGTAGAACCTCAAAACAAAACAACATTGTCAACGAACCAACAATGAAAGTCTCTTAGAAAAACATGTACAACATCAACAAAAGGTAAAGTCGACTCAAGACTAGACATTCTCCCACAAAACGAGCACTTCCCAACTAGTGCTCACACTTCGACATGACGTTTTCAAAGTAAACAACTCACGTCTCTTGACGAGTATCACCACATCTTCAAGAGTTCCGACGAACTGAACAAACATGAATTGTACTCTATGTGAATGCACATGATCATGTATGCACTTTGAAAAAAAAAATCGTTCGATTTTCAATCGCTTTTCAATTTAATTAATTGAAAAATATCAAATGCATGCACTTATTCATAAATATGTTTATTGGGTGGGAGACATAATGACAATGAATTTATCTCACAGTGACATTTAATGTTATTATTTAATTTATTTTCAATTTGTAATGTCGTCATTAATTTATTTTCAGTTACAACCTTTTTGAAATTTTCATGTAATTCAAATGAAAACTTGTGAACTGAATTAATTCAGATCAACGAATTCAATATCAATTGAACTTGTATAATTGAATTAATTATACTAAGCATTCAATGTGTGATAGTTAACTCTCAATTAACTTTTCCCACTTCCCAACAACACTCTAATTCATAAAATATATTTTGACGTTTAAATTTCGGAATTTAATTTTCCATCCATACTCAAATTCGATTTTTGAGATTATAAATACATCACGATAATTTATTTAGAAACTGAATCGACCATATGTCGTTTAATTTTCCACAAATTAAACTTTGAACCCTCATTTAATTGGTGAAACAACGATTCTCTCACACTATCATTAATTAACAACTAAATATTCATTTACTTTTATTATGTAACAATATTTAGCTGGTTTTAAAACCAATTTTCCAAAAAATAATAATAATAATTTGACCAAATTCAAGAGGCATAATTACTATTGCCGAAAAATGTGCTCAACAGTAGGCATGAATGTAAATTAGATGGGATGATGATGGGAAAACGAGTTTATCATGAAAGAATTCTCCATTTTTTTATTGATAAAGTTGTAATTTGATATCGTCACCTTTTAGTCATAGGTAGTAGGACGGTAACGACATAAACTTATCATCTCCAACATATATTAGTTCATATTAATTGTGATCTATGCAAATAAATAAAGATATTAGTGTCTTTTGATATTCAAAATTATGAAAAATACTAGATAATTAGTTTAAATTTGTTTGGATTTTTCGTAAATCTAAAATCTTTAATTATGATGTAGTACATATGTAAGAAATATCTAAAATCCACCAAACCCAATCCCTATGTTCCACTATAACACATCATTTAAAGTTATGTGAATTAAAAAACCAATAATATATTGGGGATCTGGCAAATTTTCAAGAAAGATGGATATACATATCAATTATAACTGTTCAAGAATATATTTAATTTTTTATAAATTTTGTTTAGCTTTTTCGGAAATTTGAAACCTTAATTATGATGGAGTACATATGTAAGAATTTTTTAAAAACCGTCAAACCCAATCCTTATGTTCCACTAAAATACGCCATTTAAAAACCAATAATATGTTGGGGACCAAGCTAATTTTCAAGAAGGGTGGATATACATATCAATTATAATTATAATTGTTCAAGAAAATGTTTAATTTTTAAATAGATATAGTACTTATATAAGACAATGATATTTATAGTGATCGAGTTCACATAAACTTTTATCTTTCAAAGAATATCGGAAAGAAGATGAAATTAACACGAAACCAAGGCTGAAAATTTGCCAAATCAAATGGACTAAGATATATGTTCATTCATCCAAAATATATGACAGATAAAACTCCCGTCACAACAATTTAAAAAAGAAAAGGTTGGGCATTTATTAAGAGAAGGATAAAATTTCAAGAGATGCGGCGGCAAAGGGTGATCCCATCTCCGACGGGAAGCTGACAAATCTCGATCCTTGGATCAGCAGCGAGAGCCTTGTTGAGTTCCAACACGAAATCCCGATAATACCTAATATACTTCCTTAATGGTGCGTCTGGTGGGGCCACCACTGAGCCGTTCCATAGGGTGTTGTCATACCCGATCACTCCACCAACTTTAACCAAGTCGATTAGTCTCTTGTGGTAGTTTAGGTAATTGTCTTTGTCAGCATCCACAAAAACGAAATCAAATGTTCCATCGTACTTTCCCTACAACAATGTAGATTATTGGAGCACTCAAATGTAATTTTCCGCCACTTCAATCTCAATTCTCAAAAGGGAAAAAACACTATGCAAATTTTGCCTTTTTTCTTTTTAGTTTGATAAAAGGTGATTTACTTATGTTTCTGTTTTGGTTAGACCTTAAAGATAATTTTATTTGAAGACTCAAACTTGTACAAGTCATGAGTGTTAAAAATAATTAACGGTTTTTCAACGATTTTTTTTTATATAATTAATGAGTTCAAATCCTGATCTTTTATTACTACCTCTATATCATGATTTTACTTGCAAATAACATATTAAAAAAAAATATGTGTAGAGTTGAATAAAATTTTAATATTTTTATTCTTTATTGACTTTTGAGTTTTTTTTTTTTTTTTATATTTGAAAATAATTGTAGAAAGATAATCACGGATACTAGACTAGACCAGATACATTTTAGAAATAATGGATGGTAGGAAAATTAATCAACCAGGATATATTTAGTAGGCACTTGGTTAGCAATTCATCAATGGTAATAGGAATGAAAATTATTTTCCATCTATACCCTTATAATAAAAATGACATGTTGGGGGAAGAATTGTTACAATTGTGAATCTATTGCTAATGTCATGCTCCAATTTTGGAATAGGAGTGAACAACAAATGGTTGTTGATAGAGGAAGAGGAAGAGGAGAGTGATTGAGGAGGAGGATTGTAGGAAGAAAATAGAGTAATCAAAATGGAGTAGTGATTAACTTATTTAGGAGAAGAGGTAGTGATTTTATATTCATTAACCATCATAATTATACTAATTTTCTGTTTCATTCTCATTACCATTGCAGAATTCCTCCCCCCCAATAACCGATTAAGAAGCAAGTTAGAGGGCGCTTGGTTAGTCATTCTTCAATGGTAATGGGAATGAAAATTAATTTTCATCTATGCCCTCATAATAAAAATGATATGTTAGGAGAAGAAGTGTTCCAATGGTGACATCATTGCTAGTGTCATGCCCTAATTTTGGAATAGTAATTTTGGAATGGAAGTAGACAACAAATGGTTGTTGGTGGAGGAAGAGGGGAGTGATTGAGGAGGATGATTGTAGGAAGATAATAGGGTAATCAAAATGGAGTAGTGATTACCTTATTTAGGAGGAGAGGTAGTGATTTTGTTCTCATGAACCATGCTAATTACACTAATTTTCAATCTCATTCTCATTACTATTAAAGAGTTGTTAACCAAGCGCCACTTTAATTCTATATTTATGTCCCATATCATGAAAACTTTGCTTTCCCATGATTTCTGGGTATTACTAATTTAAGAACAATTAATTTCTATTTTTTGTACTATTCAAATTGGGCAAATCACGATTAGGTTGTGACTAATTAAAATTCAATTGATTTAACAAAAAATAATAAAGTAAAGCAAGGATCAGTGAGACTTACATCTTTAATCATTTCATCAAGACGAGGCAAAGCGGGACCCTCTTTAAAGTCAATTTTGTGTGCAAGGCCAGCCTTTTCTATGATGGGCAGGCCCAACTCATAGTTCTCCTTATTAATGTCCATTGCCAAAATCTGCATCAAAATGTAATAATTATTAATAAAATTCAGAAAGAAACAAAAGAAATACTACAATTTATTTAATATAAGTATAGCCAGCTTCTGTGTTGATTTATAAGCCAGATTTTCTAATAATGTTTTCTGTAAATAAAAGTTTAAAATGTAGTAATAAATTAATTGAATCCGTCAAATGCCTTTTTTTCCTTTACTAAATACGACTATATGAGAATCCGAATCCAACGTGTTTTTTTTTTAATCTATTTCACCTATTCTATTGCTTTAATTTCAAGTTACCGACGATTGGGTGATGAATAATCATTTTCATATTAATTAGTATAAGTTTTTGCAAAACTAGTATAAGTTTTTGGGAGTATAAGTTTTTGCAAAACTAGTATAAATAACTCTTTAAAAGTACTTTTTCGTTAATTCCGCCAATTAATTAGATACAATCACAATCTATTAAAGAAATTATAATCTGAAATTCATAAGGATAATTACATTTACATCATTTTCTTATTTCATTTATAAGTTTATTACCGGGTGTTCATGCAACAATGATGTCATGTTCTTTGAAGGGAAAAAAAAACGGAATCCGAAAATTGAAAACATCATATCCGTGATTGTCTTTCGTTCATTAATGCGTATCACACGATATTAATTCCCCCATCACTTCTAATGCACTAATTACGCGATTACAACACAAAAGTTTAATAAGCAATTCCATAAAAATTACATCCAAACTTGCCTAATTAGTCTATTTCAAAAATCGGATAAATTGAATTTTTGGTCCCATAAAAATAGGTGGTCTATAAAAATGATTCTTTTTTTTTTTTTTTTGACATTTTTTGTTCCTAAATTTTATTCGACATTATAGGTCCCAAAAAAAGTGCAATTTTGATACTAAAAAAATGTATAAATTATAGTTTTTAGTTCCAAAAATCAACAAAAGTGACCAAATTTGCAGAAAATTGGACCAAAAAAGAGAACCAAAATTGTTATTGAAAATTTCTCATGAAACCAAATTTACAAGTTTTCCTTTCAAATTTATTTAAACAGTCCAAAAAAAAAACATTAATAATTTGTATGTACACCTACAGTAATATACATGTGTGCTTGCCATGGGACACAATTTTACTAAAAAAAAAAATTGTTATTCTTAATTTTTTTTTTTTTTTTGTATAAAGTACCTTTCCATCATCCGGAAGTGCAAGAGCTGTGGCCAAGAGAGAGTAGCCGGTATAAACGCCAATTTCCATTGTGTTTTTAGCATTAATCAGCTTCAAAAGCATGCTCAGAAACTGCCCCTCATCCGGAGATGTCGTCATAAGGTTCCTATTTTAACCAAATTTCCGGATCATAAAATCAGAAAAGAAAGTCCCCCATTTTCATTGTTTATATATTATTTTTGAGAAAATCGACCGAAACAAACCATGGATGCTTTGCGGTTATTTCTCGGAGCTCTTTCATCGCCTCAGGCTCTCTCGGATACACACTGGTTTCCAGAATATACTGTAATTTCAAAGTAATAAACAAATAAATTCACCAAAATTAAAAATCCGAACCAAGAAACTAAAATTCCAAATAATTAATTTTGTGATACATGGAAAATTAAATCCTTCACTTACTTGATAGAGAGCGTCGCTTTGCAAGAGGCTTTTGTGCCCTACCTCCTTATGCTGAGTTGGTTCCTTAGCTTGAACATTTTCCTCACCATTTCCGGCCATTTTTCTTCTGATTTCGACTGCTACTTTTCTCTCTCCCTCTTTTGTTTTAAGGGTTGTACCTGAGAAATGAATCTAATATATAGATGATTCGATCCGGTCCGACCGGTACAATGTTAGTCTTCGTAGTTGTTGGGTTCACGAACCGAATATGGACCCGGTCGGGGGTTGGTGGGAGAAATCGAACGCAGAGAGCCGGTGGGCCCGTTGTTGAGTGCAAGTCAATCATTGGTTCGTTTGTTGCAATTGCGTAATTGTGACGCCACCTTCGCGCTATAGTGCTTCCGGTGTTTGGAGTATTTTGCCACGTGTTTGTTGATGATTGGTTGGTTCCTGGGAAAGTGGAGAGTAGGAAGCCCCACGTCCAAAATGGATGGTAAAAGGTTGGTGAAAATTGGGAGAGACTGTTGACAGAATTTGGAAAACAATCGTAAGATATGAAGAGTGTCTTTGATTTTTGGTGTTTCGAACGTTGATTGATGGATTGGAGGGCCTTGTTTGTGCAGTTGGTTTATAATATAGATTTATCTATTTCATTTTTTCTTTAGTTTTTAAATTATTAATCCGTGGTGTTTATTATTATTTTATTTATTATCCGCGTGTTATATATCCAAAATTATGAAATATCGAAAATAATATGAGTATGTATTTCATGAATCAATTTCATCATACAATTAAAATAATATAAATTATTTTCATTATACAATAATACTGTCAATTTAAAATCTCATTTCCACTTATAGCATACAAATACAACTGTATATACATATGCATACAATTATTGTAATAAATGCAGATTTGCACACTTCTTCAATGCTCTTAATTGAGAAATTGATTTTGAAATCAATGAAATTGAGTGTTAGATACTCGTTATTGACCAACTAGCGAAGTTTATTTTTTGGAAAATTCTACGGTCGATTACTATCGGAGTAGATGATCGTATTGTATTTATAATTTCAAAACCAAATTTCAATACTAGTGAGAAATTAAAATACAAATTTGAAACGTCAAAAAACACTTTATTTGGCTAGTAAACGTGGATTGCAAACTGAAAGTCAATTATCCTAAATTGAATGTTTAGTTTTTTTTTTTTGTTGATCGGTAAATGTTAGTTGTTAGTAGTTAGATTAGTTCACCAAGTCCTAAAATACACCCAGAAATCTCCAAGCCCTCCTTATAACTCCCATAATTCGTTCCCAAAGGGAATCGAACCCGGGTCACTCACTAGAGTGAGGAACCCCTAAATTGAATGTTTAGTGTGATTAATTCATTTATACAAACTCAATTGGGGATGTGTTGACAGGCATTTTCGTATGGATAGATGTATGTGGCTATTGGGGTTATGCCCGACAAACAATCAAAGTAATTGAACACGAACGATGGGGGAAGAACTTTCGTTCTTCCCTTGAATAAGAGCTTTTTGCATATATGATGAATGTGGGGAAAATGTGAACCCTTACAATGAGGGGGTGACCCCCTATTTATAGAGGTTCACCCTCAAAGGCCCAAAAGTGGTCATAAACTCGTTTTAACCCTTTATTTAGGGATTTATTACAATTATTAATCTAACGATCAACAGTAGATCTATAGTACATTAAATGCTCTTGTCTGATGTAGACCCTCGATCTTATCGGGCTAGTGTATCTTCGGGAATCTGACCTCCTGTCAGGCGAGAATATTTCCTGCTGTAACAATTGCCCCCAAGATTGGGCTCTGATTGCGGCCAGAGTTCGATCTTGATATGTGCTTCAAATAAGTTTTGCCCCCGAGCCTGAAAACAGGATAGCTCGAATGCCCCAGGGGAATCTTCGACGACAGGGTCCTTGATGGGCGAATCTTTCGAGTCATCTTCGAATTGTCAAACTTTCCTGAAACTGGTCGGGTTAGGTGGGGTACGATCTTTCATCGTGCCCCCCGAGTCGAGAACTGTGACGTTCAATTAACAAAGAGTTCTTGTCGCTGACGGGTAGCGGTTTAAAAAATTTAGCGATATGAGTCGATGTGGTTAATTAATAATGTGTTATAGCCGCATGGGGCAACGATTTTAGTAATAAGGCGGTAAGAACCGCAATGATAAATTAACGAAGTGCTTTGGCCGCTTGCGGGCAGCGACTTCACGAACAAAAGATTGATTTAACATTTTAATTGACTTAACAAATGAAAAACTAGTGAAGTGTTTTAGCCGATGACGGGCAACGACTTCATGAATACGAGATTGAATTAACAATCGATTAAAAGATTAATCAAATGATTAATGAGTGAAGTGCTTTATTTCAGATGCCTGCTGATTCTGAGACGCCCCAAGATAGAGATGAGATTGAAGAGGTGAGAGATGAGAAGAAGGTTGAGGGTGAAAGCACTCAAGCGAGCAAAGAGCTTGAAGAGGAAGACATTGAGAAGGGTGAGAGAGTTCCTAAGTGAAAGAAGGCAAAGGAAGCAAGGGAGAAAGTGAAAGAGACCGAGAAAGATGAATGGGGGGTACCCAAATCTGTGATACCCATCCCATATCCACAACGCTTCATGAAAAAGAAGTTTGATGAGAAATTTGCTAAATTCCTTGATATGTTTAAACAACTGCATATTAACATTCCCTTTTATGATGCTTTGGAACAGATGCCCAACTATGCAAAGTTTTTGAAAGACCTGATCGCGAAAAGACGACGAGTGGATGAGCCGAAGTTGGTGCAGCTGAACCATGAGGTGAGTGCATTAGTGCACAAGGCGCTTTCTCCAAAGCTGAAGGATACCGGGAGCTTCACCATTCTTTGTGATATCGGGAACGGGATCAAGAAGGGAGCGTTGTGTGACCTTGGAGTGAGCATAAATTTGATGCCGTTGTCGCTTTTCAAGAAGTTGGAAGGTGGAGAACTTCAACCGACGATGATGACGCTTCAACTTACCGACCGGTCTATCACGAGACCTCAAGGTGTTGTTGAAGACGTCCTCGTCAGAGTTGGAGATCACATTTTTCCAGCCGACTTTATGGTGCTAGAGATGGAGGAAGATGAGCACGTGCCCCTAATCTTGGGAAGACCGTTCTTAGCTACGGCGGGGATGGTGCTAGACGTGGCAAATGGGAAGATTACGTTGAAGTTGATGATCAAGAAGTGAAGATTTTCCTATATGAAGCCATGAAGCACCCGAAGGAGGATGAGAGTTTGTATTGCATGGATGCAATTGATCCTCATGTTGAAGACACACATCCTATCTCTAATCTTTCTCATGTTCGTGATTTCTTTAATCCTTCACTTGTTGATTTAACCCATGAGCAGTATGATCTTGATTCTTTTGATAGGGATAAAGTGAAGAAGTTGAAGGAGAAAGAGGTGAAAAGTGTGGACGTGGTCCAGTTGGAGGGAAAATGAAGAGTTAAGAAGAAAAAATCCAAATTCAAGAACTTGTTTGGTAAGACTCCTCCAGATAAAGGTGAGAAGGAGTTGAGACCCATAACACTTGGGGATGAGAAGAAAACAAAGGAGCTCATGATGGAGGGGCATCAAGGAAAGGAATGCAAGCACCACTCTTATGAGAGTAAGGGAGGTAAATTTGAGTATGATGCCCCATAAGCTCCTTTGAGCTCGGTCCGGCATGAGGACCTTAAAAATAGCGCTGAATAGGAGGCAACCCATTTTATTTGCTTTTAGTTGTTTTTAGTTTCTTATTATGTTATTAGGGTGTTGTTGAATCGTAAGTTTTAACCTCGTACTTGAGAGTTTATTTTGTAGGCTTGTCTCGATGGAGTACTCGAAAGGGAGGAACTCAAGCAAGGGACTTGTTGGTGAACGAATTTAATCGTAAGGATTAGTGGCTGTTTTAATCCGTTTTTACGTCACCAATCAATAACGTGTGATTGATTACCACCGTAAATGGTAAATCGGGGTTTGGGTTTATCGAATTTGTAAATTCGGTAGTCGAAATTGGACTTATTTCGTGTATGTGTGAGTTTGGGTGTATTTGTGTGTATTTTTAGTCTGAAATTTGAAAATTATTCAAGTAAGCTGGAGAACAACTATTTATAGAGACTAGCAAGCATGAGGTGTCCAAGACTCTTGGTCTCCCTAGCCTGCATGCTTGACATGTGTCCCTTTGATCTTATCTAAGCTGAACCTTAGCTACAAAGTCTTCTTTGGTCCTTATCTCGGACTCACTGTTGTTCGTCTAGGTCGGCTTAATTGATCTTGTTCTCTCCAACTGAAAGTTGTTCGCCTCTTGAGGTTGTACTTTGGAAGTTGCTTGCCTTATGGCTTTGTTCAGCTTGGCGTTGGGATCTTTGTCCTTTGTTCACTTGTACACACCTCCTTGGCTATTTGTTGTATCATGGTTTGACCAAGTTGTTCGTCATTGATGACTTCACAGTTGGCTCATTCTTGGTCTTGGGCATGAATTCCTGTTCGCCCATTAGTTGTTCGTCGGGGAGTTGTTCGTCACTTTATACACCTCTAAAATTGGTAGATGCACCCCAACTTGATTTTCTTTGTTGATTACCCTTGATTTGAGGTTGGTTCTTCATAATCTTTGATGTAGCTTTAATCCTTGTTCGTCATTTATTGACTTATGTTCGCCTATCAACAATTGCCCCCTATCCTGGCTATATGTTGCCCTTGACGAGCAACTTTGTGGCGAGCAACTATAGTTAGGATATCAAAATGATGAGGGTTGGGGCGAACATCATTGGCTTGGGCGAGCAACTTATGATCTGTCGTTTCGTCTTCCCAAGGTCTGGGAGTTGTACGAAGATGACGTGGGCGGCATGGCTGTGCGCCGCCCACGCGCGAGCAATCCCGAGGCCACGCGCCTCTATAATTACATATAGGTCCCTAAATTTTTGAACTTGTACGGAAATTACCCCGTTTTCTCTCAATTTGGCCCCAGGGCTTTTGGGAAATTTCGTCTGGGACCCCGCTTTTGCTTGGGGTATAAATAGTGGGAAAACTGAAATTCTTCCCACTTTTCCCCCTCTTGCAACAGTGCTCCGGCGACTTCCGCTTTCTCCGGCGATTCCAAGCTTCTCCGGCATCTGTTCTTCAACGTTTGGCTTCAAATTTCCACTCCCAGGTAGTTATTTTTCTTCTTCTCTATCTTTTTTCTTCGAAGATTCTTTCTACCGCCGTGTGGACCCAAACGCCACCGTCTTCTCCGGGAAAACGCCGCCGTCTGCAACACTATCCGTCACCGCCTAGATTTTTTCTCTCCCTCCTATGTCTTCGCACTCGAGCAATA
This sequence comes from Ballota nigra, assembly GCA_947034835.1. Classification (NCBI taxonomy): domain Eukaryota; kingdom Viridiplantae; phylum Streptophyta; class Magnoliopsida; order Lamiales; family Lamiaceae; genus Ballota; species Ballota nigra. Next base: position 81,934,440 of record OX344721.1, read on the forward strand.
AGACTGAGGAGACCTTAGACCCACTCTTTCCAGTCGCGGTCCCCGTCGATCAACCTCCCTTCGAGATTTCCTCGGCGTCGGATCTTCACGTGGATTCAGTGGTTCGCTCTGTGGAGGACACCGGTGTGGGCCCATCTGGGAGAGAACTTACAGTTGTGGCGAGCAAAAATCGGGACGAAAATCCTTCGTCTTCTGCTGAATCTGAAGATCCAGATCTTAACGAGCTCACTCGTGAATTTTTGGAGGGTATCAACTTCCCATCCCCAAGGATGCGGGAAAATGAGATTCCAGCAGGGGTTGCTCGTCTATTTGAATGGCGAGCATACGCTGAACGATATGCGAACAGCTTTTCCCGTCCCCAGAGACAAATAATGGACAAGGTGAAGACTGACTACCAGGCGAGCAAGATCAAGAGTGTTGTTCGCGAAGACGAACTGGACTCCATCCGAAAGGAATATAAAATCCCCTTTGATATTCACATGTGGGCTCCTCAGAGGAGGGAAAGAGCTGATCGCCCACCTCCAGGATGTACGGCGATCAACATTCACACTCTAATTGCCGGACTAAAGTTGCCTCTTCCACCCGTTGTTGGTCGATTCCTGGAGGCGACCAACTTGGCCATCACCCAAATTACTCCAATTGGGTGGATGAACCTTTTGGGCTCCATGTGCCTGTTCGCCTTGGAGGGGTACGTTGATCGGATCACTGCGGAAGAGATCAACTACCTGATGACAATCACAAGTTGCCCCCGAGGAGAAGATGGCTATCACTACCTCAAAGCCAGGACTGGGTTGAAAATGGTGGAAGAGGTACCGAACAAGATTCGTGACTGGAAACAGCACTTCTTCTGGATTGGGGGTGATTGGCGAGCATCTTCCGGTCCACACGGCGGCCCTGGACGAATAAATTCTCCAGCAGCCTATGGAAAACTGAAACGTAAGTTCAATTCTTGCTCGCCTTTGGACAGTTGTTCTAATTTAACTTTTTTTGTTTGTTCGCAGGCCCTCGTCTACCCAAGTGGGATTCGAAAGAGGAGGAGTTGAACTCCGAGTTCCTGTTTACTTCGTGCTTGGTCGGCCTCCGCAATAAAGCAGATAGAACTATAGACTATCTCTGCCGATCAAGGTGTCAAAAAGCTGCTCGCCTTTTGACTTACCCACATCATTTGGAGGCTCAAGCTGAGGTGCCCCCTGGTATGGAAATTCCTAACTCCCTGCTCAAGTCTTGTTCGTCGTTAACATGTTTAACTTGCTCATCTAATCTTAAAAATTTTTTTTTTTTTTTTTTAGCCGAGCAAGTAACAGTCGCCGTTCCCCCAAGCTACGCTCTTCTTGAGCAGAAGGTCCTTGAAATGGGGCCACCAAGAGGGAAGAAAAGGAGAGGGGACCCTCCACAAGCCGTGCTCGCCCTGTCGAACAGGCCTGAGGGGGCTAAAGTTCTAAGATCGGCTGCCCCCCCAGTTCAAATTCGGTCTCCTCCCGTCTCCCCACCTCGTGGTGGTAAGCGCCTTAAGAAGGCAGACGGGACCCCACTAGCCGGAGATGTCCCCGGCAAGGGGAAAGAAAAGGTGGGCGAAGGTCATGCTCGCCACGAAGAGGATGCTATAAGGCGTTCTTCTGGGGAGCCCACGGAAAGGTTGGGGAAAGCGAGCAAAGATGTAGGCTCACCCTGTGGCCCAGAAGACCTTACATTCCTAGGATGGGATGATCGGAAGTTTGCCGAGTAAGTATCTATCCTCTCTTGCCGAACAACTTTCATCCATTTTTTTATTTTTCTAAGTATCAATTGCTTTTTTGTTTGCAGATACCGTGCCGATGATTATCCCGGCCGAGCAAGTGTTGTACACCAGTACGCTTGCTCGAAGACTCCCGTAAACATAAGGGAGATTCCTGGCGAACATGTTCGCAAGGCGACGGAGTTGGTCGCCCGGGCCTGGACGCGTCCTCTGGACAAGGCCATCCTTCAGCAGGGGCAGATGGACAATCTCCATCTCTCGATGATGCTCGTCGCCAATGGCCTTGTTACTGCTCAGAGGGCAATCACCCAAGTCGCCGAGCAAGAAAAGTCTGCCCGCCAATATGCGAGTACTGCTCGGCAGCTTTCTGAAGAAAAAGATGGCCTGGTGAGCCAATACGAGGCCAAGATTGCTCGCCTTAACAACCAGATCAATGTTTACATTGATGCTGAGCACAAGCGCCTTGAAGAGATTCAGGCCATGTCCAAAGAGCTAATGGATAAGGAGAATTTGCTCGGCGAGGGAGAGAAGAGATTGACTTCGGCCGAACAAAGAATTGCTGAGCTTGAGGCGGAGAATGCTCGCCTCCGGGAAGCAGAAGCCAACCTCTTCACCCGCGAGCAACTTGAAGAGGAGGTTCAAACTCGCACCGTCCCCATCTCCAACCTTGGATATATTTGCGCCTACGCGGACAGCATCCGTACGGCCGATGCCTATGACTACAAGGAGATGGTGGAGGAGATGGCTAAGGATTTGAATGAGTTCCTCGAGAACTATCCTCCGCCGAACAACGTCAAAATCCAATTGGCGGATTTGGCTGTGCTGGGGGTTAAACTGGATAAACTCGACCCCAGCATCACCATCACTCATCCTCCACCAATTGTTGATGATGGCGAGCAAGAAGATGAACCGGCTGCCGCGGACGAGCAAAGTGCTAAAGAAGCGGAGGATAAGGCGGCTGAAGACCTTGCTCGGGAGATGATTGTCGACCCCTCTGCCGAGCAACCTCAAGATCCTCCTCCCGCCGAACAGCAGTAGTTTTTAGGACTTAGCTTTTTCTTCATCTCTTTTGTAGTAGTTGCTCGTCCCTTTTTGTAGTACTTGTAATGGCTGCTTCCAGCTTGTACTATTTTTTAGGCTTAATGCCTTTCTTTAATGGAAAATGTCTTTCTCATGTTCGCTCATTTTCTTATATATGTTAATTGCCTTTACATTTCTGTCAATGCCTTTACAATTATAACATATAATGTTGGGCTTTTGTTCGAATTGAACCTGCCTTCAGTGGAATCAGGGTTCAGCCTTAGGTTCTGTTCATTTTAAAAAACGAACAACCTTTAAGTGGCTTTGGTCCTTAGGTTCTGTCCATTTGTAAAACGAACAACCTTTGAATGGACTTGTACCTCGAGCTTTTGGACTTTTCCTTTTTTGACGAACAACTATTATATTTACATTGCAAAGTAATTACAAGTGTTGTAAGACTGTCCATCACTATCATATACAATCTGACGAACAGCTTTAAACACAAACTAAAACTTGCTCGCTTATAATATTTTTTGCCGAGCAACACTATTTATAAAACCAAAAGCACTAGCACCAGACTATACAATGTGCCGAGCAACTTTTGAATCTATACTTAAGAAAATTTAAAAAATTAGGCAAGTTTTTAGCCTTCTTAGCCTTCCTTCAGCTCATACGCATCCCTTGCCCCCCAAGACATTTGTTCGCCCAACTTTATTGATAGTACTTCTTTAGATGTACAGCATTCCAGGAGTATTGGGCCGGCTTGCCTTCCATGTCCTCAATATCGTATACGCCATTGATGTATCTTTCTGTTATACGATACGGGCCCTCCCAAGTTGGTCCCAATACACCTGGAGATTGGGCGAGCAACTTTCTTAGAACCAAATCTCCAACTCTGAATTCCCTAACTTTTACATGGGAATTATAGTAACGTTCTGCTCGCTGCTTGTATGTGGCATTTTTTAGCTCGGCATTCAACCTTTTTTCTTCGAGCAAATCCCATTCAGCATTTAGAGCAGAGTTGTTCGCCTGTTCATCAAAGTTGGTCGTCCTAAATGTAGTGGCCTTTAACTCAATTGGTATTACAGCCTCTGTCCCGAAAGCCATCGCAAAGGGTGTTTCTCCGGTGCTAGACCTGGGAGAAACTCTGTATGCCCATAAGACTTCCGGAAGTTCTGTAGACCAACTGCTTTTACTCTCCGCCAGTCGCACTTTTAATGTATGCTTTATGATTTTATTCACAGCTTCAACTTGTCCATTCGACTGGGGGTGATAAGGTGTGGAGTAATGTTTCTTGATCCCCCACTTCGTACAGAATTCTCTCAACTCTTGTCCATCAAATTGTGGACCATTGTCTGTCACAATTGCCTGTGGAACTCCAAAACGACAGACAATATTCTTCCAAATAAAGTTGATCATCTTCTGCTGTGTGATATTCACCATGGCCTCTGCTTCCGCCCATTTTGTGTAATAATCGACTGCCACGACGGCGAATCGAACATTTCCAACTCCAGCCGGGAAAGGACCAATGATGTCCATCCCCCATCTTGCAAAAGGCCATGGGCTGTATACTGACACAAGTTCTTGAGCCGGGGTATGTATACCTGGGGCAAAAATCTGACATTGATGGCAAGTCTTGGCTTTTTTTATTGCGTCTTGACGTAAAGTCGGCCAATAATAGCCTTGTCTGATTGTCTTGTATGCCAAAGCTTGCCCCCCAGTATGATTTCCACATACTCCAGCATGTATCTCTTCGAGTACTGCTTGCCCTTGCCCCCTAGGCAAACATTTGAGAAGTGGGATTGATATTCCCCTTTTGAAGAGTTGCTCGCCTACCAGAGTATATCTGGCGGCTCGCTTTATTAGCTTGGCAGCTTCAAAAGGATTGTTTGGTTTTTCCCCACTTTTCAAGTATTTGTCTATACTTGTTCTCCAGTCTTCTTTTTCACTGGTTTGATCGTCGAGTTGATTGACATTATAGCTTACTGTTGATGGATCTTTCATCTTTGTAACTATAATATCTGCCAACTCTACGGGGCCTTCACTTGTTGCTAGTCGGGCAAGCGCGTCTGCTTGAGTGTTGCTCGTCCTTGGAATTTGCTGTATGAAAACTTGCTGCAACATGGACATCAGGTGAGCAACAATCCGCTGATATTCGATCATGTGATCATCTTTTGCTTCGTATTCACCTCGGACTTGGTTCACGATCAATTGTGAGTCGCCAAATATTTGCAAGCGTCTGACACCAACTGCGAGTGATAGATGGAGACCAGCAATAAGAGCTTCATACTCAGCTTCGTTGTTGGTTGCCATGAAACCAAATCTGATCGCCGAGGTGAATACTTGTCTGTCTGGACTTATTAATACTACTCCTGCCCCCGAGGCTATGTTGGTTGATGATCCGTCCACATAGAGATGCCAAGGATGATCAAGTCCTCTCGTCGGATCTGGTGGGAAAGTTAGTTCGACTATAAAGTCGGCTAATGCTTGCCCTTTGATCGCTGTTCGAGGAGCATAGGTCACTCCGAATTGGCTAATCTCTAGTGACCATCTTAAGAGACGACCTGCAGTGTCGGGACGATGGAGAATTTGCCTGAGCGGGAAAGTTGTTAGAACTTCGACTTGATGGTCAAAGAAATATGGTCGTAACTTTCTCACGCTCATAACCAAAGCATATGCCAGCTTTTCGGTCGGGGCATATTTGATCTCTGCTTCGTGTAAAGCTTGGCTGACGTAATAGATTGGTTGATGGAATTTGCCGTCCTCCCGCACCAAAACAGAACTGATGGCAACTTCTGATGCGGCTAAGTATAGAAAGAGCTTTTCTCCTGGGATTGGTTTTGATAGGATTTTGACATCTCCCAGGTAGTCTTTAAGTTGATCGAAGGCCGCTTGACAGTTGTTAGTCCATGCAAACTTCCCTTTTTTGACGGCCTCGAAGAATGGACGGCACTTATCCCCTGACCTGGATATGAAACGGTTTAATGCTGCTAGGCACCCGGTGAGTCTTTGCACCTCTTTCACCGAACGTGGTGGTAGCATATCCAGGATGGCTTTAACTTTTGAAGGGTTGGCCTCAATTCCCCGCTGGCTAACAAGATGACCCAAGAATTTCCCTGAGTGGACTCCAAAGCTGCTTTTCTTTGGATTCAACTTCATGTTATAGTGTCGAAGAATTTCGAACACTTGAGTCAGATGTTGAAGATGGTCCTCCTTCCTGGGACTTTTGACCACGATATCGTCTACATAGACTTCAACCGTGTCTCCAATTTGTTGATCAAACATCTTGTTCACCAGCCTTTGGTATGTTGCTCCGGCATATATGAGGCCAAATGGCATTCTCTTCCAACACAGCAAGTTTTTGTTAGTATAAAAAGCTGTGCTTTCTTGATCGTCAGGATGCATTGGGATTTGATGATACCCTGCAAAAGCATCCATGAATGTTAGCATCTCGTGACCCGCAGTGCTGTCCACCAATTGATCGATATGTGGGAGAGGAAAATTGTCCTTCGGGCATGCTGCATTCAGATCCGTGAAATCTATGCATAGCCTCCAGGTCCCGTTTGGTTTCCTCACGAGTACTGGGTTTGCTACCCATTGTGGACAGAGTGCTTGTCGGATGAGATCGTTGTCTAGCAACTTTTTAACTTCTTCATTTAAAGCTTGATATTTGTCTGGGCCGTACTTCCTTCGCTTTTGATGGACGGGCTTTCTGGCTTGGTTTATATTCAGCTTGTGGCAAGCATGTTTTGGATCTATCCCCACCATATCTGCATGAGACCAAGCAAAGACATCTAGATTCTTGGTGAGGAACTCTTTCATTCGGGATCTGTAAGGCTCTGGGAGCTCAGATCCTATGAATAATTCAAGATCTTCGCTGTTGGGATTAACTTTGAACGCCTCCAGCTCTTCGACTGGAGTCGCTCGTCGTTTTTGTCCCTTCCAACGGGGATCAAGTATGGGTTCCTCAGGGTTGGAATCATTTTCGATGTCCATGGGTTCTGCCCCCAGGCGGGGTTCAAGATCATCATTTGGCTCCGTCCCATTGTTGTTCGTTTGTACTTGGCCCTCCAAGTCCTCCACTGAAGGTTGTTCGTCACCACCTCTTTGTTGTTCGTCAGATGGAGGTTCCTCGCGGGTGGTAACGAGTTGTTCATCCAACACTTGCTCGTCCAAGTGTTGTTCGTCCGCATCCATGTGGTCGTCTATGTCCATCAAATTGTTTAGTATTGATGGTTCGTCGATGGGACAACTTGTTGCTTCCATCATGGATATTTGTACAAATTTTGCTCGTAGCTGTTGAACGCATTCTCGTGCTCTCCGTTGGTCTCCTTTAATTGTGCCTGTTCCACTAGCTGTTGGAAATTTCAAACAATAGTGGTAAGTGGAACACGCAGCTTTAAATTCATTAAGAAAAGGTCGGCCAAGAAACCCGTTATAAGTCGACTCCTGGTCTACAACCAAGAAATCTACCATTCTCGTTATATTTCTTTCGGGTTCATCGGCCGTTACAAGTTGTACAGCTAATGTTACAATTCCCAACGGTGTTGTCACAGCATTTCCGAAGCCTACGATTCTATGTGTTGTATTCCGAACATAACCCGAATAATCTCCCAGATTATCGAGGGTCTTCTTGAATAAGATGTTCGTGTAAGCTCCGGTGTCCACCAACAGTCTATGGACTCTGGTCCCCATAATCTTGGCGCAGATTACGAGTGAATCATTGTGCGGAGTTAAGACGCCTTCAAGGTCTTTTTCGGTGAAAGTTAATTCTGCCGTTTGCATGATAGACGGCTTAACTCCCATCTCTTGTACTTGGCCAATCGCTCGTAGCTCCGCTTTCCTCTTCCGGTTAGATTCAGGTGGTTGTCCATCAAAACACCCTCCCGCGGGACCTGCGGGTTCCATCATGAACAGATCTTCTAAAGGTTGAGCTGGCATATTGGGAACTGGTCGCCCGGGTCTGTTGTTTCTCTGGGATTGACCATCCTCTTCGTCTTCTGAGTTGTTCTCCCGGGCTCTTTTCCCAGGTTGCCGTTTAACGAAATCGGAGAGTTTTCCCTCCTCATAAAATCGCCAGAGTTGCTTAAGCAAATCTCTACACTCACTTGTAAAGTGCCCCACACTTTGATGGTAGGCACAATACTTGTTCGGGTTGAGTTTGCCAGTATCCTGACGGATTTTACGTGGTGGGGAAAGCAACTCTCTCTCCTTTACACTCTCATACACAGTATCAACTGATACTGTCAATACTTGGTTCAATTTTTCTTTCAAATCCGATCCTTCGGTGAATGCTTTCATGTTTTTCGGGACCCTGTAGCTTGTCCCGACGGGCTTTTTGTTATTCTCCTTAGGATCAGCTTTGTTCTCCCCTAAATTTGTTTGTAGGGCCTCGTGCATGGAAACGAAAATGCCAGCTTGGTTTCTAAACTCGGCATAAGTCTTTGGGCACTTCAGACGTACCTCCTTCCATAACTTCGACCCTTTTTTCAATCCGGCCATCACAGCGACGATCTTTGTATCTTCGCTCACCGGTTCTCCTTCTAGTAAAACTTTATCGAATCTTTCCATAAACGCCCGGTCAGTTTCATCATCATTTTGCCTTAAATCTGATAGCCGGTGTTTTTGGGAAAGATACGACCCCGCCGTTGAAAAGTGAGAAAGAAATTCTCGACTTAGTTGGACGAACGAGTGGATTGATGCCGGCGGCATTGATGAAAACCACTTGTGAACCCGATCGCCCAATGTTAATGGAAAATTCCGGCACTGGGTGGCGTCGCTGGCCCCCACAGAGACCATGTAGTCCGTATACTTCGTTAAGTGGACCCGGGGGTCGGCGATGCCTTCATATTGAATGCTAGCCGGAAATTGAATCTTTTTCTGGATTGGGGCCTTCAAAATATGAGCTGCCAAAGGTGAGGATGGCATGCTGGTCGTTCCCATCCCCCTCTGTTGGTCTAGTTGCCCCTGCATGTTCTCCACAGCCCTCCTTAGGCTTGATAATTCATCAAGAGGTGCCCCCTGACTTGGAGGCTGTTCGGCGAGCAAAGGCATTAACCTTTCTGCTCGTCGCAGTCCCTCGCTTGGAGTGGGCACTTCCTGAGCTTGCCTCCTAATGTTGTTCGCCGCATTTGGCCCTAAGCGCCTGAAGGCTGACTGGGAGAGCCTTTCATGGACTGATGGGCGAGGCTGTTCAAAAGTTGCTCGCCCATCATCTGCTCCCCGGCGAGCAGCTTCCGGTTGGGGTTGGCTAAGTCTGTCTTGGGCACTGGAACGTGTTGTCCCATGGCTAGACATAGTTGTTCGTCCGCGACCAGACTCAGCCTGTACTTCTTGTTGGTCGACCACCTTGGCCTTTCCCTTGTTCCGTCTGACTTGGGCACTATCAACCTCTCGCTGTTCGCCCCTAGTGGTCCTGGGTCTAACAACTTCTAGGGACTTGTCCCTTAGCCTTGCTTGTGTTGGCCTAACCTGCTCTTGTTGCCTCTGGAGGGCCTGGAGAGCAGCAATGGTTTTGGCCAACTCGTTGGGGTTGTTCGCCAAAGCCTCCATCTCAGGGGGGAGGTTATGTGTTATGGCCGTATGCTGTGACCTGTTCGCATGTCTCGGGTCACGGTCCTGGTGGTCGGCCGACGTGGCTCGGGTCTGAGATGCTCTTTTCGACAAACGTGATCCTTGGGTCTCTTTTGATTGAGGCATTTCAATTTAAATTACTTCTAAATTTATAAATTGAAGAACACCAAGAACACCAAGAACACTTTTGTTTGTATCTTCAAATATTTCTTGAGATTTCCTTTGAATCTTCAAGTTTTCAACTTGAAGTTCTTGAGTAATCACACTAAACCGAAGGTTCGAACCCTCCTTCTAGCGCCAAATTGTTGGTGAACGAATTTAATCGTAAGGATTAGTGGCTGTTTTAATCCGTTTTTACGTCACCAATCAATAACGTGTGATTGATTACCACCGTAAATGGTAAATCGGGGTTTGGGTTTATCGAATTTGTAAATTCGGTAGTCGAAATTGGACTTATTTCGTGTATGTGTGAGTTTGGGTGTATTTGTGTGTATTTTTAGTCTGAAATTTGAAAATTATTCAAGTAAGCTGGAGAACAACTATTTATAGAGACTAGCAAGCATGAGGTGTCCAAGACTCTTGGTCTCCCTAGCCTGCATGCTTGACATGTGTCCCTTTGATCTTATCTAAGCTGAACCTTAGCTACAAAGTCTTCTTTGGTCCTTATCTCGGACTCACTGTTGTTCGTCTAGGTCGGCTTAATTGATCTTGTTCTCTCCAACTGAAAGTTGTTCGCCTCTTGAGGTTGTACTTTGGAAGTTGCTCGCCTTATGGCTTTGTTCAGCTTGGCGTTGGGATCTTTGTCCTTTGTTCACTTGTACACACCTCCTTGGCTATTTGTTGTATCATGGTTTGACCAAGTTGTTCGTCATTGATGACTTCACAGTTGGCTCATTCTTGGTCTTGGGCATGAATTCCTGTTCGCCCATTAGTTGTTCGTCGGGGAGTTGTTCGTCACTTTATACACCTCTAAAATTGGTAGATGCACCCCAACTTGATTTTCTTTGTTGATTACCCTTGATTTGAGGTTGGTTCTTCATAATCTTTGATGTAGCTTTAATCCTTGTTCGCCATTTATTGACTTATGTTCGCCTATCAACAGGACTGTGCTACGTTTGAGAGAAACCGAATTGTTTGGTTGAGGTAACCCACAACCCCAAACTTAGACCTCTTCGCAAGGTCGAAGTTTGGGGGGGGAGTTTTTTTATGTTTCTTGTTACATTGCACCGGAGCACCCCTTGTCTTTGTGAGTGTGTTTGGTCATTTGGTGCTTTGAGATGCCCCTCGGGGTGATTTTGATCTGAGTCGATATTGCATATTTCATGCTTATTGACCCCTTCTACTTGTTAGTTGTTATTCTTGAGCATGTTTGACGAGTAGAGTAGAATTGTGAGGTTGAGTTAAAAATTCTTTTGTGTGAGTGTTTGAATGAGAGTTGAGTTGAGAAAGAACGTGTATGCTTGTGAATTTTTCTTTTGAGTACTTGTGTGATGAGAGTGAGAATTCACTAGGACTAGCATGAATGTGAAAGCCGAGAGACTTGAGCCTTATGAGATTTTGATATACGAATTAATCTCTTCGTTTGTGAGTGGATCGTCACCTTAGAGGATGCTAGAACTTGTGTGTGCTCTTGCTTCTTGATTGTGTCTAGTTTGATATGCCGAATAGGATCTTAGGCCATCGTTGATTTTATTGAGTCACTTAGCCAAAAAATTTCCTTACCAATGACATTGAATCCCTTGTTAGCCCCTTTGAACCTAAAGCCTATTTTATTTGCTAGCACATATGAACACTATTCCAATTCCTAAGCCTTTTTGTCTCAATTTGAGTGGAGAATAGGAAAGTGTGAATGTGAAGGGATTAAATTGAGTTGAAAAAAGAAAAGGTTGTTTGTTGAGTGAATATGAGAAGAAGGTGTGATGAAGTTATGAGATGTGGGAAAAAGAGAAAAAAATTGAGAATGAGCAAAAGAAAAAAATGAGCTCATGTGTTTGTGCGAAAAAGAAAAAAAATGAAGTGATTGAAAAAAAAAGTGAAAGAGTGAGAAAGAAAAAAATTTGAAGTGTTGAGAGAATTGGAATTGAAAGTGTGTTGATTGAATATGTTTGAAGTAGTCTGTTCCTAATCTCGAAGTACCGAAGTTTGATTTTCTATTCTTCATTCACGTAAGTCACTTTACCATATTGATTCACACCTGTCCAAAGAGCCTACATTACAACCTTAAGAAAAGTCCTTTTTGATTCTGCATTGATTTCTAGAGTATGGTCGGAGTTAAGAGCGCTTACAAGCCTATGGCTGCCAATATGTGTGATTGATTGATTGAGTGAGTCCCTTGATCATTGATATATACTTGTGAGGGAGCGAAACACATCGTTGAGTGCACATCCATGCTTGATCTTGGTGTTTCTTGTTATTGTTGCATGAGTATGATGAAAGGAAAGTGAGTGAGTATACGTGTGATTGATCTTTGAAGCTCGAGTTCATTTGCTTGCATGATTGATTCTTTGACTCATTCCTAACAATTTCACTTGACTTATTATTTCGTTGCTTGAGGACAAGCAACATGGTAAGTTTGGGGGGGTTGATTAGGCGTGAATTTGTCATGATTCGTCACTTGAAATACCTTGATTTTGGCCGATTTTGTCGAGTATTTGGAGTCAATTGAGCATTATTTCTCTACATTGATGAATTTGTCTCTTTGATGCTCGTAGGTGAATCGAGGGTGAAGAACGGAGTTCGTAGGACTTTGAATCGTCTCAAACGGATGCCCGGATGAGAAGATATCGAAGTAATACGATTGGTGTTAGTGTTGAAGAAGAAAAGTGCTAGTTGGAGAAATTATGGGAGCATTCGAGTAAAGCACTCGAGCACTAGCGCTAGAGCACGTTGCTCGAGCGCCCAAAACATACAGAGAAGTTTGAGCATTCGAGCAGCTCGAGCGCCACCGCTCGAGCGTGTTGCTCGAGCGCCCTAAAACATGCAGAGGAATTCCACCATTCGAGCACTTGAGTCATTCGAGCTACATGCTCTAGCGCGACCGCTCGAGCAGGCCTGCTCGAGCGCCTTCAACTTTTGCATTTTCAAAGGCGTTTTTTGGCCCATGAGTTCACGATTCGGCCCGTTGCATATATATATTCGTCTCAAGTACGTTTTTGGAGAATAACACACATCACTTGATAATTTTAGACGTTTATAGTTCGTTTTTGGAGAGGAAGGAGAGAAGCAAGCTTTACGTTTACGGTTTTGAGGTTTTCATTACGAATTCGAATTACGATCTTACTTTTTAGTTTCTTTTGGTTATATTTTCGTTCTTGAACACATTGAGACTTCTTTTCTTGAGTTAATTTCAGTTTATTCTTAATTTCGTTAAACCCTAGTTTATGTTTGATCTCTTCTTCGTCTTAATTATCATGTTTACGTTCGTTACTCATTTAATTGCTATTTTTTACGTTAAACCTATGTCCATCTAAAACCCTTGCATGCTTGGGGTAGGATGGACTCGTAGAAGTAGGTTGTGGGTACGTAATTAGGGTAACTTGTGACGTTAGGTTTTAATTCTCTTGATTAATGAATTCTTAAAATTAATCTTAACTTTACTTTTGAATTTCGTTCGAAAAGTGTTAGAGAGAGGACGACCGTATCACTCTTTAACAACGAGTAGACTTAACTAGAGGGTTTAGAAAGGGTTAATTCATCTACCAGTTTAGCGAAGGAGGACGACCGCATCACCTTAGTTAAATTAGGGTCTCATTAATTAAGCACGATCTATTAACTTGTTAGTGGATTAGTGAAGTCGAGTGTTAGGGTAAAGTATTAGGATTTAGAATCTTGAGCTTTCACCTTGCATTCTTTTACTTAGGTTATTTCTTGTGCGTCACGGTTATTTTGATTATGTACCCGCTCCGTTAGTATACGTAGGGATTCCTATCCTAAGCATCACCATCTCTTACTTGAAAACAACCCGTAGTTAATTCGTTATTTTTCATTCTTTAGTTTAATTAGTTTATTTTAGTATTTCGATTAATCTTTCAAAAAAAACAAAAAAAAACATTACACTCATATTAGCTACGACGCGTAGATCTTCAGGGATCTGTTCGCATACACTCCATCTCGTGGGTTCGATAATACTTGGCCATTATACTTACTCATACTACAGTGAACCCGTCCGCTTGCGGGTAAGCGACTAGTAGAAGTTAGTATTTTCGCTTCAAGTCAAGAGTCGTGTGTTGGATATTAAACAAAAGATGGGAGAGAGAGGTGGCACGGCGGTGGGTATTGATTAGGCGTGAAATTGTGATGTTTTGTAGCTCGATTAGTCCGTGTTTTGAGCATATTTGATGAGTATTTAGAGTTATTTGAGTATCATTTTCATAAATTAATTAATTTGTCTCTTTGATGCTCATATTAGGAATGAGGGCAAAAAAGGGAGTTCGTAGGACTTTGAATCGACTCAAGCGGACTCCCGGATAAAAAGATATTGAAGAAGTACGAAAAGTATTAGTTCGTGCAAAGAAAAGTATCACTTAGCTCAAAAGGAGGAGACACTCGAGCAAGGGAACTCGAGCACCAAGTGCTCAAGCACTAGGGCTCGAGCGCCCCACACATTCTGTTGTCCAAGAACCGCTCGAGTGAGCATTGCTCGAGCGATAGCCGCTCAAGCTTAAGGAGGTCGAGCGCATCCCTTACCCTGTAGCCGAGACCGCTCGAGTGAGTAGTGCTCGAGCGCTAAGCGCTAGAGCTGGAGGTGGTTGAGCGCGTGGCTGGCGCTGGAGGAGTGAACCGCTCGAGGAGGTAGTGCTCGAGCGCGGCAGGTCGAGTGGATTCGGCCTATTTCGGTCCAATTCGACCCAAACACTATATATACCCCTTCCAAGCTTATTTTTAGACACCATCACATATTTAGACTTAGTTTTTGATGAGGAAGAGCTTGGGAAGGAGTTTGGAGAGTTTTTGACAAGGTTTTACAACGTGTAATCGAGGTTTTTAGCATACGAATTCTTATTTTAATTATTTCTTTGAACGACTTTTGATTTCTTGAGTACTTGGGACGATTAAACCTAGGTTTTCCAAATTTTTAAAGATTTATTTTGAGACTTGAATCTATTGATTTCATACTTCGTTTATGATCTTGAATTCTTTAATCCTTTCAATTATGCATATGATTATGAATCTTACTATTGTTTTTATTCTTGAAACCACCATGTTAGCCTAGAACCCTTGCATACTTGGGAAATGATGAACTCATAGAAGTAGGACGTTGGTACGTAATTAGGATAATTTGTGATGTATAGTTTTGAGTCTCTTAATTATTGAATAATTCTAATAAACCCTAGAATAGTCTTGGAATTTAGTACGAAAATTGTTAGAGAGAAGACGGCCGCATCACTCTTTAATAACAAATAGGCTTAAGGAGGGGTTTTTTGAAGGGGGTTATAATCTACCGGTTTATCTAAGGAGGACGGCCGCATCACCTTAGTTAAATTAGTGTCTCAATAATTAACCACAATTCATATAATTTGATTAGTGGATTAGTGAAGTAGGTTGATCGAACTAAGTATTAGGATTAATTCTTGAGCTTTTATTTTTTGAATTCTTGTGCTAGATTAGGGAAGTTGATTGCCTAGTTTTAGTACACTTAAGATTATAACTTGAATATCATGATTATTTTAGTTATTGTACCAACTCCGTTAGTATACGTAGGAATTCATATCCCGAACATCACCATCATCTTTGCACTTTAAATCGGAGTTAGATTAATTTTATTTCTTTAGTTTGATAATTAGTATTAAATAAGTAGAAACATTAGCATAAACCAAAACATACATTCATATTAGCTACAAGACATACATTTCCAGGATTTATTCGCATACAAAATTTCTCTTGGGTTCGATACTACTTGGTCCCTATACTCGTCCATACTATAGTGATCTCATACTCTTGTGGGGTAACTACTAGTCGAGCTAGTATTTTGCGTTCAAGTCGAGTATCTGCTGCAGATTGAAGAATCTAAGGGTCTGTTTGATAGGGGTTCTTATTTGTATAGGGTAGATTGAGATAAAATAATATGTAGTAAAAATAGTACAGAGAAATGTAATATTGGGTCTTAGTATGGGTGTTTGATAGATTGTAAATGGAGGTCCATACAATTTTATATTGTGTTTGATATGGCATATTAACACCATATAAAACATGTAGAATTACAAGTTTAACCTTATTTTCCTTATATTATATAACTAGTGCGTATCCCCGCGAATTTCGCGGACTGAAAAAAAATGTTATTATTGTTTTCAAATTATAAATATAAGTATTTTTTATTTTAAATATCTCGTAATTTGATATAATATTAAAATTGTAATTATAATTCGACGAACAATAAAAAATACTAAACATGAATAAATATAAAATTCTAAAAATTCTAACTTATTCACACATTCCTCCTGAAATTATTATGACACAATATTACTTAAAATTACATGTTTCTGAAAACTTCTCTGTAGACTATATTGGTTGTATACTTGCATGGTCTTCCATTAGAATCAAGACAGAAAATTTTCAATCCTCTTTTAACTCTCGAGACGACAACATATAATTGTCCATGTGTAAAAACTGGTTTGGGAAGGAACACACCGATAGTGGACAAAGATTTATTTTGCCTTTTATTTATAGTCGTGGCAAAATACAAAAGAACCGGAAATTGTCTCATCTGAATTCTAAAATGATTGTTTATAGAAAGTAAGCGAAACGATCATTTTATAACAAACCTTAGAAAACCACGTAATACTATCCGATATATCGCATTAAAGCACGTGCAAAAAATATGATTATTTTCCAAGGACGGAGGGAGTATATTGTAAAATGTACTCCTTCTCCTCAATCACAACATTCTCATATATAGACATGAGATTCTTAGGAATAAAAACATGAATTCTCGAACCCTGCAAAAATAATTTAACTATATTAATTTCATAAAAATGTTGACAATAAAAGAAAATGTTATCAATGTGTATTCATCAAATAGCAAAAACAGAATTTCTTTTTAAAAATGATGAAATATATAATTTGTAAAACTTAACCTGTATATCTAACAATACCATCACCATGTCGAGATTTCCCCCATGGTATAAAGATGCAACAAAAATAAAACATAAAGTTTTTATTCTAAAGATAGATTCATTTCAGATCGAAAGTTGACATTTGACAAAAATAATGTCATAATTAAAATGAAATAATGTGTAGATGTTTGTGTGGGAACAATTAATTAATATGTTGGTATTTATAATGGAAATATCCAATTATAAGAATTACATTAACGTCAATTCAAAAAATTTAAAAATTTCAATTAACTCCTAAACATTTCACATATACATGTATTTAATTTTTTTTTTAAATTGATATTTTTTAAATCCGTCTAATAAGAATCAAATCAAATACTTTGATACACAATTAATTCCATCTAATAACTGATCATGTTTGAAAAATAAGATAAAAGAAATCATAATAGATGAACAAATATTATTATATTATACGCCCTCCGTCCCAGTTTTATTTTTCCGTTTGACTTTACACGAAGTTAAATGCGAGAGTTGAATTGTAATATTTAAATGAAAAAAATAGTTTTTTGTGAGGTAAAGTTTAAAAAGGTAAACATAAAATGGAAAAATAAAATTGGGACGGATCTTTTTGGCAAATGAAAAAATAAAACTGGGACAGAGGGAGTACATTATAAGATATTATATATGATGGCAAGATTTTAAGGGAATAATATGTTATTTCGGTGACAATTTTTTTTTTGTAGTAAAATTTTGTCCAAAAAAAAAAAATTAATGGTACAATCTATTATCCATAATAAGATATGGTATTCTTTGGGAATCATATGCTATTACGTGATAATATCTTTTGCAAAATATTTTAATATCCTCCTAGAAAATTAGCATATATAAATATTTTGCAAAAATAAATTGCAAAAATATCTAAATAAGAAAATCGTTGAACTATGGAAAAAAGATTTGTTTGCATTATTTTAATATTGAAAAGAAAATTACATATTATAGAAAATTGTTAAAAAAAAATTCAAAATCCTGCTGTATAAAAATATATCTATATTTACAGTTTCAATGTCTATTTGGATAGTAGAAATTTACCTAAAAAAATTTTTGTGTTACAATCTATTATCAATGGTAAAATATTGTATTTGGTGGCAAAAAAAATTGAGCATTATATTCTATTTCGGCGACAATATCTTTTACAAAGTATCCACATTTTCAATTTCATTATAAATATCTCATAAATCCACAAAACTTCTTGTTGCATAATTCGAAGTCGGGGTTTTTTTTTTTTTTCATTCTTAGATGCCTCATCTTAAAATAAATATATAATCATTAATTCTTGCTGACACATTTATGGAAAAAAATTGCGTAAAATTATTTAATGATATGAGACAACACAAATTAACATCCACCTGTATCAAAATGTTAGTGCATCATGTTTAATTTATACCCCTCTCATTCTCTCATAGTATGAGGTGATCTCACACAAAATCTATTTCAAATTTATCTAGAGAAAACTACCCAGAAAATCCAATGCGTAAATATGAAGGTGAAAAGTAGCAACGATTTTATGCTAATAGACAATACACCAAATAATTTGTAAAGGTGGTCATTGTCAATTTGTTAAGAAGTTGTCTATTTGAAGCCAATTCAAGCTCAATCTTGTTAAAGTAGTTAAAATTCTATTGAAGCTCAATTGTTAGTCATGCAACTTTACTTGAATCATTCTATTGGCACTATTCAAGCAACTTTGAATTAAACATGAGACTGAGCAATGGGGAAATCTTGTAGTCAATTGGATCTTACCATGGGCACATCTAGCCTGCTAACGCTATTGTATATGCAAGAAAAAAAAAAGAGCTGAAAATAACATTACTCACGCTTCTAGCCAAAATTGGCAAGCAATCATGAAAGGCCTAATGAAAAGCATTTTTCCACATCTTACTGGAAAAATTTGCTTGTTTCTGGTCACCTCCGGTAGGATCTAGTAACCTGTAAGAACCATTGTCCATTTTAGAATCACTAGCAGGTGATTACACAGTAGGCGTCCAAGTCCAAACCAAAAGTAACATCACTTCTAAAAAATTGTACCTACTATGATGCCAAAGACTATAAATCATGTATTTTACATATTTAGAAGGATATATGTAATATGCTAACAATTTAACAACTTAATTCACTTGAAATTTAAAAATTTAACATGTGATACTTGAGTTGATTAAGCATACCCAAGAATCATATTGTAGTGTTACAATGTGGAATAAAGGAATAACTTCCGTGAGAATATCCAGGACTCAACTTTCTCAAACACAGCAGTGAAAGCTTCAGGAGACGTTTGGTTTTGAATAGAAAACAGACAACTTCTATCCTTGAGATTCACATGAGCTGTCCATTCTCCAGCAGATATTCAGGATCAACAACTTATGTAGTTATGAGTCCTTGTGTATATGAAAATTTTAATTGAACTAATTTGTACATATGTTATATCACCTAAAATCCAGCCTAGAGAATGAAACTATAAAACTGAAGAAACTCAAGTTCAAGCAGTTAAGTTCGAATGACACAGGCCCCTAGAACTATATCATTTAAAATTTCATACAAATGGGATTGTCAAACATTACAATTTATCATTCTGAAATAGCAAAGCAGCCACCTTTGAGGCTTTTAAGAGCTTATACACATAAATATGCATATTTCAATGAACACGAATATGCATATTATGTGTACAAAACAACCTCAATTTATGAATTCTCACTGAAGCAACCATACAAATTGATGATGAATTTTAAACTGCAATGTCTAAACTTTCATACCTTAATCATACCATGCTCACCAGACTTTATTTGGATATTAAAACTATAAACTATCACTGTTTATTCGGCTGATTTAAGTGCTAGATTCTCCCTTCCAGTCCTAATGGAGCGCTTACACGCTGTGATTTTGGCTAACCTCTGTCATCATGATCACAATATTTCCTACCGCTGTCAGTATGCTTCTTTAGCTCCTTGTGCACCCCTGTAACTATTTTATCATCATCTATATCAGGACGCTCAACACTTACACATCTTTCTCCATGGGGACCTATAATCCTGTCTCTTTGCGACCGTTGCTGATGCAATTTTTTAGTTAGAAAGCAACAAAGCAGAGATATATGCACATGTAGAGATATACACCTTATCCATGTGAGAATGCCGCATTGCAGGTACATCGGAGCTCCTCTCGTCATAACGATGATAAGAATGGTAGCCAAAAGAAGCAGGAGGAGGAGTTGAAACGGAAGATGAAATATCTGGTAGAAAAATCTAGTGAACTCATCAAGAAGATCTTGATGATCATCAAAAAGTGTTGCAACCTGCAATTACATAACATTAACAACACACAACTGAAGAGTATTTTATTCCAGGACATTAGGAGAAACACTAACCTCTTCGTACACCTCTGTTATACCCTTGTGTTCCTTTAAATACGTATTTAAAATGTCCAGGAAAGATTTATAAACATGATCGTCATTTTGAAAACAATTCTGTAGATTAAAAAAGTCACAGACATAATGTTACAGTATTAAACCTTTCTCATGACATAAACATAAATCTTTTATTATCTGATAAAACTCCACCTTTATCTTATTGACAAAAAGCTACAGGAAGTATATGCAAGATAATACACATTTTAAACATTATACAGAAGACTAATAAAACGTACCATTTTCAAGTTCTGAATTAAAAAGTTTCATCAGGCCAGCCCCTTCAAGAAGCTGCAAGTGAGAGATACAGAGAAACAATTGGCTTTATTCCAAGAGAAGAAAAAAAGCGTACAAAAAGATTTTCGTGAAAAATTCAACGAAGCGGGGAATAACACCTGCCTGAATTGCCTCGTGAATAGGTGGGCTTCATTCTGCCAATATCCATTATGTCAGGCAATGAATAGACCCACCTCAATAATAAAATCATTAATTTAAAATAGATAAAACCAAAAGCACAACATATTTCAAAGACGACAAAAAATGAATCCACTGAATCAAAAGTAATAGCAAGGAAAGCAGTAGGACTGATAAATACTTATGAAAACTAAACGAATAAGAGAAACAATAGAAAGAGAATGATTTGGAGTCGTACAAAAGCGTAAATGATGCTAGATCCTTAGAAATAAATATGAAAATTAATTCAAATGGGGCGGAGATGTTACTTGTCGCCTCAGAAATGGGATTACCTGAAACAACTGAGGTCGTCAATGATGTTCTACACGTGAACTCGTAAATTAAATTTGTGATGGGAGCATAGAAGAAAAGTAACAATGAAGGTAGATATTTGGAGGCCAAATCACAAAAGGAAAAATTGAAAAAATATATAGAACACAATGTAGAGATAAAATCAGGGACTTCCGTTGTTCATTGAGATCTCAAAACGGAACTGCAAACAGAGGGGATGAGCGGTTGCACAACATATTTCAAAGACGACAAAAGTGAGACAAAGGAATAGTGACCGATCCAAATTGAGGAGCAATAAAGAGACTTACATATCAATTACGGGGTTGGTGGCTAAGCAGCTGAGAAAGCGAACAGCGGCAGAGGCGGTTCGAGGTGCCAATCACTGCTCCATACCCTTCTCTTTCCTTCGTCCTAATCAACATCTCCAACTCATTTTCCCTATTTAATTAACTTCAATCAAATTCTAATAACCTAGCTACACAATGAAATTATTTTCTTCACCAGCATTCATAAAATCAAGCTTTTAGCTACTGCTATAATCAAAATATTAAGGGCAAAAAAAATGCATTGTTGGCAGTGACCAATTCAGAACATGGAAGGAGATAGATTCAGTGTAAATTGAAACTAAAATTGCAACGTGCATTGCATAGAAGTCAAAATTAGGGATTCGTACATTGGTACAACATCGTAGTATGCCATCCTCTTCATTTCTAAATACAAATAAAATATGGAAACCATGAGATCAGTTGTACTAAACCTGTTAACGAAGATATGTTAAAAGATACATCAGTAAGGACATTAGGAATCCTCGTAAAATTTATTTGTTATTCTTGAACAAACATCAACACTAACTGCATCGTTCCTGGCAACTATAGTACTCAATTTACAAAAAAATACACATGGATTCTAAATCTACAGACAGAAGACAAAAAACACACATGGCGAGGTTTAGAGTTTCACCAAGTTCTCTGAGGCAGTTGCAAAATCGAAAATAAGGAAATAAATAGGCCAAACAAATAAATGAGTGCATCTGATAAGGGAGGGGCTTCCTTACACATTCATCGGTTAATTCAATAACAAATAGGAGTTAGCATTCTATTTCATTAGTGCCATCTACTCAATCCAATTCAATTGTTTACTTGTTCAATTTCAATGAGTGAATTTGAAAGTTCAACCAAAAGCTATTATTAAAATTTCAAGTTGATGAATGATGGATAAGTATCTATAAGTACTATAAGCATTAGTTCCTTGCTATAAATCACTATTTGTAGCATAAAATCTAAGTTTTATAGATAAACAACTTTAGACATAATGTTTTCAATGTGAAAGCTAAGATTAAACAAAGACTAATTAGGATTTGTTTACCTTTCCCTCAGAAACAATCATCATTCGCTGCTTAGGATTCGACCGCACCCCATAATTCTGCAGAAAATCAGTACAGGGAGGTAATTACACCGATGTGATGAAAATAATTTTCCAACACATTTTCCATGTATCAACAACATTAACAAAAAATAACCAAATTAAAAATTTAAACCATTTTCATTGTTTTTAATTTCCATAAACTCCAATTACAGAAATTAAAGCAAAAAATTATACCCTGAAAGAAGAAAATAGCCTCGTCCTATTCCTCGTGGTTCTACTTCTACAGGGATACCCTTCCCCACTGAGGTACCCATGGACTTCTTTTATTAATCTGAATTTTCTTCCGGAATCTGGTTCAAGATAGTACTGCATGTACCAGTAAAAATGCACAAATTTTATTAATTAAATGATTTAGGGCAGATATTGAGATAGTAATTGAAAGAGGAAGAAATTGAGAAATGAAATTAGAGAACGGAACCGTGTCAGGGCGGATTTAGAATAAGGATTGAATTCTGAATAGGCGTTAGGGCTCTGTGGTGCATTGGCGGCCAACGCCAGGGTCGAGGGGCTCCTCCTGCTCTTCAATTCGGCTAATGCCACCGAGATTTGGGGCTTCGATTTTAGTGCAAGAATATAGAGGGCATCGAGATCGTAGAAGCGGATGCAGAAGGCGGCGAGAAGATGAGGCAGAAGGGCGGCAGCGATTTTAGTAAGAGAATACAGAGGGCATCGAGATCGTAGAAGCGGATGCGGAGGCGAGAAGATGAGGCGAAAGGCGGCAAGAAGATGAGGCAAAAGGGGGATGTCGGTCTTCTCTCGATGAAGAGAAAGAGGATGGCAACTGTGAGGCTGTGAGCGACGGCAAGGAGAGGGGAGCAGCGACAGTGAATTGTGCGAGACGGAGAAAGGAGAGAATAAATGAATAGAATACATTATTAAACCTAAATTAACAAATGTAGGGTTTAGATTTAATGAAATGAGGTGAATGGTTGAGATTAAAAATTAAACCAACTTTTAATGAGAGTGCAATATTTTGAAATGGAGAGATTTTAGACATGCCACATCAGCCTAAAAATAAGGTGGTGTTGACACATCATCTTGGAGAGGTTTGAAAATATATTATTATAAGATTGTTTGATAGGTTATAATAGAAAATTAGTTTAGCATAATTACGACGTACATTCATTTTCCCCGAGGAAATATAGATCCAGCTAAATGGAAATATCAACTCTGCTAAATGGTGGATAAATATTAAGAAATATATAATTATAAATTATATTCTTTTTAAAGAATAAATTCAATGGTTTTTTAAATATTTGACTGATGGAGTATCATATTTTTTTTTACAGCACTGATGAGTATCATATTGACACTGAGCTCTCCACAGTTTCACAAAACAAAAAGAAAAACAAATATAACAATTGTAAATTCTTCATACACAAACGTATACAAACCATTCTTCATAGCTTTCAATTTGTTAATTAATTAAATTAAAACGATTTTGTAAATTTCTATCCGAAGGTACTCATCTCCCTGAAACAGATAACATTATTTCGCTTATCTAATGACGGAAATTTATATTCTTTTTCATTCTATTTTTTTTACTAATTTTTGCTCCAAATTCAACATCTGAAAAGACACAACAGACATGGATTCTAAAATTTGAAAATAAAAAAAATAAAAAAATAAAGAACTGGGTAGTGCCTTGCGGGTGTCGACGACGATGTGTGTTTTTCAAGATCTGGAAATAGGCCGCCGAAGAGGACTGTGCTAGCAGATCCAGAAATCACGCCAACGAGCTTTGACCGGATCCAATCCTTGGAACTTCTGTAACTCCAGCGATTCGTACACCACTTGTATATGTTCGTGCAAAACCGGCGAATTCGCTTGTCAATTAGCCGACTTCAGCGACAGCGGGAGAGACTTGAGAGGGGTATGTATTTCGACCGAGAGAGGGAGAGAGAAAGAGGTATGCGGCTTTGTCTAAGGGCAAATGGGAATTGGGGCTCCTGAAATTAAGTCATGAGTTGTTATACAGGGGGAGGCTTAGTAAATTTGTAAAAGGAAATAGAAATGCCCGTTAAAATTCAATAAAACTAAAACGGGCCAACTTTATTTTAACGGGTCTTATATAGGATATCAAACACACATATAAGACCATATTACTTCTATTGACTGTCTTTATACAGGGCTAATATAACCTATCAAACAGACCCTAAGATAGGAGATGCGAGGGTAGGCGGTGGTAGGCGCAAAGCGGTGAGCGTGCGGTGAAAAGCGGCGGTGAGCGGTCACGGCGTGCTGCTGAGAAATAAGAGGTGCATATATAGAATGGGGAGGGAAAAGAAAAGTTAGGGTATGTTTGTTTTGGGATTTACACGGATAGACTTTGGACTTTGCGTTCCACGCTCCACACGAGTTTGAGATTTAAAATTAGGTTTTGAAATTTCAAACTCAATCCCTACCTATAAACTTATTACTACTTTTCACATAATTAAATACAATCATATCATCACTATTTTATCATTCACTCAATTTCTCTCCTACTTTTCTCTTACACAATATAATAAAATAATACAACATCTAACACTAATAAACATTGATTTGACAAAAAGCAAAATCACACCCTACTAAAATCTCAAAATACACACACACTTATAACATTTATCAAGATTTTTAAATCATAAGATTTCAAAGCCATGACTTTCCCCGCACACCTAAATCCCAAAACAAATATACCCTTAGGGTTTTTAATTTAAGCCGGGATATAATCGGTAATTTATTATGGAGGACTATTTAGCCTGGCCCAATTAAATATTTGAAAAATAAATTTTAGGCCCAAACGTGGTAGCTGAACATGGCCTAATAACAGCTCTTTTTACGGCACCAGGTTAAATACATCCCTATGTTTTGTTAGTACACTCCATCTAAAAAATGTTAAAAAAAAAATCGAAAAAGGTAAAAAAAATTGATTTTTTTTTTCAAAAATTCATATGTGTAGTGTTTTTTTATTTTGTAATTTCGAATTCTTTTTTTTTCAAAAATTATCAAAATTTTCGATTTTTTTTTCCAAACACTTTTTGAATGTGTGTATTAACAAAAAGACAGGACTCTATATAACCTTCGCCATTTTTACTGAGTTATTTTGGTGTTCAGGGCCGCCAAAATTGGGCCTCTTATCTTATTTTTGCTGACCACTGGCTACCAAAAATCAATTTTATTTTGTAAATGACGAGCTTCTGAATGTTGTATGATTTGAGGGGGCGCTTGGTTAGCAATTCTTCAATGGCAATGGAAATTTTGTTATTTCCATCTATGCCCTTATAAGAAAAAATGATATGTTAGGGGAAGAAGTGTTCCAATGGTGACACCATTGCTAGTGTCATGCTCCAATTTTGGAATAGAAGTTGACAACAAATGGTTGTTGGTGGAGGAATGAGGGAATAATTGAGGAGGAGGATTGTAGGAAGAGAATAAGGTAATCAAAATGGAGTAGTGATTACCTTATTTAGGAGGAGAGGTAGTGATTTTGTTCTCATAAACCATGCTAATTACACTAATTTTCAATCTCATTCTCATTACCATTGAAGAGTCATTAACCAAGCGCCCCTGAATTTTTTGTCGATCCTCTTCTCGTAATGTTTAACATGGTTCCTAGTCGGGACTAGTCGTTGGGAGTTTTTAGTTTTATTCAATTTTTTATCCTCTATATATCAGTAATATAGTAAAAAATCATTTGATAGTATTTTAATACGACTAATTTTTTTGTAGTAACAAGTTAACAACATAATATCATCTTTCATATGCAAATAATCAAACTAGACAATCACACACATTTATCAAATTAATTGAAATTCATCCAAACGACGTCGTTTCAAAGCGGAAAAAATAAAATAATGAATATCTTGCCTGCATAGTCGGATTACACTATAAATCGGGTTGCTGATGACCGCCTAGCGCCTAGGCGCTACCTAGGCAGGGGCCTAAAGGGATTTTTGCATCACTGATAATATTAAAACTGGGCTTCCTGTAAAATTTTTTATATATACATATATATATATTAAGAGGGGTGTATTGGTTATAGAGTCTGTAGGACTTTTTTAGACTTTTAAAGTTTGAAGTTATTCAATACGGATTTTAAAAAGTCTAAAATAATCTTTTGGTATTCAACAGTCTATGGATTTTAATACTCCATGAATTTTCTTTGATTCTCTTCCAAAATATAAATAGATTTCACTCTCCAAAATCTCGTCTAATAACCAGAGATTTCAACGGATTCTAAAAATTCTTAAAAAATCTTTAGGTATTCAATAGTCTATGGACTTTCTTTGATTCTCTTCCATTGGGATGTCAACGAGATGGGGGGCCATTCTCCATCCCCGCCCCGTGAAATTAATAGAAAAAAATTTACCCCCATCCCCGCCTCACTGGGGATCCCCGTCTCGCAGGAATTTCCCGTTCCCCGCCTAATTTTTTTTATCTCATTTTTAAAATATAAAAAAAAAATTAATTAAATTTTTTAATCATATACAACAATTACTTTAAGCTGGTATTAAAAAAACTAATAAGTTAAACAATATGAAGAACCTCTAACTCTAATATTTTTAATTAACATATATACTAAAGTGAAAATTATATAATTTGGAACTAATAACATAATATTAAATAAAATATAGATGTAATTTTTAATAAATAGTTAACTGAGTAGGAAACTATGAAATATTTATTTGTAATTTACTTACTAAAATTATATAAATATATTAATTATATAAAAAATAATGCGGCTCCCCGCGGGGACAAGACGGGGATCCCCTGGGGCTGGGAATACTATCCCGATCCCCGCCTACAAGGCAAAAATATTCTCCGTCCCCGTTTGCTTTGGGGATTCTCCACCCCATTCGGGGCGGATCCCCACGGGGATTGGGATTCTCCACCCCGTCTACTCTTAAAAAAAATATAAATAAATTTTACTCTCTAAAATCTCTTCTAACAACCAAAGACTTCTAATGAGGGCGAGGTATAACGGTGATGGAAATGAAAATGAGAATAATAATATATTTATTTTAACTAACATATTTTTTTTCTAAACAATTTGGATAACTTTTTTTATAAGGTGTGTTCCATATACATTTGCATCAATGATTCAAGTACCGGAATCTATGGAAATCCATGTAAATCAAAATAAAAAATGTATTTTAAAATCCTGTAAAGTCATGAAAATCCAAGAAAATCAATAAAAAAAAAGTCAGTTAAACTCTGCATGGAGTCTATAGATTTTCTAAATCCACATACTTTTTAAAGTCCAAAAAAATTCAATAAAATCTCAATTGAATACACCCCTCTAAAACTGGGCTTACACAATCTTATGTGAAAAAGAAAATTGTCTAAATGTAAATAAAAGAAAAAGGCTAAGGAACTTACTTAATCATACAATAAAATGATCATTTCCCAAAAAGAAAAAACACAAGTTACACGAAAGCTTGTTGGGTAATTTTATTGTCTCGTAAATACTAAAACCTCAAGGCCGTAAAATCAATAGGTAAGTTTACATACTGGTCCCAACTAATGGGCCGCTGAGTCACCTTGATTTACCACCTTCACTATTCCTGTCGGGCCAGGAGGTGGGGGCGAGGGCTTCGTCTTTTGCTACAAACTTTACATACTGGATGAAAGCTTGTTGGCCTTGATTGGACCCATAATTTAATACACTATCCCATCTCAAAAGATTCAAAATATTAAAGCCCAAATACGTACATTTTCATTCTGTCTTCAGATAAAATTATTATTCTTGAATTTAGTAATCAGAAATATTTTTTTCTAAAAACATAATTGATGGAGATAAGCATGAGATTGTAATAAGGATTGAGATTTTTATATGAAGATTTGGAGAATAAAAAGTATTATATTTCATTTGTTATTTTATTTAATTAGATTAAATTTATATTTGGTTATTATATTTCTTGTCATTTAAGTCAGTTTAGTATTATAAATAGGAATTAATTTGTTATTAGTCAGTTTATTAATGAATTGAAATATATTGGGTTTATTCCCTTTTCGTGTTTTATTCTATGTTTTTCAGTATTCTTTGAATCAGTGGATTAACACGGTTAATCACGTTGCGTCTATCCGAATATTCTCAAAATCAACGGATTTACGTTCCCGCTGCGTCAGTTGGTATCCAGAGTCAATAAGGACTCCTATGATGACTCCTAGATACAGTTCCAAGCATCACGATATTTCTCTCCTCCGGGAGCGGATTGTGGCTGTCACCCAAACTTTTGAACATTTACGCCATCAACGAGATATTTTTAATCGGGTTTCTCGCCTCCCTTCATCTCACCATATCCACCATTTCCAAGACAATCCTCACTACAAATTCGCCCCATCCACCAGATTTCACAAATACTCCGACCATGAATTTTTGTACTAGAAATTCCAAAATCTTCGACAAGGTACTCATACGATTCATGCCTACTCGATAGAGTTTTCTCACCTTCTTAATCAATCCACTATCAAGCATCATAGAAACAATTGGTGATCCACTATGTTGGGCTTGGAGCCTATTTGTATTTTGGTCATTGGGCTTATTGTACTTAAAAGCCCACCCACTTTTATCCCCTAGGGTTGATGGAAGCCTCACATATATACTCACTCCTCTCTTTTCCTCCATGAGCACAGTTAGAGAGAGAGAGAGAGTATAGTGTGAGTGCAACACTTCTTTTGTGTGTGCTGCCCTTCACCTTCGGATTCGATTCTCAAGTAATTTGAGTCCGTTGTCCCGTCGGATATTAGGTGTGAGAGTGGTGAGTAGACCCAATAGTGGCATTAGTACCAGCGATGGTCACGTCTCCATCGTCTCAGTCTCGCCGGTGCCTCCGTCCCGTTCGTCGCCTCCGCCGCTCCAGATCTGTCCAGGTGTTAGTCGCTTTAGATCCGTTGGTCGTGTTGCCAACGCTAGTCCGCCGCTCGTAGCAGCCACTTCCATCGCGCTTCAGTCCCGTCTGTCCGAGGGTTATCGTTCAGTTTCCCAGTGCCGCCGTCGATTGTGAGTCGCCTAGCCGACACTGTCCTGTCTCGATCGTACGTGTGTGTGAAGGCCATCCTCAGATTCGTTGTTGGTTCGTTGGTTTAGTGTAGCCGCCACAACCTAGAGATGTATCGCCCGCCGCCGCCTGTTCCAGAGCCATCGTGCCGCTTGCCGGAGTCACCTCGTCCGCCGTTCATGAAGGTAAGTCAGGTGAGTTTTCTTATGAACTCTACACTTGTTTCCCTATCTTCTTCGTATCCCTGTTAGTAAATTTCTTAAATATTATTTGTGTTATTTAAGCTTGCTAGCTAAGTTTATGCAGAAATTTAAGTTTGAAAAAGTGTTTAATATTTCCTTAAGATTTACAACTGTGTCCTTGGTGATAAGGCTAGTGTGCGTTTCTACGGCACTTTGTGTTTGGTCCCGAGAACACGTGGTGTCTTTGGGCATTTTGAGATTTATTAATTTGATACGAAAGAATTCATAAGGGAAAATAATAATATGTATTCAATGACTCTCAAGAGTGCATATTTATATACAAGAGCTATGCTAATTAAGGTAATTGTAACTCTAACCCTAAAGGCCCATTGAAGGCCCTATAATATTTACATAGATATTCTAACACTCCCCCTCAAGCTGGAGCATAGATATTGATCATGCCTAGCTTGTTACAAAGATAGTCAACCCTAACTCCATTAAGGGCCTTCGTAAAGATATCTCCTAATTGATCTTCACTTCTCATATAATCAGTTGAAATCAAGCCTTTTTGGATCTTCTCATGGACAAAGTGACAATCAATCTCAATGTGTTTAGTTCGCTCGTGAAAAACTGGATTAGAGGCAATGTGAAGAGCAGCTTGATTATCACACCATAATTTGGCAGGTATTGAGACCTTCAAACCAACTTCATTTAGAAACCCACGAACCCAAACGATCTCGCACGCAGCTTTGGTCATAGCTCTATATTCAGACTCTGCACTAGATCGTGAGACTATTTTGTGCTTCTTGCTTTTCCAAGAAACCAAGTTTCCCCCAAAGAAAACACAATAACCTGAGGTAGATCTTCGATCTTCTTTCGAGCCTGCCCAATCTGCATCAGCAAAACATTCAATCCGATCATGACCATGAGTACTATACACAAGTCCACGTCCAGGAGTTTCCTTCAAATAGTATAAGATCTGCTCTACAGCCTTCCAATGATCTACAGTTGGTGATGACATGTACTGACTCACAACACTTACCGAATAAGCAATATCTGGACGCGTCATTCTGAGGTAGTTCAATTTTCCTACCAATCTTCTATATCTTCCAGGATCATCAAATAAAGTACATTCTTTCGTGAGTTGTAAATTAGGAACCATTGGAGAGCTACATGGTTTAACTCCCAACTTTCCTGTTTCAGAAAGTAAATCTAGCACATATTTTCTTTGGGACAAGAAAATCCTCTTCTTACATCTACTCACTTCAATACCAAGAAAATATTTAAGAGTCCCCAAGTCTTTGGTAGTGACTGAGTAGGAAGTAATGCTTTCAAAGATGCAATCCATTTAGAGTCACTTCCAGTGATCACAATATCATCCACATACACAACCATCAACACAATACCACTCTTAGAATTCATATAAAAAAACCGAATCATCAGATTTACTTTGCTTCATACCAAACTTCTCAACCGCACGAGAGAAAGTACCAAACCATGCACGAGGGCTCTGTTTCAAACCATACAACGATTTTCGAAGATAACATACCTTATCGCTCTCCCCCTGAGCAACAAATCCGGGTGGTTGCTCCATATAAATATCGTCAACAAGATCACCATGAAGGAAGGCATTCTTGATATCCAGCTGGTGTAAAGGCCAGTGGTGAGAGCTACCAACGAAATTATAAGTCTAATCGAGGTGAGCTTGGCAACAGGAGAAAAAGTATCAGAAAAGTCAACACCATAAATTTGAGCATATCCTTTAGCAACAAGACGAGCCTTTAGACGAGCAACAGATCCATCAGGATTGACTTTGATAGTAACACCCATTTGCAGTCAATAGGTCGTTTACTTGCAGGAAGATCCACCAATTCCCAAGTACCAGTAGAATCTAATGCATGCATTTCCTCAATCATGGCATTACGCCAACCAGAATGGGCCAAAGCTTCATAAACATTTTTAGGAACAAAGTCACAAGTGATGAAATCAAAGCTTGAGAAGAATGTGACAAGTGATTATAGGAAAAAAATGAGGAAATAGGATAAGTGCAAGAACGTTTTCCTTTTCGAAGGGCAATAGGGAGATCATCACTTGAAGGAGGATCCGTCGATGAAGATACTGGTGCATCAGGACATGAAACTGGTAGTTCGGTAACTAAATCAGCATTAGCAGGGGCAGACGGTTGCGCTCGACGCGAGTATGTATGGAGGATAGGGGGTCTAGTGGACTCAGGTGGAGGAACAACTGGTGGAAGTACTGTATAAACAAGAAAGTCTGTATCCTCCCCTTCAGTGGGAGGAGGAGAAGAATGTGAGAGAGGAGTATGCTCAGAAAAGGCAACATCAGCAGATACGAGATATTTGTTGAGACTAGGACAGAAACACCGATACCCCTTTTGTACCCGAGAATAGCCCAAAAAATGCACTTCAAAGACTTAGGATCGAGTTTTGTGCTGTGAGGTCGAACATCCCTATCAAAACAAGTGCAACCAAATATTTTAGGCTCAATAGGAAACTTAGACTGAGATGGAAACAGAACATGGAAGGGTGACTGACCACAAAGAACAGAAGAAGGCATGCGATTGATGAGAAAGCAAGTAGTAGAGACAGCATCAGCCCAAAAGTGTTTAGGAACTGCCATGTTAAATAACAAAGCTCTAGCTGTTTAAAGAAGATGCCTATTTTTTCTTTCGGCCACGCCATTTTGAGATGGCGTGTCAACACAGGAGGTTTGCTGAAGAATACCATTTTGCATCGTATAATGACGAAATGTATCAGACAAATATTCCTTAGCATTATCACTGCGCAAAATTTTCACAGACACACCAAACTGAGTCTTAATCTCAGTACAAAAGGCAGAAAAGTGTGTAAATACCTCAGAACAACTCTTCATCAAATATAACCAGGTCATACGAGAATAGTCATCAACAAAGGTGATAAAATAGCTAAATCCAGGTTTCGAAGTGATGGGACAAGGACCCCAAACATCAGAGTGTACTAACTCAAAGGGAGCACTTGCTCGTTTATTGACTCGAGGACTTAAACTAACACGATGATGTTTAGCAAAATGTCAAGACTCACAATCTAGAGATGATAACGTAGAGAACTGTGGACACATATGTTTTAACAAAGGAAGAGAGGGGTGACCTAACCGATAATGTGCTTCCATATGGGTGACAGTTCCTGTACATACTACCGATTGGAGTGTATCAAGGATGTAGAGGCCACCCGATTCATGTCCCTTACCAATGATCTTCTTCGACGTAAGATCCTGAAACAAACAATAATCAGGGAAAAATGAGACACTACAATTAAGGTTATGTGTAAGTTTACTCACATAAACTAGGTTAAACGAGAGGTGGGGAAGGTTAAGAAGGGATGATAAGGGTAGGGAAGGTGTTGGGTTAATAGTTCCTGATCCCATAACATGCGATTGTGAACCATCGGCTAAGGTAACAGGAAGGTGAGTGGTATGTGAGTCAAAGGTAGAGAAAAGTTTCAAATTACCTGTCATATGATCTGTGGCGCCAGAATTAATGACCCACTTGGTCGATGAGGAAATAAGACATGCATTAGAGTTACCTGACTCGGCAATAGTAGAGATAAAATTTGTTTGTGACTGATTCTTTGTCTAAAGTTGCAGTAACCTTGCATACTCACGAGCAGAAATCATGACAGATTTATCAGAGTGACCAGAACAACAGTCCACAAAGTTATTCTCTTCAGACATAGTAAATAACAAGCCAACAAAATACTAACTGAAATTTCAGAAACTGAAATTTGTACCAAACCGAAATCACACACCACACGGATGCTGACTCAAACAGGTACACCACCAAAAAATCTGGATAAAGATGAGTTAAACGGAACTGACCGAAAGAATTTGATAAGGGAAAATAATAATATGTATTCAATGACTCTCAAGAGTGCATATTTATATACAAGAGCTATGTTAATTAAGGTAATTGTAACTCTAACCCTAAAGGCCCATTGAAGGCCCTATAATATTTACATAGATATTCTAACAAGATCCTTACCTAGGGTCTCGCTCTGGTAAATTGACTATTACTTGTCTCGTTTATTGCTTTCTTAGTGAGCCGCTTGTCGCAGTTTAGGGCTGTTGGGATTTCGTGATATAGTATTAGGAAAATTACGTGCCCGTTATCCTTGTCTTGTGGTCTATTGTTCTGAGACCTATGTTGTGCTTATTTTCACTTGCCTTTGTTCTAATTTATTTGCATCTTTGTGTTTGTGAATTTGCTGTTTGTTGAAATGGTTGACACTACCCCTATGTATGTTATGACCCCGTTTAATGGTAAAGTTGATTTTAGCATTTGGAAACAGAAAATGAAATATGTTTTGGTACAACAACGTATTTTCAAAGCTGTAGATCATTCTTATGCTGTTGGTGTGTCTGAGTAAAAGAAAGTTGAGATGAATGAACTTGCTTTGTCTGCTATTGTCTTGAATCTGTCTGATATTGTGCTTAGGAAAATAGGTATAATGGACTCTGCTAAAAATCTTTAGGATAAGTTAGAAGAGTTATATACTGAAAATTCTTTGCCTAGTAGAATGTTCTTGCTTGAAAGGTTCTTCAGTTTCAAACTTGACTTACGTAAGGATATTGATGGGAACTTAGATGAGTTTATAAAATTGATTCAAGATATTAAGCAAATCGGTGATAAGTGTATTGATGAGTACACCCCCATAATCTTGTTGAATGTTATTCCTGATTCTTATTGTGATGTGAAATCTGCTATTAAATATGGTAGGATAATGTTAGCCTTGAGACTGTGATTAACGACTTGAAGAGTAAGGAGATGAATTTGAAACAAAATGGGGGTGATGCCAACTTAGGTGGGGTTATGCATGTTAGGGGAAGGAATGTAGAAAAGCATGTTAAGAAACCCAAATTGAGAAAGTGCTATAATTGTGGTGACCCCGGCCACATGATTAGGGAGTGTACTAAGCCAAACAAGAACCAAAAAGTTGAATGTGCTAATGTGGCTTCTACGGATGAGCATTTTGGTAATGTTTGGTGATGTTCCCTGGTCCTTTGTATGTTTCGTTTGCTTTTTTCTCTTTGTGTGGTTTTGAATGCATGTTTGTTTTCTGCATGTTGTTGTTTGTTAGAGTGTTCCCATTGAGGTGGAGCACTCGTCTTTGTGTCTTTCTATGCTTCTTTGTGTTTGCATGTTGTTCTTTAAAATGTATTGAGTATGCGATTGCTTTGTGTGGATGCATGACTTTTACATTTTTTAGAATGTTGAAATTGCTATTTGAATCAGATAGAGTGTTTCTTATTAGATGCATCATGTCTAGGATTTGTTATAGCTTTGTGTTTAGCATGCTCCTTGTGGTGTTTGCTTTATTGTTCTTTGATCTCTTTTTGATGCATTAGATATTGTGATAGTGGGTAGGAGGGGAGAATGATAGCATGAAAATACTCGTGGGTTCTTTGGAAATGACGTGTATGTAGAGCTGTTATACGAGCCGAGCGAGCCCGAGTAGTGGAAACTTGAGCTCGACTCGATTATGTATCGAGCTCGGCTCGAGCTCGCTCGATAAAGCTAACGAGCTTGAAATAAGGCTCGGCTCAAAAATTGGATTATTAAACTCGAGCTCGACTCAATTGAGCTCGAGCTCGAGCTCAAAAATGAGAAAATTTACAAATCCCAATCACCACAACCCATTTAATAAAAATCAATTTTTGTTAACCAAATGTGTTTCTGCAAATTAAAAACCTTGAATACAGATTTGAAACAAATGTGCAGAAGCAAATTAATGTCCACACTTCAAATGTGCAGAAGCAAATTAATGTCTACACTCTGGACAAACCAATTTAAAATTTCACTTACCAAAGCAATTAAAAACATTTGAAGAATACATTGGAAAAATTTAACAGATCTTGAGAATGAAAAAATTAGCGGATCTAAGTTTTGAGTTGATATATGGAAGGGAAAGAGAGAACAGAAGCGGGATTCAAGTGGTTCGACGTTAACAGAATCGATTCTTCATGGCAAGTTTTCGATCTGGTGAGTTTAGACATTGCCTAGTGGGTAGCAAAGGGGGTCTGCTTGAGATGGGAGCGGGGTTCTATGCCGTGAAGCGACGAAGGATGGCGGCGGATGGCGGGCGGTGTGCGGCAGCAGGCGTTGGCGACTGGAAAATTAGGGGTAGGGTATATGGGCGGTAGGGGTGGAAATAGGCCGAGCCGAGCTAGACTTCTTGTTGGACGGTCTGGGCCTGCTATTTGATCTTTGGGCCTAAGCCTGGCCTGTTAACTGTCATAGGCTTTTTTCAGAGCCTTGGCCTGACCTTTTTAATAAATAGGCCTGACCTGAAAGCCTTTTAGGGGCCTTTTAAATCATATTTACAAAATTATATTCAATAATTATATTATTATTATTAAATCATAACAATTAACTCTTTAAATCTTAAAATGAAGAATAAAAAAAAATTACCAAAAGATTATCAAATATTATCATAATAACAAATTTAAATAATATTTAATTTATATTTAACAATATTCTTACATATATATATATATATTAAATATTTATTATATTATATATATATAGTTAAATAGGTCGGCCTGTTGGGCTTAAAAGGCTTATAGAAAAGCTCAAGCCTGGCCTATTTAAATAAATAGGCTTTTAAAAAAGCCTAAGCCTGACTCGCTTATTAAACGAGCCGAGCCGAGCCGAGCTGGGCTTTAGCTAGGCCGAGCCGTAGGCCCCTGTCGGGTAGCCTGGCCTATTCCCACCCCTAATGGGCGGCGCTGCGTATTCTATGGATGAATGAACTGAAGAGTAAAGTTATGTGGAACTAGAAAAGGGACTAAAGTTATAACCTAATTAATGTAAATTACTTAAATAACCCTTATCTTTCGAGCCTATCGAGCAGCTCGTGAGCCGAGCTCGACTCAGCTCGTTAAGTAAACGAGTATTTTTCGAGCTCGAGCTCGACTCGTTTAACACTACGAGTCGAGCTGAGTTGAGCCTTAACTAGCCGAGTCGAGTCGAGCTCACGAGCAGCTCGTTTCGTTTAATAGCTCTACGTGTATGTGTGTCTTGCATAACAACATTGAAGCTTGTTTCATGTTTTCACCATACTCGTATTCATCTGTTTGCATATTTGAGTTTCATGTGCTTTGTGTCGTAGTTGCTTCTGTTGGAAAAATCGGGGTGCCCGGAATCTATTCGGGATGATAATTAAATATGAATTTAGATTCAATTATTACTAGCATGAATTAATCCTAATTAATTCAAATAATAATTCCAACAACAATTTTATCATCATGCATGTTGAATTAATTCACATGAAAACCTAATGCGGAAAAACTAGGAGTTCACGTAATTCGTACATCTTGTAGATATGACCTTTGATAACAACGAGACTATCACGATCGTGCTATCAACCAAAAGACCTTCTCAAGTATGTCCCTTTTGCCTTGCTTGTTCACCGTTGGGAAGTGCTCACAAGCAATTAGAATAACAAGGAAGAAAGAAAAAATATTGTTGCTGATTTTTTTTCAACACTGTGAAACTGTAAACTGGAGATAAAATAATCATCTTCTATATATAGGACTAGAAATTTCGAAATTTGCATATGGAATAGGGGAGAGAATTTTTTTTTCTTGGCCTCCAAGAAATCTTGAATATATCTCATATATTCTTTTCTCCATAGTAAAATATTCCATAAAAATCTCACCTCCCTAATATATGAGATTTTCGAAATTCATGGGAGAAATAAACTAGATTTGGATCTTCTTGAATTTATGAGATAATCTTGTATTCCAAGAATACATATCTTCCATAATATCTTTCCAAGAAAATCAACAAATCTTTTCTCTACCATATCTATAAATTTCGAAAATTATAAGCAAAAAATTAGCAATAATAATTTTCTTTTATTTTAATCACCTTATTATTATCGGGCTACTTAATGGGCTACTTGAGATGCCTTTAGGAGAATTAAGATTGAACCTCCAATGGGCTTCTGAATTTCAATATTGAACCTCAATATAATTCAGCACATTAATATTAATTAGTACCACTAATAAATTAATATTGCACTATCCATCTTAATCCATATTACGATAATATGGGCTCCCAGTTATTATTTCCCGCATTTAAGATTATCAAGTCCATTAATTAATTAAGCTTCTGAATAGCTCTAAATTAATTAACATATTTCACCTTGGAGTAAAGACAGCTCAACATTATTATCCGTACCGAAGAAACTAATTCTTCACTTGCAAGATTTGGTACGATAAAACTTCTGAGCCCACCAAGGGGACAAATCACATGAGCCGTACTCGCACGAGTTTCTCCGTATTAAATCATAGCAACCGTCGTATGATTAATATTACTGCCCAAAGCACAAGGTTCGAAGTCACGATGATTCTTACCCAACATGAATCAAAGCAGTAACCATTAAGCACACACGGTACTATTTAAGTGACGGAGATTAAGAAATCAATAACCACTGAGGTCTAATTCTTCATATTTCAGAATAGAAGAATTTATCCTCGTTGTAGGTCCTCTTCAACACATACTAAATGTACTAGTGCAATCTCTTGGTCAAGACAAACCAATTTGAGATGTACACATCGACCCTTCACGGCGGATTGTTCAATTCCACCTAGGTCGTGAATTTGTACGTTTAGTTACAAGGAAACCGTTAATGTGATCTTCCGTGATCGGGTATCACCACATTAACTTCAATGTAACATGTACCACTTATAATGAACTGGTTGTAATAAATATTCAACATTCAATTATATCTAAAGCAAATGCTATAAAAGATTTATTCTCATAAATAAGTGTTTAATACATGAGTTATACAAAGTAAAAGCATACTTTCACGTATAACTCCAACAGCTTCAAGTGAGGTGGAACAGCGAGTCTTTGTGCTTTTCATGTTTTATTGCTTTGTGTCAATTGCATGATTTTGTGTTATAATTACTTTTGTGGTAATCTTGATGTAGACTTTATGTGTCTTTCTTTGTGTGGTTTTATGCCTTCTTTGTGGTAACCTGAACTAACGTTGTGTCTTTTGCAGGTGTTGTACTAACAGTTTATTTGTGTAGGCTTTGTACTAACCTTTGTTTGTGTAGGTTCTTTGTATGGCTTGGTGTTGTGCATGTGTGTGTATATGGCAATGACGAAATTCCTGCGGATTCCAGAATGTTGGCGTAGACTAGTGGTATGGCAAAAAGGTGGAGATTATTGGGCTTGGGGCCTATTTGTATTTTGACCATTGAGCTAATTGTACTTAAAAGCCCGCCCACTTTCATCCCCTAGGTTTGATGGAAGCCTCACATATATACCCTCTCCTCTCTTTTTCACAATGAGCACAGCTAGAGAGAGAGAAAGTATAGTGTGAGTGCAACCCTTCCTTTGTGTGTGCTGCCCTACACCTCCGGATCCGATTCTCAGGTAACCTGAACCCATTGTCCCATCGAATAATAGGTGTGAGAGTGGTGAGACGACCCAACACACTATATTGAGGGACCTACTTTTGAATTTCAGGGGAGGACCCGAGTGTTGCAACTGGACTCGCTCTTTGCTGCACATGAATATGCAAACGTGCTGGAACGTGAGTTCTCCCACCGCCGGTGTCACACCACTGGCAAATCAGTGTCCCACGGATCATTCACCTACGGATTAGAAAGTACCGTTGCGGTTCGTGCACCAGTAGATCGCGGCGATTACTCTCGATCAGTTCCCAATTCCGAACGCTCCACCAGTGAACCAAAACACCTCCGCCGCACCCTTCTCGTGGTGAAGCCTCACGCCATACAACGGCGTCCCCATCATTTTAGCTCAATAATTCAGATGAGGGCGCACTAGCGGCGCTGCATGACAATCAAGTTTTACCCATTTCCATTGATAAAGAAGTCGCTGACTTGAGGCGTACAGTGCTTTTCCAGTGATGTATCCAACTCCAAATTGCCGCCATATACCACCGCTCGTGATGGGCGTGATTTCCTAACATTGCATTGAAGATGATGATGTTGAATTTGGGCCTAATGCTAGGGCCGAAAGTGATGATGAAGATGTTGGATCATATTTATCTGATGGGCCTATTTCCTTGAATGAACCATCTAGGCTTGACTTTTATGAGATTGTACAAAGTGGGCTTCAAGAATATGATTAACCATTTTTTATGGGTCTACTACATGTATTGAAGTGAGTTGTAATACCAATTATAATGGACCACCTATTTATGATGATGAGCCATCCCATCCGTAATTTATTTGATGCTTCTCATCTATGACACCGAGCACAAAGAAGAGTTGTGCCAAGATTTTTATACGGACCTCTATGGTGGTGTTGGTTTTCCCACACATAATAACTATAATTATTTTATTAATAATTATAGTTATTTCATGGGTGATTTTCCAAGATTCAATTTTGCCTACCAGCTCAAGATTTTGGGTCATGTATGCACAACTGACATTTTTTAGACGAGGGAGAGAATGATGGAGATGAGATCGTGATAATGATCTAAGATTTTTATATGAAGATTTGGAGAATCAAGAAGATTATATATCATTTGTTATTTTATTTAATTAAATTAGATTAGATTTATTTTTGGTTATTATATTTCTTATCCTTTAAGTCAGTTTAGTATTATAAATTGGAGTTATGTAATTCGTTATTATTCAGTTTATTGATAAATTAAAATATATTGGGTTGATTCCCTTTTCGTGTTTTATTCGATGTTTTCCAGTATTCTTTTAATTAATGGATTAACACGATTAATCACATTGCCTCTATCAGAGTATTCTCAAAATTAATGGATTTATATTTCCGCTCTTACTATGATGGGCTGATTATTTGGGCCTTTGCAAGATAAATTAGTTATAGGTTAAATATTTATGGTGTGGGCTTCTACCGTGTAATATATAATTTCTTAAAAGATGAATTTAGTAATTAGATCTAGGCGGCTTAACTACTGTTATATTTGTATTTGTATTTGATTACTATTCAAATCGAATCGAATATTTGTAAACAAATTCGAATCACAAAATTACGAATATCAAAATTCGA
Source organism: Ballota nigra (assembly GCA_947034835.1). Lineage (NCBI taxonomy): Eukaryota > Viridiplantae > Streptophyta > Magnoliopsida > Lamiales > Lamiaceae > Ballota > Ballota nigra. Next base: position 81,974,670 of record OX344721.1, read on the forward strand.
ATACGAATAACGAATCGAATCAAAATTATTTGATTCATTTACAAACCTACTTGTAGTTACCTAAAAAAGTCAATTAATCGTAAATTTATGTTAAATATTATGAAAAAATAACCCCTAAAATTCACCTATTTCTCTTTGTGCCTTGGACGACTGCCCCATCACTAGATCAGAAATTTTATGAGTAGAATCAAACTTCTTATTTCTTTTATAAAATTCCTTTCTATTTGGGAATAAAATAAAGTGGGTCCAATGATTGTTATATATGTGCCACGCAATCTACGAATTTAGGGTGTTTGGGAAAGAACCAAAATATCATGAAAAATGACAGAATTTCATGATTACTGACGCAAGCATTAGCCATAAAGCTCTCAAAATTAACAACCACCTACACTTTCCAGAAACACCCCCACCCAAAGAAAAAGCCCTAGGAAAAGAATTTCAATGAATGTTGGCCTTGATAATTTTATGTACAACCATTAGCTAGATCCATATATATTTTTATTTATTTTAATTGTACGGATTTGATATAATGCCCACCGGTGGGCACAAACTTATATGCCCACCGCGAATGTGATAATGACACGTAAGCAAATTTAAGTAATCAATTAAAATAATAGTGGACCCCTATTTAAATTTGCTTACATGTCATTATCACATTCGCGGTGGACATATAAGTTGTGCCCACCGGTGGGCATTATATCAAATCCGTATAATTGTATTCATATATTCCACTTTGAAAAATTGAATCTAATATTTGCAATTGAAAGTAACAAAAAAAATAAGTAAATGATATACAATTTTCCTGTAATATTTTATCTTGCATGTGTTTTTATGTAATATAAATCTACAGAATTAATACATATTATTGTCTTATTTAGATTTAGATTTTTTTCCGACTACTGATATTGAGACAATTATGATAATATTTTGCAGCAATATACTCCTCAGAATAGTGTAAATACTTTGTAAGTAATACTATTAACTACTGTAAAATTTTAAAAATGTCTCATTTTACAGTGAGTATAAATTTATGTAGAACATGATCATATATAAAATTAGTTTTAATTAGAAGATTAAGAATAGTATATGTAATAGTTAAGGTTTAAAAACAAATACTTGAGTTAAGAATGTATGATAATTGGATAAAATTATTGTAAAAATATTAAACTTCAATTAGCAAATAAGTTCAAACATAAATTTTTGAAAAACAATTTTTTTATACAGGCTTTAGCCGGTTTGCATTCAACTTTTTTACTACCTAGTAATACGCGATAAGCGTTTCCTCAATACAATAAGAATTGAAAGTAATCACGTTTTATATAATTAAAGGTAGTCAGGTAGAGCGTAAAGGTAATTACAACGTAAAATAATAATAATACCTAAACGTAATCCTCGCGGTTTTTAACTACTTAATCATAATTATGTTTAATACTTGGATGAATGGTATGTACAATGTTTATATTGATTTTTTTTTTTAAATTGGTTTATATTTTTTATTTGGGTTAATGGCCAAAAAAAAAAAAAAAATCATCACCTTTATACTTTTTTTTTATCAATTACAATTTTTTTTTTTATTTTGCAAATTACACCACTTTTTTTTTTTTTAAGTTTCAAATTATTTTTTGGCAATAATTAGATGATATGACAGCAAGAGATGCCACATAGACATCCATATAGATGCTTGTATTTGACATGGTGGTTCATATTATTCATTTTAATTAAAAAAAATGACATTTGTGTGACATTTATATGGCATCTTTGATAGCAATATCATTTAATTCTTTTTGGAAAAGGTCAGATATTTCGAATTGCAAGAAAAAAATATACATATTATAACTAATAAAAATGTTGGTTTTTTTTTTTTTTTTAGCGCAAGAACATTCTGATGAAACACTGAAATCAAACAATTTGTATAATATATTAAATTAGTGTTACTATTAATATATATTATTATGTATGAGTAAGTCTCTGATATATTTAGGTGTATTGTATAATTTATGTATTTTTTAAAATTGTTACATTTATTTTCACGGAACAATTAATTATACTTTAGAAAAACAACTGTAATTGTACATTGAAAACAATTGTTATTATTTTAAAGTATATTTAAATTGTAAAGTGCGCCTGATGCATATGTGATTAAAAATTTATGTATAAAAAAAATCTTAGTACTTTTTTTTTTAATATAACTATCATACAATTTTCTTTTCGTACATAATACTCAAATATGTGGGTAACTGACGAAGAATAAATTTCAAATTCCTGTGCACAAAAAAAAAAAAAGGAAAAAAAAGAGGGATACATCTTATATCAATCATGCAAATATAAAACTCTAATAAAAGCAATATAAACATCACATTTTCTGTAAAGTTTGACGTTAATGACAATTGACAACTCATGTATTGAGTATATGTGTATCCACCGTGTAGATACTTCGATAGTAACTTCCAATATATGTATGGATAACTTCTATGCAACAGCTGTATGATATAATTGGTGTAGTTTTGATTTAAGTTGTTTGTGTAAAATTCAAATTCATATATATGTTGTAGAAAGTTTTAGTTTATACTATATGTAGTAAAAAATCAATATGGAGTACTACGTAAATGAAAACTGAATCAAAACTGCAGTAATATCATGGAAAGTGTTTCTCTTATAATTTTTAATCAAAATTAAGTGTATATATATATATATATATACACACGCATGCATATATTATATTTGTGTGTGACTAATGAATATACGTTCGGTTCAAATTCTTTAATGATGTAGGTATATATAAAAATATTTTTTCCTCCCTGCATGCCCTAATGAAAGATGATATGTTGGATGGAGGGTTCTAATGATGATTAAATTGCCAGTATTTTGCACTAATTTTGAAATAAAAAGGAAAAAGAAACAACCGTTGGTTGAAGAATAGTGAAATGATTAAGGATAATTGATTATTGGAGATAGTTATTAAAATTGGGATACTGGTTACCTTGTTCTAATCTCATTTCCACAGATGTGATGAAAATGAATTAATCCCCTTTCATTTTCATTAACCACTACAATAATATTCATATTCATGTTCATTCTCATTAACATTCATATCGTTGAACCAAGCGCCCCATAAATATATCTTACGTGATATAATAATTACACCTAAATAAAGTAGATATAAAACGTAAATCTCGCGCTATAAGTACCAACCAGCAAAAATACAAAATAAAATATGGTAAGTATCATCATGACTCATAATAAAAAAATTCCGTTTAAAATAAAAAGTAACACTTTTATGCATCAGCTATATGATACAATTTTATATGTATAAAAAAAATCAAATAAAAAATGATACAATTCTACATGATTATGTAAAATATAATTTTTTTTATATTTTTAATATAAACAAACTAACAAATTAATATGGTTTAACAAAACAATTAATATTAATAAACTTTTTTTTAACAAAACAACTAATATTATTTAAAGATTAATTCACGTGAATTAATCCCATATGACAATAATGTATACAAAGTTTTGTCTAAAACTCATCCAACACATTTTCCCAGAAAAGTTTTATTTCGAATGTATTCCAACACATCACATTAAAACTTTTCTTCCGAAAATTATATCCCTAAAAACCCATAACATATCCAATTATCTACATTTAAATAGTAAGTTGGTAGCATTTTTTGTTTTCTATATCTTCAAACTAAAATTTAGTGGCACATTAATTATAATTATATGGAGCAATAAATATTGATTCAGAGGGTGCGTCCATGTTTGGTTAATTAAATAATCAAAAGAGTGATTAATAATATGCTTTAAAAATTTGTCATCTTGACAGTTAAATTATCATTGGCACAATTTTATAAGCTTCCCAGTTGTATATTACTCAATCTAATGGGCTAATGGAGTTATTTAAAGCATATTATAAAGGTGAGGCTAGGAGACACCACTCAAACAGTTAAAAAAAATATATATAAATAAATTTATTTCATATATATATAATTTCATATATATATAAGTCGGATATTATAAATGGAATGAAATTTTTGGATGAGATGAAATTAATTCATTAATACTTATCAATATATACTATAAAATAAGGTGCAATATAATTTTAAGACCTAATTCCATTAAACCCATTAAAGTATCAATAATTTTTCATTTAAATTATAAAACTATATTTTTTTGTAATAATATAGAAACTATTGGGGATGTTAATTTTGGGATTTTGAAAGTGTAGGAGAGGTCATGACTATAAAATCCTAGGACGTGAATTTTTTTTGATGAATAATATAAATATATGCTTGTTTTGAGATTTTTGTAGGGTGATATTTTGTTTTATGTCAAATCAATATTTGAAAGTAATAGATCGATGTTGTATTATTTTATTGTATTGTGTGAGAGAAAAGTAGTGATGAAATTTCGTAATATATATTAATATATTTATAAGTATTTTTAGGTGTAAATTGAGCTTGAGATTTGAAAATCTAATTTTAAAGCTCAAACTTGTATAGATTGTGGATTATAAAGTCCAAAGTCCATCCATGTAAATTCCAAAATAAACACACCCTTATATTTTGGCACATAAACTACTAAACTTAATTTTCGGCTAGTCTTCCTGATTTTAGCATATGAGAGGTATTTATATAAAAAAAAAAAAAATTGCGGCAAACAACGCCAAAAGATAAACACACAAAATAAAGAATAACGTCAAGGGACAGAAACGGGACGGAAACGCGAGGTGGTGTACGACGATCCAAAAAGTGATGGAAGGTTTAATTTCTCATTTAAGTTTGTACTTATTTATCAAGAGGTGTAATAGAAACAATATTTTTTAAATTACATGCTTGACAATATATTATTTTTTAGAAAAAAATTAATAAAGATTCAAGTTTAATAGTGTATGTGTCAAAATTTAATTGTTTATATCTTTGTCTACTAAAAGTATGCACTCTTTTCTGCACATGATTTATTGGGATATGTCGAAGGGTATTTTGGAGTCTTGTGATGGCCGTTGATGATTAAAGTGATTGTTTATAATAAGTATACATAATATACTTTTTTTATAAATAATCACTTTATTCATAAATGGACCTCACGAGACACGGATAGGATCTCCTGTTACACAATTAGATTACTGACATGTGTCACACTTAACTTAATTAAAATAACTATGAACAGAAAAAATCTTTATCTTCTCCCCACCAAATCTTTCCAATTTTTCTCTCTTCCAAACAAATACTCCCTCCGATTCGATTTTGATTGTCCATAAGAAAATGGCACGGGTTTTAATAAAAAGAGTTGTTTATTAGTATTTGTGGATATAGCTTAGCTTTTTAAAAGGTGTAAGAGTTGTTTATTAGTATTTGTGGGTATAAAGTTGATAAAGTAGTGACATGAGTGTAAATAGATGATATTTTTAAGGGGTAAGTTAAAAGGGATAGTGTTTGCTTTTTGCTATTTTGGGTAAGTGGAAAAAAAAATCTTCCTTTTATGGTAAAACGGATAATAAAAAATGAATCGGAGGGAGTATTATGTTTCGTTTGGATTATTTAAAAATTTTCTTTTTTTTTAAATAATCAAGATTTTTTATGATATAATTTTGTAAAAAGTTTAACATAATTATCTGAACAAATTCAAATTAATGCAAAACATATAAATTTATATGCGTACCAAATATGAAATTAATTGATATACATATTTAATTTGGAAGAGAAAAACATATATGTATTTTTTAGTTCTTAATAAAATGAAAACAACTATGTTAATATAATACTTTATACATATTTTTATTGATATGTTACGGTCAGATAATTGGTTGTATTCGAATCACTAATAACTATTTTTAATTTTATTTTATAGCATGAATCTTTACAATTAGATTAACCGTTTAACATATATTGAAAAAAAAATAGTTTAGATTATAAATACGTATTTACTTTATACAAGTTTAACATAGTTGTTTATTTACGTACAAACGAACAAACATCATAATAGTTCTTAATTTATGTATAAATATATTATTAAAAAGCTTTAATTTGGTGTGCCTATAATTCATTTATATAAATATTTGAAAAACTTAAATTTTGAAATAAATTTCAAATTGTTTGTTGTTGTTTTAATTAGTTTCACCCTCTTATTTAAGATTTTGAAAAAAATTAATAGGTTAGACTTAAATAATAATTTTTATAGAGTTTTTAATTTATTTATTCATTTTTTATTCTTAAAATTTATTTTTAAGTATATTAAAAATAATATAACAGAGATGATCTAATTTTAAATTTTAAGGTATACAACTTAATGGGTCCTATACCTATTATTACATTAAAAATTGTACGTATATATAATTTTTTAAATAAAATAATAGTAAGAAACTTTAATTATTTAATTAAAAAAATTGTAAAAATATTTCAATCATAACATAATATTTGTTTGGAAGGAGAAAAATTGGAAAGATTTGATGGAGTAAAGACATGGATTTATCCAACCATAGTTATTTTAATTAAATTAAGTGTGACACATGTCGGTAATTTAACGGTGTAATATAGTGTAACAGGAGATGTTACACCATTATGTAATAGGAGATCTCGTCCGCACAAGACACTCTAAATACCCTCTGACATTTTGCATTAAACTACGTGCAAAAAAGTGTATATTTTTAGTGGACAGGGTAAATTATTACAATGTAAAATAGTTTAGGTTCAAAATCAGTAATATATAGTTTAATACAATTAAACCTAATTCAAATAGATGATAAATCAGTGTTTTATTGACATGTAATAGCAGAATTATCATCAATACAAACAGAAAAAGGAAAATAGAGTACAAAATACTATAGTCAGGTGGGACCCGGAGAAAATTTGTGGTATGTGCTTTAGCTAAGGCTCTTGTTTTGAAGCCAGTAACAGAATTTTGGCTTATGATTGTATTTTGGTTTATTCTAATTGAACACCCTCCCAATTATGCTTTTCTCTCTCTCCTCTCCCTCTCTCTCTAACCTTTGCCGCCTCCCTCTTTCCCTCTCCATCCCTATATATATATGCCCCCTCTCTCTATCGATCCAAACCCAATTCATCTCATCATCAATGATATATACATACAATATATATATATATGTGAAATAGGTTTTTTGTGATGTTAGGTATGGGTGAAGAATTTGTGAGTGAGAGCTTGTTCTGGGGAGAGGATGAATCGTGGGCGTTTCCACTTTTAGCTTGTGAAGAAAATGGCGGCAAGATTTTGATAGAGGACGGCAGGATAGTGACGGAGAGAGAGGAAGCCCCGGCGCCGCCAGTAACCAAGGGGAGGAAAAAGAGCGCCGCCGCAAAAGCGAGAAGCAAGCGCGATGAGGGAAACGGCAGCGGCGGAGGTGACTCAGATGAGCATGAGATCCATATATGGACCGAAAGAGAGAGGAGAAAGAAGATGAGGAACATGTTTGCTACTCTTCATCATTTGATCCCACAAATCCATCCAAGGGTAACTCCTTAAATATTTCTCCATTTATTTAATTAATTACCCCTTAATTAAAAAAATATATATAACACTATCTCATCATATAAATTAACACTGCCTTGTGCCTAATTTACGCAAAAAAAAAAAAAAAAAAATGAGTGAGTTTAACAACCTTCTGATTCAAGTCATGTGGTTTTTTTTTTGTCAAATTAATCCAGGCTCAAGAAATTAAGGTTTTATTTTCTATTGTTTGGCAACTTATAAATGTAATTGTTCCATCTTCGATCCCTTTCAACCTCTACATTAATTAATTCCTATCAGAATTGCATGCAATAAATTTAGTAACGTGCATTTTTCTTGCCAAAGATGCAACTTAATTCTGATGTTTTTGTAAAATAATGTCACTCCTATATATATGTGTATTCCTATTGCAATAGTTCTTGATTAATTTTTTTATGGGAAAACTTGTGTGAAGGGCGGTTCACAAATTAGCTAGTACAAGTTAACACACATTTTTTCTAAAATATTAAACGTCATGTTCAATTTATCTTTTTTTATTTTTTCTACATATATAAATCCAAAATTTGGAGTCAATTACAAGAAATTTAATTTGTTTATATACTTTATTTAATTTAATTATATCCTAATTTAGTACTACTAGTACATTTCCAAGAATTCAAATTTCAATTTCAATTAATTACTTATAGGCAGATAAGTCCACCATTGTTGATGAAGCAATACTGTACATCAAAAAACTCCACGTGACTCTTGAGAGCCTGGAGAAGACGAAGAGGGAAAGGCTGAAAGGTGGAAATGCTAATACCACAAGCTGTGATCCCTCCACAATCACCCAATCATCAATAATTCCTTCAAGAGAGGTATTTATGGCCGAGCAGGGATCCTCCAGCACTCTACCAAGCCCTGAATTCCCACCCACTTTTAAAACATGGACTTCTTCGAACCTCACTCTCAATGTTTGTGGGAAAGATGCCCATATCAGCATTTGCTGCCCTAAAAAGCTGGGCTTTCTGACCGCCATTCTTTTCGTGATGGAGAGGTATAAGCTCGACCTAGTTTCTGCCCAACTTTCTTCTGACCGTGGTACGCGCATGTACATGATTCATGCCCGTGTAAGACCAATTTTTCTCTACTCCTTTTTTTCTTGTTTATTGTACGAGGAATATCACAATTTTTTGGTAGGGTTTTAGCAGCACTAAAAAAAATATCGTGGAATTAATTAGCTACAAATTATTGCAAATTTTTGTATACATTGCACTATAATTCTTAACAGTTGTTTTCACCGAACATGATTAATTAGTTGCTTTTATTAAACAATATTAGTTGATACCATTGAATAGTATTACTTCCTCCGTCCAAAATTAGTAGTTTTAATTTTTGGGCTGCTATTTTTTGTCATAAGTTGGAGAGTAGTGTGAGGTCAATTTATCAATAAAGTTATTGTTTATGAAAAATATAATACTTCACTTTATTCATAAATGAACCTCACAATACCTCATAGTACCCTCCAACTTATGACAAAAAATAACAATCCAAAAAACAGTACTACTGATATTGGACGGAGGGAGTAATTGTTTTCGCTTAACAATATTAATTATTTTTATTGAACAGTACTATTCGTGCACAATTGGATAATCACAAATTATATGTCTTTCTTCGGGAAATATATATATATATATATATATATGTATGTATGTATCCATGAGCGGAATTGATTGATTAATTAGTTTCAAATTTTAATTAATGATATTTGAATATGCATTAATTAGTTTCCTTAATTAGAATCACTTACTTTCTTAATTTGGTGTATGCATCAGATCAATGGAGGTCCAAATCAACTCCCAGAAGCATTATTTCCAGTTGAAGAAGTATTCAAGCAAGCTGCAGCAGAGATCATGCTTTGGCTTAATTCCTAATTTCTGGATGTAAGATTTATATATATGCAAAAATCCATAAGAGAATGATCATGCATTATCTTTATTTAGATGGGAAATTATCTTTTTTGTGATCTGCCTAGCAGTTTTTGGTCATTAATTAAATTAGTTGATGTGTATGGCTGCAAATTCATATTGAAACCTCAAGTTTATTCTATTAATTCAAATTTTGTTCAGCCAGAAATTACTGTGTGGATGTTACTATGTTTTTTGCTGCATTTATGTTATGCATTATATATTTCATTTATAATTATTAAACATATTTATTCTAAGTAGAACAACTTCCAAACATAAGGTATATTTTAGATGAATGCACACCTATTAAAAAAAAAAAAAAATTATTACACTCTTAATAAATTATTGACTTTCTCATTTATATGACACATATTTCTAAATATTTTAATAAATTTTGTAGGGATAAACTTTTTACATTGAAAAGTGCAAAACATCATCTAATTTGCAAATAAAATGAAAGATCATTTATTCTGAATAGGAGATAGTAGTATTCATCATTATCATACTACAATATAGTAATATAATGTTCCCTTCATCTCACTTTAAGCTGCACATTGAGGTTTAGAGGAACTCTATCATTTTTTAAAATAGAATGTGGGCTTCTGCCAAAGTGGTGGATAAGGTGAAGAATAGACTTTGAAGCTAATTTTCTGTTAAAGATTATTCTTTTTGTAATATTCCTTTTAGAGAATGGATCTTTGATCCAAGTAAAGTTTTAGGGTGCTAATATTATTGTATTTGTATCAAACTTTTCGGGTATTTATTTTGCCCAAAATTTTTTCCCTTAAAAATGCTTACTTTTACCGATAAAAAAAGTACTAAATGTGTAGTGTTTGTTGAGATGTGGTGAAAAAAAAGTTAGAGAGAGATAAAGGTAGTGAGGTAGAGATGTGGGAACACAACTTTGATAAAAATGAAAACGAGGCAACTTAAGTTGGAACCCTTGTTTCGGCAAAATGGGTAAACTCTATAGAAAATTGACTTTTAATGACAAAATTATGTTATTAAAGCTTCTCTAGTTAAAAGTTTTTAGTGACAGAAAAACGATCCTTTTATAATCCTTTCACAAAATATTGTTCCCTGTTGTTAAATTATTATAGTTAGAGAAGCTTTAATAATAGATTCTCTATTAATAAAGATAATTTTTTATTGTAGTGTAACTTAAAATAGGACAGATGGAGCATTTATTAATATACATATATTGTATATAGTATGTTGTTATTGTCATATATATAGATAATTTTTTTATTATGACAATATATTTATGTGGTGTAGCATTAAATGATCCCATTTATTACTACTCTAATTGAGTATACTTAAAGGTTAATATCATTTAATGAATTTTAAATATATAGTATGTACATGTATATTTTAAATTTGGGCAAAATTATATGTAAATCACTTTCAATGTACAAATAGTTTGTATTCTATGTGTTGGAGTTATACGTGAAAGTATGTTTTTACTTTGTATAACTCATGTATTAAACACTCATTTATGAGAATAAATCTTTTATCACATTTGCTTTAGATATGAATGAATGTTGAATATTTATTGCAATCAGTTCATTATAAAGAGTATGTGTTACATTGTAGTTAATGTAGTGATACCAGATCACGGAAGATCACATTAACGGTTTCCTTGTAACTAAACGTACAAATTCACGACCTAGGTAATATTGAACAATCCGCCGCGAAAGGTCGATGTATAACTCTCAGATTGGTCTGTCTTGACCAAGAGATTGCACTAGCACATTTAGTATGTGTTGAAGAGGACCTACAGAGAGGATAAATACTTATGTTCTGAAATGTGAAGAATTAGACCTCAGTGGTTATTGATTTCTTAATCTCCGTCACTTAAATAGGACAGTGTGTGGTTAATGGTTATTGCTTTGATTCATGTTCAGTGAGAATCATCGTGACTTCGAACCTTGTGTCTTGGGCAGTAATATTAATCATACGACGGTTGCTAAGGTTTAATACGGAGAAACGCGTGCGAGTACGACTCGTGTGATTTGTCCCCTTGGTGGGCTCAGAAGTTTTATCGTACCAAATATTGCAAATGAAGAATTAGTTTCTTCGGTATGAATAATAATGTTGAGTTTGTTGGAGTTATACGTGAAAGTATGCTTTTACTTTGTATAACTCGTGTATCAAACACTCATTTTATGAGAATAATTCTTTTATCGCATTTGCTTTAGTTATGATTGAATGTTGAATTTCTATTGCAAACCGTTCAATGTATAGTACATGTTACATTGTAGTTAATGTGGTGATACCCGATCACGGAAGACAACATTAACAGTTTACTTGTAACTAAACGTACATTTTCACGACCTAGGTGGAATTGAACAATCCGCCGTGAAAGGTCGATGTGTAAGGCTCAGATTGGTCTGTCTTGACTAAGAGATTGCACTAGCACATTTAGTATGTGTTGAAGAGGCCCTACAACGAGGAGAAATTCTTCTGTTCTGAAAGGTGAAGAATTAGACCTCAGTGGTTGTTGATTTCTTAATCTCCGTCACTTAAATAGGACCGTGTGTGCTTAATGGTTACTGCTTTGATTCATGTTGGGTGAGAATCATTGCGACTTCGAACTTTGTGTCTTGGGCAGTAATATTAATCATACGACGGTTGCTAAGATTTAATACGGAGAAACGCGTGCGAGTACGGCTCGTGTGATTAGTCCCCTTGGTGGGCTCAGAAGTTTTATTGTACCAAATCTTGCAAGTGAAGAATTAGTTTCTTCGGTACGAATAATAATGTTGAGCTGTCTTTACTCCAAGGTGAAAGATGTTAATTAATTTAGAGCTATTCAGAAGCTTAATTAATTAATGGACTTGATAATCTTAAACGCGGGAAATAATAACCGGGAGCCCATATTATCGTAATATGGATTAAGATGGATAGTGCAATATTAATTTATTAGTGGTAATAATTAATATTAATGGGCTGAATTATATTGGGGCTCAATATTGAAATTCAGAAGTCCATTAGGAGGTCCAATCTTAATTCTCCTTAAGGCCCCTCAAGTAGCCCATTAAGTAGCCCAATAATGATAAGGTGATTAAAATAAAAAGATTATATAAATGCTGATTTTTTCAAGTATATTTTCGAAAAAAGAGAATCAAAGAGAAATAAGATTTGGTTGATTTTCTTGGAAAGATATTATGGAAGATATGTATTCTAGGAATACAAGAATATCTCATATATTCAAGAAGATCCAAATCTTTGGATTTCTTATTGTATTTTTCGAAAATTACCCTCTAAATAGGAGAGTGAGATTTTTGTGGAATATTTTATTGTGGAGAAAAGAATATATGAGATATATTCAAGATTTCTTAGAGACTAAGAAAAGATTTTCTCCAAGCCCATAATATCCCTACAATTTTCGGCCATCACCTCTTATAAATAGGGGATGATTATTTCATCCCCAAGTACATAATTCCATGTGTTGGAAAAATCAAGAGCATAGATATTTTTCTTTTTCCTTAGTTTATTAAATTACTTGAAAGCATCTCCCACCGGTGATCAAGTAAGGCGAAAGGGAAATACTTGAGAAGGCTTTTGGGTTGATAGAGCGAGATCGTAATTGTCCCGTATATCCAAAGGCCAATTCTACAAGAGGTACGTTAATCGCATATTTACTTGTTTATTCCGCCTACTTAACATGTGAAATTAATTCAACATGCATGATAAAAATTAGTTGTTGGAATTATTATTTGAATTAATTAGGATTAATTCATGATAGTAATAATTGTATTTAAATTCGTATTTAAATTTTATCTCGAATAGATTCCGAGCACCCCTATTTTCCCAACAACTGGTATCAGAGCCACGGTTTCAGGCTCTGAATTTTAAATTGGAATTTAAATTGTTAAACATTAAATTGAAATTGGATAGTAGAATTGTTAGATCTTTTTTGCAGGTATCCAATTGTCATGGTTTTAATGTTGTTAATTTCATGCGTGTGAATTATTTGTTTTTTAATTCGATTCGTTCGAATTCATTTTTCTCGTGAGAAAATCCACGAGTAGATTAGTTGTTTTTATTTTGATTCGATCATTGTAATAGACTAGTCTAGATCTAGTAATTATTAATTTTTTTGTAAAAATAAATTGTAACCGGATCGTGACGAAGAACGAAGAATTAAAAACGGCGTACCCGGACGATGCATACAAGCGTGGCGCGTGTATGGACGTAAAATCATGCAAGGGGTGAAGAAAACGAGGACGAACGGCGAAAAAACGGCGCACGGAGGTGCACGGCGCACGCCGTAGGCAACGGGTGCACGGCGCCGCGCGCACGCGTGCGCGCGCCTCGGGCGCGGGGCTGCAGCGCCTCGGCGCGCCTCCGTGCAGCACCTCGGGTGCGCCTCGGCGCGCTTCGGCCAGCGCTTCAGCGCTTTTTGGGCCGGGAAGCGCGCGGGCCCACTTCGTGGGCCGACGCGCGCTGCATCTCGGTCCGTGGAATTTTTTCAGTTCGTGTGATTTTAAACGTCGTCTCAAACCCCAAACGATGTTGTTTTTGATGAAGTGTTGCTGTTCGAGTGGGAGCACGTCGAGACGAACGTCGGAAAGCAACAAGGACGATTTTTCGCATCAAGACGTGAAGAAATTAAACCGTGACAATTGGATTCGAGTGCTCCAATGCGTTTAATTTTGTTTTGATGGATGTTTTATTTCGTGCAATTATTATTATTTGTTAATATGTGTTTGCATGAATTTAATTGTCCAAGAAAAACCTTACTTTCGAAAATTACTAAGTATGTTTTTATAATCGCAATTTTATTCCGGATATTAAAATTGGATTATTTTGACCTCCATAATTTATTTATTTGTGAAGTTCTTTTGGAATACATTTCCCCCTCGGATTGGCCAAAAGAACGGATTTCGCATGAATAAATTCCGAAAGGATGATTGTGGATTATTACTAGTGGCGGTATTGACCCTCACCACGAGTGGCTTGCTCAAAGCGAAATAATAATTCTGTATTAAATTATGGTTATTACTTAGGCATAGGGAATTGATATTAACTTACTCCCCTCGGAGTCCCTGTCAGTTTCTATGTGGTCAAAGTAGGAGCCAACTATTAATTTTGAATTAAGGATTTGTAACTTTTAAGTTTGTAATCCGCTTGAATGTGTTTAAATGTATAGACCACCCCTCGTGGCGCATTTAAATTGTTTCGAGATGTTGGCTGATGCATGATTATATTGTTTTAAGGTTTCAATATAATTGATGTGATCGAATTATGTGATAATTTCATATTTTTCTAGATATTGATATGAATGTATGTTTTATTCTCATTTCATCATGTCGCAACCTTTTAATCCACTGTTTAATATACTTAAAGTTAATAAACTTTTTGGAGTGATTTATATCGATTGGAAATGTTTTTTTTTAATTTGTCCTTACTGCACGAAAACACAATTGGGTTATTTAAGTTAATATACCCGGCAAGCCTAAAGATAAGTCGAGCAATGGGTAGAGGCAGTTTATGATTGGAAGCGTGACAATGAACACATGAAGTGCATCATCTTGACATCTCTGTCTGAGGATTTGAGGCGCGTTCATGGAGACATTGTATCCGCTGTTGAAGTCATGGAACACCTTGAAGAGATGTCCTCACATTAAACCCATGACTAATCAGTTCACCAGACATGACTCGGTCAAGTTGGAAATGGTGGAGGGAACGCCCGTGAGGGAGCACGTTCTCAAGATAATGGCATACCTTAACAAGTTGGAAGGACTTGGTGCGGATTTTGATTGATTTCATATACCATTCTCTACCGAGAAGCTTTGAGCAGTTTCGTCTGAACTGTCAGATGAATGAACGGACAAATCGTTTGCCAGAGCTCTTGCAAGCTTTAGTTTCGGTGGAGGTGAATATGGAGCACCAGTCTAGTGCTATGGTGGTTAATGGTCCGTCTACCTCTTTTGGTCCCAAGGGAGGGAAAAAGAGGAAGAGAACCAAAGGCCGGATCCAAGCAGATCCAATTGTTGCGAAAGGCAAATGCAAAGGCTAGCATCGAAGGGGAAGTGTTTTAGTTGCGGTGAGAGAGGACAATGGAGGTCTGCCTGTTCCAAGCCTAAGAGGCTAGGAAAGTTAGGTAATTCACATACCTTAGTCGTCGAAACTTGTGAAGTGGCGTATGCTGTCTATTCGTGGATAGTGGATACGAGAGCTACTGATCACATTTGTTTCATGGGTTTAAGCTAACCCGACGACTTAACGGAAGTGAGATCCCCATTACATCGGGCAATGCTACGAGAGTGGCAGCTGAAGCAGTGGGAGAAGTGCGCCTATCTTGTGAAGATAGAGTTATGGTCTTGAGAGACGTTCCTCATGTTCCTAGTTTAGAAAGAACTCAACCTTCAGTTTCTAAACTGTTTGAATAGATACTCAGTTTCTTTTAATAAGGATGTTATTATTGCTTGAAACGATGAGTTTATCCGTTCCGGAACTTCAATGGATGATCTTTATACCATTATTTGGGCACACCACTCACAAAATTGAATCTAATAACACATCGATTATTTCGAGTAATAAAAGAAAGCGTTCTTCGGAGATGAACGAAACACTTCTATGGCATCTTAGACTAGGTCATATTAATCTAAAGCGGATAGAGAGATTGGTGAAAGACAGGTCCTTGGAATCATTCCAAGTCGAACCGTTTACAACTTGTGAATCCTGTTTAGAGGGTAAAATGACCAAGAAGGCATTTAGAGCCAAGGGGAATAGAACCACGGAAGTGTTAGAACTCGTTCATACCGATATGTGTGGTTCAATGACGATCATAGCAAGAAGGGGTATGAGTAAATTGTCTTTTTCAATAATTACTCGAGATATGGATACATCTACCTTATGATGCATAGGGAAAGAAGTATCAAGTTTCTACGATTTGATCGTAGAGGCAAATACCTTAGCGATGAATTCTTGAACTAGCTATCAGACGAAGGGATTGTATCCCTGTTGACCGCACCGGGAACCCCTCAATAGAACGGTGTGGTGGAACGAAGGAGCCAGGCTCTTTTAGAAATAGTCAGATCCATGATGAGTTATTCGGATTTACCCAAGTCGTTTTGGGGTAACGCCTTGGAAACAACGACTTACATTCTAAACTTGGTGCCATCCAAATCGGTTCCTAAAACCCCAATGGAATTGTGGACCGGGCGCAAGCCCAGTCTAAGACACTTGCGGATTTGGGGTTGTCCGGCATACGTGCTAGACAAGGAAGCCGGTAAATTGGATCCACGTTCGGAATTAATGTTGTTTATAGGATATTCCATGGGAACGAAAGGGTGTATGTTCTATAGTCTCAAGGATTAAAAGACCGTGATTAGTTCGCACTTTAAATTCTTGGAGGAAGACTATATGAACAAAAGAAAGCCCAGAAGTGAGATTACCTTAGACGAGTTAAGATGGCAAACTCCTATACCAAGTATACAAGATGATATACCACACGTCACACCTTCACAACCGGAACCCCGTCGTAGTGGGAGGATTGCAAGGCAACCCGAGAGATTCATGGGAATTGGAGAATCTTCGGATTTGATTCCCGGCGATGAATTAGACCCATGGACGTACGACGAGGCAATCCAAGACAAAGACGCGGAGGCGTGGCAAACCGCAATGGAAACCGAGGTGGGTTCGATGGATTATAGTCAAGTGTGGGAGTTGGTTGATCCACCTAGTGGGGTAGAGCCCAGTGGATGCAAATGGATGTACAAGAGGAAAAGAGGACCGGACGGAAGGGTAGAGACCTTCAAGACAAAGCTTGTGGCCTGTGGCCTGTAGCTATGCTTAAGTCCATCCGTATTCTCTTGTCGATTGCTGCGCACTTAGATTACGAGATCAGGCAAATGGATGTCAAGACAGTTTTTCTTAACGGAAGTCTTGATGGGATCTATATGCAACAGCCCAAAGGTTTCGTTGGAAAAGGCCAAGAGCACCTCATATGCAAGCTTAAGAGATCCATTTATGGACTTAAGTAAGTGTCGCGTACTTGGAACCAGTGTTTTGATCAAGTTATTAAGTCTTACGGGTTTGTGATCAAAACAAGTTCGAAAGTTGTGGGTGTAAAAGGTGTGACGAACTGCGGTGGTATTCTTAGTATTATACGTAGACGAATATTCTGCTCATTGGAAACAATGTAAAGGTATTGTCAGACGTAAGGGTATGGCTGTCAAATTAGTTTGATATGAAGGACTTAGGGAAAGTCGGTCACATCCTTGGGATCAAGTTCACTCGAGATCACAAGAGGAGGATGTTGGGTTTATCGCAAGTTTCATACAAAGCCACTGTTTTGAAGCATTTCAGCATGCAAGATTCCAAGAAAGGTTTTGTACCTTTTTGGCACGGAATCCATCTATCTAAAGAAATATGCCCTAAGACCAAGTGGAGATAGATGACATGAAAGACGTTCCGTACGTTTCGGACATAGGAAGTCTTATGTATGCAATGTTGTGTACGAGACCAGATATCTGCTTTGTCGTGGGCATTATGGCAAGATATCAAAGTAACCCCGGGAAAGCACATTAGATTGCAATTAAATGCGTTCTTTAGTTTCTGAAAAGAACTTGGTATGGAATGTTGATTTAACGATCAGACAATCTAATTCCCATGGGATACATGGACTCAAATTTCCAATCAGACATAGACTCCAAAATACCTACCGAGGGTAGTGTGTTTTGCATGGGAGAAGGAGTCATGTCATGGAGAAGCGATTTGCAGAAATGCATCGCCGATTCGACCATGAAAGCCGAATAAGTAACTGCTTGTGAAGCAGCGAAAGAGGCGGTTTGGCTCAAGTACTTCTTAGTGGACTTGGACGTTGTTCCGAATTTGCCCATCATAATCACTGTCCATTGTGATAATGTCGGAGCAGTTGCAAATTCAAGGGAACCGAGAGCCCACAAGGCCAGCAAACACATTGAAAGAAAACACCATCTTATACGAGAAATCGTTAAGAGAGGAGAAAAAGAGGTGGCAAAGATATGCGTCGGGGACAACCTAGTAAATCCATTCACAAAGGGTCTGCCTCTGAATACATTCGAGAGACATGTGGATGGAATGGAAGTCAAGACTATTGCCAATCTGCTTTAAGTATAAGTGGGAGGAATTATTAGGTTAGTGTAGGTTGACATGAGATGTCACGGAGAGCTACTATACTAAGACATGCGTGATGTATACTAAAAGCAGACTTTAAGTATAAGTGGGAGATTGTTGGAGTTATACGTGAAAGTATGCTTTTACTTTGTATAACTCGTGTATCAAACACTCGTTTTATGAGAATAATTCTTTTATCGCATTTGCTTTAGTTATGATTGAATGTTGAATTTCTATTGCAAAACGTTCAATGTATAGTACATGTTACATTGTAGTTAATGTGGTGATACCCAATCACGGAAGACAACATTAACAGTTTACTTGTAACTAAACGTACATTTTCACGACCTAGGTGGAATTGAACAATCCGCCGTGAAAGGTCGATGTGTAAGGCTCAGATTGGTCTGTCTTGACTAAGAGATTGCACTAGCACATTTAGTATGTGTTGAAGAGGCCCTACAACGAGGAGAAATTCTTATGTTCTGAAAGGTGAAGAATTAGACCTCAGTGGTTGTTGATTTCTTAATCTCCGTCACTTAAATAGGACCGTGTGTGCTTAATGGTTACTGCTTTGATTCATGTTGGGTGAGAATCATTGCGACTTCGAACTTTGTGTCTTGGGCAGTAATATTAATCATACGACGGTTGCTAAGATTTAATACGGAGAAACCCGTGCGAGTACGGCTCGTGTGATTAGTTCCCTTGGTGGGCTCAGAAGTTTTATTGTACCAAATCTTGCAAGTGAAGAATTAGTTTCTTCGGTACGAATAATAATGTTGAGCTGTCTTTACTCCAAGGTGAAAGATGTTAATTAATTTAGAGCTATTCAGAAGCTTAATTAATTAATGGACTTGATAATCTTAAACGCGGGAAATAATAACCGGGGGCCCATATTATCGTAATATGGATTAAGATGGATAGTGCAATATTAATTTATTAGTGGTAATAATTAATATTAATGGGCTGAATTATATTGGGGCTCAATATTGAAATTCAGAAGTCCATTAGGAGGTCCAATCTTAATTCTCCTTAAGGCCCCTCAAGTAGCCCATTAAGTAGCCCAATAATGATAAGGTGATTAAAATAAAAAGATTATATAAATGCTGATTTTTTCAAGTATATTTTCGAAAAAAGAGAATCAAAGAGAAATAAGATTTGGTTGATTTTCTTGGAAAGATATTATGGAAGATATGTATTCTAGGAATACAAGAATATCTCATATATTCAAGAAGATCCAAATCTTTGGATTTCTTATTGTATTTTTCGAAAATTACCCTCTAAATAGGAGAGTGAGATTTTTGTGGAATATTTTATTGTGGAGAAAAGAATATATGAGATATATTCAAGATTTCTTAGAGACTAAGAAAAGATTTTCTCCAAGCCCATAATATCCCTACAATTTTCGGCCATCACCTCTTATAAATAGGGGATGATTATTTCATCCCCAAGTACATAATTCCATGTGTTGGAAAAATCAAGAGCATATATATTTTTCTTTTTCCTTAGTTTATTAAATTACTTGAAAGCATCTCCCACCGGTGATCAAGTAAGGCGAAAGGGAAATACTTGAGAAGGCTTTTGGGTTGATAGAGCGAGATCGTAATTGTCCCGTATATCCAAAGGCCAATTCTACAAGAGGTACGTTAATCGCATATTTACTTGTTTATTCCGCCTAGTTAATATGTGAAATTAATTCAACATGCATGATGAAAATTAGTTGTTGGAATTATTATTTGAATTAATTAGGATTAATTCATGATAGTAATAATTGTATTTAAATTCGTATTTAAATTTCATCACAAATAGATTCCGGGCACCCCTATTTTCCCAACAGAGTTGTCTTTACTCCAAGGTAAAATATATTAATTAGTTTAGAGCTATTCAGAAGCTTAATTAATTAATGGACTAGATAATCTTAAATGCGGGAAATAATAACCGGGAGCTCATATTATCGTAATATGGATTAAGATGGATAGTGTAATATTAATTTATTAGCGATACTAATTAATACTATTAATGAGCTGAATTATATTGAGGCTCAATATTGAAATTCAGAAGCCCGTTGGAGGTCCAATCTTAATTCTCCTAAAGGTCACTCAAGTAGCCCGTTAAGTAGTCCAATAATAATAAGGTGATTAAAATAAAAAAAAAAATTTGCTGATTTTTTTCTTATTAATTTCGAAAATTATAGATTTAGGAGAGAAAAGATTTTGTTGATTTTCTTGGAAAGATATTATGAAAGATATGTATTCTTGGAATACAAGATTATCTCATAAATTCAAGAAGATCCAAATCTTGTGATTTCAATCCTAAGATTTTCGAAAATATCACTATAATGAGGAGGTTGGGATTTTGTGGAATATTTTATTGTGGAGAAAAGAATATATGAGATATATTCAAGATTTCTTGGAGACTAAAAAAATATTTTCTCTTCCTTTATCCCATAGCAAAAAATCGGCCACCCCTTGTTATAAATAGGGGATGATTATTTCACCCCCAGGTACATGATTCCATGTGTTGAAAAAATCAAGAGCAAAAATATTTTTCTTTCTCCCTTGTTATTCCTGATTGTTTGTGAGCACTTCCCACCAGTGAACAAGCAAGGCGAAAGGGACATACTTGAGAATGTCTTTTGGTTGGTAGCACGTTCGTGATAGTCTCGTTGTTATCGAATGTCATATCTACAAGAGGTACGTAATCACATAAATTCCTAGTTATTCCGCTATAGGTTTTATGTGAATTAATTCTGCATGCATGATGATAAAATTGTTGTTGGAATTATTATTTGAATTAATTAGGATTAATTCATGCTAGTAATAATTGTATTTAAATTCGTATTTAAATTTCATCCTGAATAGATCCGGACATCCCTTTTTTCCCAACACTATGTGTATATTTAAACAATATTTATTGTTTATTAAAATATATTAGTTTTTTAATATTAGTTAATTTATTTTAAAAAGTTGCAAATCCAACTTCTAAACTGACAATTTATATGTTTGGAATAATGATTTTGGAGATGGCTAAAAAGTGGTAAATCATATGTGTGTAATAAAATGGCCCAGGTTATATACAATTCTATATTTTATTAGTACACTCTACTTAAAAAATATTCTGAAAAATTCAAAAGATGCAAAAGGAGAAAACCAAACATAAGTATTTTTTCGGATTTTTTTTCCCAAAAAATTGTCATATTTTAGGAAAAAAAAATCCAATTATTTTTTTAGATAAAGTATATTAACAAAATATAGTACTGTATATAACTTGGCCTAATAAAATATTTAAGGGCCTGGCTAAATACCCCTCCAAACATTGGAGATAAACTTCCATCAATTTTTTATTATTTAATTAAAATTGTTAAATTACACATATCACTACTACACATTTGACTTTGCACAGCCCTTAATTTTTACCTTAGACAGTGGTTATAAGGGTTGTCCAAGAGACAACTATCTAAGTCGAGAGAGCTGTTAAAAAACCGTTGTCTAAGAGGTCTATTTAGACAGCGGTTTTTAACCGCTATCTAAAGTGTGCACTTGGACAGCGGTATAACCGCTGTCTAAGAGTTTTTTTTTTAATCAACATGGCAGCGGTTATAAAACGCTATCTAAGAGGTTATTATTTTCTTTAATCAACTTGGCGGCGGTTCCCAAGCTTTTTTTTTTTTAATCCAAGCATTTTTTTTTTCACATTATATAATTTCTTTTTCCAAGCATATAATTTTTTTTATATTTTTAAGAACTTTAAACAAAACCAAACTCATATAATATTATAATCAATACCAAAAACATCAATTAATTAAATACACCAAAAATATTAAATATCATCACAAATATATATAATTTACATGCTACCAAAAAATTATATTAATTGCATAGAATACAAAAATCGATTGTAAAAATATTCCCTCCAATCTATTTTTCATTTCTCCATTCTTTTCTTGGGATAAGTAGCGGACGTACATACCTAAGCTGCAAACATTGAAAATTTAATAAGATAGTAAGAATTTTTATTCAATCAATAATAATCTAAATCCTAATAAATTAGCTAATTCTAATAATTCCATCTAATTTCTTTTTAACAAATTCTAACATATTAATCATAACAAATTCTAACATTTTAACCAAAACATTATTATATTATATGTATCTACTTTAAACTTTTAGTTCAAAAGATACCGAAATAGGGAAACAAATTATTGTCAATTTGTTAATGTAAATTTGTAAATTAGACTTAGGCATGGGAATTGAGAAATTAAAAAACAAAATTTTACATATTTATATGCATTCAGATTTTAATTAATTCATTAAAATAATGATATAAACAATATTATTAATTACCATAATTATTAAAAAAATTAGATATTGCATATATAATTTTAGATATTTTATATGATTTTTATATGGGTTTGGAGAGGAGGTGTGGTCCAAATGGGTAAAAAATAATTTCTATAACAAACACATATTTCTGTTACTTTAGGTGGTAAAAATAATACTCCCTAAAATTGGGCATTTACGATTTTCTACCTAAAATAATATATATTTTTATGAAATTGGGGATTTATCATTTTCTCCCTAAAATAAAATCCATTGAATTGAAAAATTGCAAATTTCCAAAAATAATTAAAAGGCAGAATTGCTTCTTGCTTCTACAGGATAGCAGAATGCATCTTAATTGCATAATTTTAGGCAACTTATTTAGGCGTGGGAATTGGTAAATAAAAATTTGAAATGATTGCATAATTTTAGGGGGAATTTAAAGTGGAAATCAAAGTGACTAATTTTTATGGTACGACGGAAACCGAAAATCTAAAAACATTTGTTTTAATATTAAGAAACAGAAAAAAGTAAATAAAACGAGACCTAGTCAAACCTAGTTCTTCGAGTATGCGCCGCTAGCATCTGCAACTCTCAATCTTCAATTCTTCATCGCCTTCCCTGCATCAACCCTTCAATTGGGAGGCCCTTGTCTACAAATTAGATTTTTGGATCTCGCGAGTTCGGATTAATCCGCCAGGCAGATGTGTGTATATATATATATATATATATATATATATATATATATATATATACTATCATATATATGTATATAACACAAAAGAAAATTACCTGAGGCGACGGCGGCATCGGGAGGCGGAGGCGGCCGCGTCGGGAGGAGGCGGTCTAGGCGACGACGGCGTCGGTGGTGGCGCGCGTCAGCGGAGACGAGCATGCCTAGGGAGAGAAGGGACCGGATATGCGCAGTGGGGAGAATAAATGAACGATTCTAAAGAAAAACTTGTATTAAAGGGGTTAAAGGGCTTAGACAACTATTTAGAACCGCTGTCCAAGGTTACACTTGGACAGCGGTTATTAAGTGCTTTCCAAAGTAGGTGTTGCACAACGGTTTCGACCACCATTTATATGTGATCACTTATACAGCGGTTATGAACCGCTGTCCAAGATAAAACCTTGGACAGCGGTTAATAACCGCTATCTAACATTTTTATTTTATTTTTTAAAATATAATTTTATAAAACCGTTCTCCAAGTTAAATTTTGGAGAGCGGTTTTTTAAAAGGCTTTCTAAGTAAAGTTGTGCAAGTTCAAATGTGTAGTAGTGTATATCCTTAATAATTTTAAAAAATGAATACTTCATACACCCCCCCCCCCCCCCCCCCTAATCATCTTCACAAGGTCATATACGTGAAAAATACGACATCACACCAATTAGTTCATGTTTCTCAGCGAGAATTCGGAGAAAATTAGAGGGTTTCGAAACACATATGTATGTATTCGTTGTTGCTTATTTCATAGGTTTATAAACCTTAGTTTTAAATGTTAAATGTCGTTTATATTATGAGTTTTTGTGTACGAAATATTAGTATTTTGGGCATATAACAAAGTTCGAAGTTGTATGATTGTCATGCAGGAGTTTTTATCAAATTTTTCGCCAAGAAAAATTCGGACCTAGTTTGCTGAAAGTTTTGCAATTCATCAAAACATAACTTTTGAAAACATATCAAAGTTTCAGAACAAATTTGCCGAAATGTTTTTTTGTCCAAAAACTTAGACAAAATTCGAAAGATAATGTCCGAAATATTGGTACAATCTCGAAAAACAGGTTTGAAACTTTAACCTCTACAATGCTGGAACTCCTTTTTTTTTTCTTTTCTATAATGCATATTCTACTCAACCTTGACCAAACTATCTTCAAATCAAAATAAACCCTAAGACAAACTATCAAAATGATGAAAAGAAAAAAAAAAGTAACTAGTTTTTTATCACTCCATGTCGCCGCCAGTCGTCTTTGTCTGAGGCTTTGAGCGTCGTCGCTTCGTCTTCCCGATCCTGGAGATTTAGTAGCAGTCAAATTGTGTAGAGATTGAGGAGGTGTATAGGTTTGTTTTAAAAAAATTATCTAAAAAAGAAAAATATAATATTTAATACAATAAAGATTATATTAGTAGTGCATGAATTATGTATATGCTAATATTAATTAAAATGGTTAGGTGTATAAAGATGCCAGTGCATCCCCAATAATTGAAGGGGGTATTTAGCCGAACCCAATATTTAAAGAAGGTTGAAAAGCATTAGTTGAGAAACTGAGCCCATTTACATGTAAACGACAAAAAAAGAAAAAAAGAAAATTGTCATAAATAACCCTTCAAGTTAATTGGGCCTAAACCCGAAATGCATGGGGACCTTATTTCGCTTACTGCACCAACACAATAGGTTCAGCTACTATGAATTGCCCCATCTATCTGAACATCTATTTTATTATGTAAAAAAAATAAAAAATCAACTAAAGATACTCCACCATTTATTCGAATTTAATTCCATCCTTAGACCCATTTGATTATGTAGGAATTACGCCATTGAATTCCCATTAAAAAATCCAGAGTAGTCAATGTGTAATTATTCATCAATCATCATATATACTAGTCACGAAGAATTTAATTAGATTTTTTTTTCTTTTCAAAATGAGATTGTTTATTGGGTGGTTCTAGTGAATATTTGTCCGTGTCTTCAAGTAGAGGATCAAAACTCAAATATTATAGTTTTATGCCTACATATTTATGCGCGAAAGTTGTCTTCAATAGTGGCAAAAATACATGGCCCATGTGAGATTCCATTTCTATGGTCTCATTCTTTATGGCTTTAACCATGTGATAGTCTATCACATTCATATATGTATGTATACCCTTCACCTTTCACTACTCAATTATTAAATATGCTTTTCAAAATTTTGCTTTTGTAGGGGGTTATGGTCAGGGCACTGGGTAGTATGATTTTTTATTATACTCCATTTATTTTAAAATAAGTATCATTTTTTAAAAATTCATATTAAATTAAAAATTATAAAATTTTGATATATATGTCCCACATTAATCTCTAAAAAATTTATTATATTTTGGTAATTTCTAACAAATCTGTTATATTTTAATGTTATCCCTAAAATATTTCTTATATCTTGAATTTGCATTCGGGGTAAATTAGAAAAAAAGAATATGAAAAATAGCTAAAATGACACTTGTTTTAAAACAAAATATAACCTCTAAAATGACACTTATTTTGAAACGGATGAATTTTTTTTTATTATTATTATTATGAGTATTATAAATAGATATTAGATGTATAATGGTGACACTGTCATCATTTATAGAATAATGCAATTGTAATATGAAGTTTGATTTTTTAATGGACCTAAATGCAACAAATCAGATTACTCCTTATTATTAGTAACTAGTATAAAACCCGCGTACCACGCGGGAATTTAAAAAATATTAGTACATATTAAGTTATATATTAATTATTTAAATATATTATTAGTTATATTTACAAATTAATATTTCAATTACATAAAATACCATTTATAATAACATGTGTCATATGATTGTGAAAACATATTTAGGTTGTAATTAAACAACTAAAGACTCAATTATTACAAAAGTGCTAGTAATATGTAAATCAAAATTTTAAAACATCATTGATTGCAATTCCTCAGAGTCTTGAAAGAGTTGAGAAACCTGCAGAAAATGAAAATTAATAAAATGGAATAGTTATTACGTTTTTTTTAATCGTTAAAATAATGATTCGGACCCATGACCTTTAAATTATAAACAATGAGATTTTAACCACTTGAACTATATCACTTCATCAATTACTATGAATGTTAATAAAGTATTATGTTTAAAATTCATAGCTGAAAAATTTACAAACCGAAAAATTAACATCTAAGTTTTTATACTGTCTTGTCATACAAAGTATGTGTTGTTTAAAATTTTACACAAACTAATAAAATATTATCCAGTGGTTGAATTTTTATATTTTATCTATAAATTTATATATCCGTATTTATTGAATACCAAAATAATAATGACAAAAGAAATAAGGGTACTGAATAGGGTTTATTTTTTTTAACATTTAAGACATTTTAAATATAAAAATAAGTATAATTTGAGGGGCAAAAAATGGAACATGCTTGCGGACGGATTATATTTTAAAAAAATGTGTTCGCATTCAATTTGCCTCAGGGAACAAAATTTATATTTATAAATCCAAAGCTTGGATTTTAAAACCCAAAATAAATATTTGAAAATCAAGATTTAGAGAGATGGGCTTAAAAGTGGTCTTTTAAAAATTGTGATGGATCATGTAGAAAATGTCATGAAAATTGTGAATATTTAGCAAAGAAGCAAAAAGGATAGGATTAGAAAGGTGTGAGATACAGAGGTAAGACTTGCATTGCGTTTGAGACACTCTAGTGAGAAGAGAAGACATGAATTTATTTTGAATTAGAACATTGTGGGCATCATAATTAAATTAAAGTGCAACATTATAAAATAATATCACTTCTTTTTATCATATAAATATTTTAAAAATTTAAGTAAATGATGACAGTTTATACACACTATATATGTCATTTCTACTCACAAAGCGTAGATGACAATATTTTAGTGATTAGGAGGCAATATAAGTTCAAAAGTGAGTGAATGTATAGCATTTCGAATTTCATTTCTTAACTATTTTACACAAAAATAGCATATGTATCACTATCAAATTGTATACTTCCTCCGTCCCACTTAAATTTGCACACTTTTTATATTGAGTCGTCCCACTTGAATTTACACACTATAAAAAAAAGAAACAATGATTTATGTGCGCACTCACAAACTTATACACATATTTACCCATATGTCACTATTTTATTCAAAAAATACACTTTCTTAAGAATTGTGTCAATCTTGTGGGGTGCAAATTTAAGTGGAACAGAAGGAGTATATGATTATAAAATTATGTAATTTGTGTTGGGTTATGGAGCTTGAATAATTCCTCCGCGTTATTTATCCAAAATTTAAATACCATTACTCATTTGCAAAAAAAGTAAATAATATATAAAATGTATACAAACAATACTTATGAATGGTGGGTTAACATAAAATAAAGAATGTATACAAAACAGAGGAGCAACAAACTCAAAAACTGCTTAATGCGAAAATAAATTAGAGGAGAAAAAATTGAAAAGTTCTTTGTTTACATTCGCTCCAAGAACAGTGTTTGAGTAACCAAAAAGACTTCAAATTAGCATCACACTAAATCAGGGATATTACAATATTAATTTGGAAAAAAAATGATAAAAATATGAGAGGCAATTTGAATGAGAAGGGAAGATACCCGCGTAATACATGTTACTATGCACATAAAACTTTATTATTTTCCTCAAAGAGCAGATCATATAATCTGGAAGTAAAGTGCGAATGATCAGTTGATCTGTTGAAGTGATTAAAAAAAATATCAAATAAAAAATGCAGTTGTCAATAAAAATACAAAATAATCTGAACAATGAAATCATCTTATAAATAGGCTGGAACAAACTTACCCTTGAACTGCTGTGAGCATGATTGAGAGAAAAAATAGAATTTCCAAAATATAAGTTGTGTAGCATAACCGTCTACCAAATAATTGGACGCAAATCAAATTTAGAAAAATAAAGGGTGTATTTAAAAAAAAAAAAGCAAGGAACAGGGAACAAATTCACCATAGAAAAGAATTTGGAACGTAACCTACATTAATGGAAAGATGTTTTCGAGTGACAAATTTAATAATTGAATTCCAAGAATCAATTCTGGAATTTGTAATTAGAAAAAACTTAACATGTTCTAAGAGGAATGAAAGATTACCTGGACAATGAATGTCGTGCGCTGAAGCGTAGCAAAAAACTTCGAATGAAAACCTTAGTAATTGAAATTGAACTGATATTGAAGTATTATTCGTTGGAGATTTAAACCATCAGAGCAGCGGGAGAAAGGGGTTCGATCGACTGTATAGAAGGGACAAATAGACATCGCGGGAGAATTGACGCTGATGAATTGAATGGTGGGGCGGTGACAGTATTCCGATTGAAGACTGAATAACCAGCGGCATCAGAGAAGATTTAGAAGAGATAATAACCGGCGGCGAGAGAAGATTTAGGAGAGATAATTTGGTGACAAATATGAAAGTGAAATTAAGGAGAATGGAAACGGACGGTTTACGAAAAAAATGAGTTATAAATTAAAAAAAAAAAAGAATGTAAATAAATTAAAGGCTGAGATTAGATCCAAAAAATGTACGGTAATGATTTAAATTATTAAGAGACTTTTAAGGAGAATAGACTATTTCAAAATACTGAATTGTGGTGAATTGGGGGAAACCGTGAAATATATGAGATAAAGATATATATTATGCATGTATTAATGTACTTGTGAAATAATACACAAAATATTATTCTCTCCTTTTATTATAAGTAGGTTTTTTTTTTTTTTTTTGGGTCTGTCAAATATAAACTGACATAAATTAAAAATAAAAATGTTACTTTATTTTCATCCTCATAAAGTAAATTTTTTTTTTTTAAATCGCGTCAATTTTTTTTTTTTTTTACTTACTTATATTGGACAGATTAAATTAGCATGGGTGGGAGTTATGATGATGTTGAAGCACCAATTGCAAAAAATTGCAGTCGCCTCACAATAGACACGATGTCTCTTGATTGTCCATTGTCATGCTCCACCATTCAAATTCCATCAAATTTCAACCAAGTATATAACATCTACCTTAACCTTTACAAACACCTGACGTGGAAAGATAATCCATTGGTACAAATTGTCATCAGAATTCCATGTCATTTTTTTTAGTATTTTAATATATAATATGTCTAAATTGAAGATATTTTTGTTGGCCTTGTAGTACGTACACTGGATTAGAAAAATGAATGACGCACCAAATATATATCATAGCGTTCACACTGTGATATGGTATATGTGGGACAATGTATACTTTCTATTTTAATTCATTCCACAAAAAATTGTATATCTAAATATAAAAATTATTTATTAAATTTCACTTTCACAATATATATATATAATATTTATTGGACCTTTTTTTAAATTGTATATTAAAAAATCTCCATAATATCTTTACTCTCTTTCGGAACGGAGGGAGTAGTATTTTTTTATTGTTACATTTTTTTATTTTAAAAAAAATTACCTTATTTAATTTATTGTTAATGTGTATATCTCATTAAAAAAGAGAGCAAATATGTAATTACTAATTACACACAATAATTGTTTTTCATTGAAAATAATTAAGGTGGTCAAACTATTGAAGATTTTGCAACTAAACCATAAAATTATATTTTTGGCGCTTATATATACAAAATTATCAAAATTTGACACAAAAATTAGTCACTGAACTTAATAATCGACCATTTCCCTCTCCCCAAAATTTAACATGTGAGGATTTTTTTTTGTAAGCGATAAACGGTGCAAGAAGGTGGTTGTATAAGAAGGAGAACAATGTTAAGGAGAAGTGTACGGCGGAGCGAAAACGCGAATAGATAGACGATATAAGTGATGAAGAATTTTGTATATTTTTCGTTCCAAATGGATCAGAAGCTTGAAGAATAATTATGAAGAATTTTGACAAAAACATCACTTTCTATGACACTAGCGCAAAATTTGTTAGTTTGTATTGCATCAATGTTAAGAAACATAGTTTTGTTATTTTGATACAAAATTGTCCGTAATTTGGTGGATTTAGTTTAATTAGGCCAATAAATAATGCTAAAAATTACTAATATTTTTTAATAAAACTATAAAATAATTAAGTGTAAACCCACAATAATTAATAACGTTTAAATATACACTTTTTTTGTAAGAAAGAAAATTAATATAGCTCTTTAAAACTTGAGGTGTAACTAGTCATCAATTAGATCATCATAAGTTAAAAATAGAAAACAAAAATAAAAGCAACAGCAAAAAACCTCCATAATCACACATGTACCATCAACCTGATCACACTATTTTTTAACTAATATTAAATAAAAATATAGCCATTTTCCCCCAACAAAAAATTTGAGTTCCAGAAATAATCTTCTTAATTACAAAAAATTCAGACGCTAACCCTATTCACCACATCTCCACTCTTAACTAATCTCTTGGTATTAAAATTTACGGAGATATTCTTCATTTTCAAAACAGGACGACGTCGCTTCCAGCAACATTCGATGATTTTGCGATGTAATCATTTGGCCATGAGTTCCGGAGCAATTTCAGCAGCATTTGTGCTTTACGTTTCGCCCTCTCCGTGCATTCGCTCTGAACGAGTAGCAGCAACTTAGTCAACACGCCGGCAGCCACCGCCTCGCGCTGAGCTCTCTCCGACGCCGAGCAAAGCGACAGCAACGCCCCGGCCGCATACTCCGTCGCGCGATCGGAGATTTTTAATATAATCTTCACCAGAAGCGGCACCGTTAATGCCTGAGACCTGAATGCCGCACAACCAGAGGGGATCCTACACAGTAGCTCCACCGTCGCCAGAGCTCTCTCCGAGTCGCACTTCTCGAAATCCGCCAATTTGTCAATGAACGCCTCCACCGCCCCCGCCGCCACCGCCTTCTGCCGGTGCTGCTTCACCAAACACAGGGCGAACAGCGCTTTAATTCCGACCTTCAGTGCCCGCGGATAAACCGACGGATACTTTAGAATCCCGACGATTCCGTCAAACACTCCATCTGCACCGCTGATCTCGGCACGAAGCTCCGGCGACCGGATTACTGTAGCAACATTCTCTATCACCGCCGCTGAGTTGACTCGGACGTCGATCGATGAATGGAATAGTAAATTCACCAGATATCTAACCCGATCCGGATCGGAGGCCACGCAAACGCACTCAGATTCAGAAAGCGTGAACAATGATAAAATTGCGAGAGATTCGTGATTCAATTCGGACGATTCTGCACCAATACCTGCAAACGCAGTCGGTAACAAAATCTCAAGCGCATTATTAGCAGCAATAACAGAACGATTCTTCTCAGATTCGCGTGCAATCCCTCTCAATCTTCTCAAAGCCGAAATCCTCCAACTGTATGGACCAGAAGCAGAGGAAGCTTGACTCAACAAACTGCGAATCAACACAGGATCGGCAGGTTGCTTCGGCGTCGGTATACGCTCGACGCCGAAGGACCGATTCGCGACGCACCAATCCTGAATCAGACGCCGGAGAGTGTGGTTGGGGATGAGGGTGAAATCCGTGAGTTGTACTCCCGTAACAGGGCAGGTCGAATTCCCGGTAGCCACCCACGATTCTATGCTTAAACGGTCGTACGTCTGACCGGTACAAATGGCGACCGGGTCACTCATCAATTCCAGCGAAATCGGGCACCGGAAATAGTGAGGAACCTGAACACCGGTATCTAAGGCCTCCAGTTTTGCAGGCATGTTTTCTAAACCACGCTCTTTTTCTGTGTTTGGTTTTCCTTCAAAATCGGAAACAGAAATATAGAATGAAAAGAGGTGCAAAAGCTGTGAAGGACTGCAAATTCTGTTTCACTTTGGTGGGGGAGTGAGGGCTTTATTCACGAAATGGGAACAAGGGACATTTCTCTGTTTTTATTCTGACGGTTTTGATACGTTTATGTCTTGTGTGGATTAATCCGCCCACACGAGTGGTCCTTAAACTCGGGTAAATAATGGGATTTAACCATGGTAGGCTTTGGTGGACACAATTGTCAAAGCAAATGTGAGTGGGGGGTGCCTACTTCTTTTTACTCCATCAGTCTCCAAAATTTGATATTATTCCTTTTTATACGGCTATTAAGAAGTTTGTATTATATATATAAAAAAATATATATATATTGTGTTACATCAATTACAAAATAAATTATTTTAAAAATATTATATGCTTATGTTATAATTTTTTGAATAAGAATTATTATATTCATTTTAGACAACATGATCATTTCTCGGAAAGATCTAACAAGACTATCAATGTCATTTTTCATAGACAAATGAAATAGTTTATACCCCAAAAACACGGTTCTGTCCATCTACTCTATTGTAAAGTGCACAATTGTGCATTGGGGTGTTGTATCCCTTGCTTTAATGTGGGTAAAGCAAGGGGTACAACATCCTAATACACAGTTGTGCAATGTACAACGAAAAATTCCAAAAATACAATTGCGGAATTATTGTTCTAGTTTCTACTTTTCGTATTTTATTATATTTCTGTAAGTAGAGATTGCTGGATATTTTATAACTTTATCGTACATTTAAATAGAAAAATATAAAAAAACAATGAAAATGAAATGGATATATAATTCGGTTCCATCCAATTACCGGGGATTATTTCTTTACAGCTATACTACACCACTGGTCCACTAGATGTTGGTGTATCCCACATTTTCATCAAAAATCCACGCGGATTCACACTCATGCGTATCAAGTGTGTGGATTTGATTTGGTGTGGAACTGGATTGTAAATTTAGTAATTATTCCTTAAATTCCTCTTTAAACTTGAAAAAATAATTTATCATACATAAAAATTATAATTCTTCAATTCAAATATACTACCTAATTTTGGAAATAATAATAAAGAAAATCCTAGCTAATCATGTCATCGGTTATTATTTATTAGTACACCCCAAATTAGTGTAAACTTTAAGATTAAAAGGAACTGTAAAATTCCCACGTACACGAAGCAGTGGCGAATTCAAGATTTCAATTTTGGGGTACGGAAGGTAATCAATAAATTTTCATTACTCATATATTATTTTAAAAAAAAGCATGCAATTCAATGCAAACTAAAAACTCCCTTAGTTTCGAAACTACTTTTGTAGTTGGGCATGACACATATTTATAAAAAAAAATAGAGTATGTGAGTATGAGATTAAATAAAATAATAATATTTCTTTTATTTTATTGACTTTTGTGAAGAAAAAATTATTTCTTTTTTAGAAGTGTGAAAGTAGATGTGAGACGATCAAATAAAATATATATAAAAATAGTTGTGGAAGGGAGAGAGTATGTGCACAATATTCAAATTAAATTGTTATACATATTCAATTTAGTTTTCATTTTTTAATAGTGATTTTGACATCCTTATCAAGGATTTTTAGAAATTCGTCATTTTCAATAAAAAAATATTTCTTCCATCTCGAAAAAAGTTTCCCACTTTTTTTTTGGACCGTCCCTTAATATTTTTTTCATTTTAAATGGCATAAATAGCACTCCACTGCATATAATTTTTAACCTTCAAATTCACACAATATTACATAAAATATCAATTATTCTAAAAGTCAACTTGTGGCCCACCATATATTAATAAATAAATATACTTTCATAAACAAAACAACAAAAAATTATGAAATGTTTACTTCGGAGCGGAGAGAGTAGTAAACAAGAGGAGTTTTTTTTTTTTTTCCATTTCAATTTAATAAATATAGAAAAGAAGGCAATTGTTGGATGGTTTCAATTTAATTTAATAAAGAAAAATGCTTTAGTAAATTTAATAAGAATAGATAGAAGAAGACTTTAATAATGATTGTATTATTCCAATATAATCTAATTAAAAAAATGCTTAGTTAGGAAATAGCTAGAGGAACTCGAACCCTGTTAGTTAAAAAAAAACCCAAAGAAATGACATTACCATCTAACTAAGATTATCTAGGCAAAATATGTATACATAGTTTTTTTTTTTTAGAAAAATATGTATACATAATTAATTACATTTCAATTTGGGGATGCAGCTGTACCCCATGTACCATGCTGCATTCGCCACTGACACGAAGACACGCAAAAGACTTTTTTTTTTTTCTTGGAATTATTTATTATATCGGACTTTAACAACTCTTTATTTTCCTATTGGACCAAAAGTATGATGTTTTGGACTCATTTTAAAGGCCTTTCACGCCTTATTTTCAAGGTCTTTTAGTTTTGATTGAACTAAGAAATAAATTGGGGGTTTCCCGTTGTTAAATAAAAACAGCACCCAGCATACGTAGTAAGTTTTCTATTTCTTTATATTTGGGTGTTCATATTGTGTTCTTTTTTCTCACATACCTTCTAGCTAGTCAGTAATCCTGCATTATTCGTCAATATCTCTTTTGATTTTATTTAATAAATAAATAGTTGTTTAGTTAATTAAGTCCAGGCCACAGAAAATCCATAATATTATATTAGATGCAGATGCACTTTTATTAAAATCCGAGTACAAGAAATAAATATTTTAAAATTTAATTAACTATTCAACGAGGGATGAAACAATAATGACCTACTCGAATCGATAGTAAAATATTTAAATCTAATAATGAACATGAAAATAGTGTTTCATTTTCGACTATTAATATCATTTTCTTCTGTTTCCCCTCCGTTCAGCTAATCACTCCTTAATTGATCAAATGTTTGAAATGAAGTTGGGAACAACCTCTTTGATTAGAGTAATGATTAAGGGGTTGGAGAAGTCAAAAGAGCTTTAGTAATCATGTTGACAAAAATATCATGAACAGTAGATTTTGGGTAATGATTAACACATTATATCTTGATGAAATAAAAATTAATAAATAAATTAAACAAACTTTAATGTTAGAATGGCTAGTATAAACTAATGGACAAAGTATACTGTAAATTAATTTTACGGTAAAATTTATTTGTTTTTTTTTTGTATATTTTGTTGTTTCATTAAAAAATATTATCTTCGTCCCAAGAAGTTTTTCACACTTGGGATGAACACATTTTTTTAAGAAAGAATGGAGCATGTGAGTTTGAAATTGAATAAAATAATGATAATTTTATGTTTTATTGACTTTTGTGGGAGAGTGTTATTTCCTCTTTTGGGGTGTGAAGAAAATGTTGTGACGTTCATTTAAGGCAAGTGTGAAGAAAATATTGGGACGGATAGAGTAGTAATATTAATTAAATTAATAACACTTTTGTCTATGAAAATAACTAACAATATTATTTTGAGTTAAATGTTTAAACGGGTTACAACAAAGACACTTAACCTAATGAATATAAAAGGTACTCTTTCCATATCATTCACACTTTTTTTTTTCATCTTAATTACAAAAGCTTTCACATCTCTAGAATCCTGAATAAATTTTATTTCTCGCACAATTAAAAATATAACATGTCCATCGATGGGTACAAATTATATACCCACCAGCAATATAATAATGACATGTAAGCAAATATTAACAATTAATTAAAATAATAATGAACTTCCAATTTATAATATGTCATTGTTACATTTGTGGTGAACGTATAAGTTTATGTCCATCAATTAGTGTGTGATAATTTTCGCTCTCACAATATACTCAAATTTACACAAAATACTACTCCCTCCGTTCCGTTATTATGTTCCCCTTTTGTCATTTTAGACTGTCCCACTATATACTTCTCATACCTTATTTGCAAGTCAAATAATAATATTATATTTATCTATTTTATTCACATTCACTCATTTAACCATATTCCACTTTATTCTCTTCTCTCTCTATTACATCACTTGTACTATATCTATATTTTAACATCCATCTAAAATGTTGTGCCAAAAAGTGAGGGGAACGTAATAGCGGGGCGAGGGAGTACTTTTTGACACACACATACATATATAATATTCAATTTATTTCTATACTTTATAGTAGTACTTTAGGTTTACAAAATTACTCTCAGATCCCTTTTTATTTTTCAACTTTCTTTAAAAAATAGTACTACCTCCTCCCCAGACAATTTGTACAGTTTACTATTTATCCCCTACAAAGACCTTTAAATTACATAATAAATACATACTAGAACGTGTTTTTTTGTTTCATTTACTTAAATTAAGTAATAAATTTTCATAGAAAAATATTTTATCCATTTAAATATTACAAATCAACTTTCATACAAAAATTTCTAAAAAAATTAACTATAAAAGAGTGTTGCGGTACTGAAGTAGTACATACTTTGAAGCGTGGAATGTTCTCCAATTAATACGAAGGGGTATATTTTATTACTGCCTCCGTCCCAAACTCAAGTTCCCGTTTACTGTTTGCACGGTTATTAAGAAAAGAATTGTTTATTAGTATTTAAAGTGATAAAGTGATAAAGTAGATGTTTTGGTTATTAGTGTATGGAGAATATAATATTAAAAAGTATTGTTACTTTTTTGCCAAAAATAGATGTAGCAAATGAGTATGAGACGAACATTTTTGGCAATGTAGCAAACGAGTTTGGGACGAAGGGAGTATTATTTTTGTTGGGTGGAAGTTGGAAGACAGAAATAAAGAGCTGGCAAAGCATTTGTGCTGTTTTTGGGGTGTGCAGTTGACTGGTGTTGGAAGAAGTATATTAAGTGGTCAAACCGTCAAAGAGGTGTGTGCACGGGAACAGATTGTCACTCACTCTCAGCTCCACTTTTATTTTTGTATTCTATTCATAAATTTGTCTAACATCCGAGCCCAATGGAGCCAAATCGATAATGTGGTTTTTCACCTCAACCAAATTACTTAATTAACTAAATATGAAGTCTTTAATAATTTTAATAAAATTATCTGGAAAAGATTTCTTAATATTTCCCAATCCCCGTCGAAACTCCATATTTATTTGTTTGCATCTTTTTTTTCTTTCCAACATACATTCTGGTATAGTTTTCAATGTGTAAATTCCATAGAAGGACATATTCATCCCTAAACTAAAGTGCTCGACCATAGAAAAACCTCCTGCCAATGTTATATTTTCAACAGAAAAACATTCAGGACTTCTCCAAAATTATTGCAGAACTAAAATTCAAATTTTGCATCGTCATTTTTTGTGATATGGGACACAAACCAAAAATTATTTTCTATTAAAACAACTTAAAATCATAATTAACATTTGATTAAAGCATATGCTTTGTTCGAATAACTCTCGAACAATTCCAAAGATAAAATCATTCTAAAAACTAATTAATGCTAATTTAGTTAATTCGAAAAAAGGTTTCTAGAATCAAGATTGGAAAATCTCCATCAACGTGGATTCTTTTCGAATTGTGCATTTCTTTCTGGATTGGTTTTGATCTGATTCATTATGATTACTTTACATTAGAATCTTGATGAAAATGGCAAAACCAATTTGATTTGAGGGGTTTTAAAAGTCGTCAATGGTATCTCATTCAAATGGGGTGCATCGCAAGCTCTATCATTCTCCATCAATGAAGAAGTAGATTTTCAATATTTAAATATCTGATTTGCAGAGATGACGCAGGATTAGTTAAAGATTTGATAAATCGATATATAATTTATTTTATTAAATTCACATTCTGAGGTGGAAAACCACATCATCAATTTGGCTCCATATCAAAACCGGTGTCTAACATAACATTATATTATAAATTGATAAATACTACTCTCTCGATCATTTAAAATTATGTCTCATTGCTTAAACATATATTTAGAAAAATAAAAAATAAAATAAGAATATAATATGAATACATTGTGAGTGTAAAGTTAAAATAATTATTTATAAATAAAAAATGACACACTTTTAGTGGACAAACAAATAAGAAAGTGGGTCCACTTTTAGTGGATGGAGAGAGTAATTTAAGGGGGCGCTTGCTTAACAACTCTTTAATGGTAATGAGATTGAAAATTAGTGTAATTATGATGGTTAATGAAAATAAAATCACCACCTCCTCTCCTAAATAAGATAATCACTACTCCAATTTGATTACCCTATTATTTTCCTACAATCCTCCTCCTCAATCATTCTCTCATTACCAACAACCATTTGTTGTTCACTTCTATGACAAAATTGAGACATGACACTAGCAATGGAATAACAATTGTAACAAGTCTTCTCCCAACATACCATTTTTATTATGGGGGCATAGATGGAAAATAATTTTAATTATTATTACCATTGAGGAATTGTTAACCAAACGCCTCCAAAATTGAAACAAAATGGAAAGTGTACCAATTGTATTATGTACTTGTTACCAATCGTATGATACAACTGGTACACCAAAATTTTCTCTAATTGTATTTGCCGAATAATCTCGACGAGAATTGATTTGTTTTAATGTTATAATAAGCAAATAAATGCATTTCTTCTTACATGCAAACAATTTATATGAATGAATTTGTTTTCGGCAGGAATTAAATTTAGGATCTTTGGATCTTGGCATGAGTCTTTTAACTTTGCTACTAGAAAAAAAATTTAGACTTGTAAAGAAGTGTGTAATTGCTCTCAACGGGAATCGAACTCAAGATATCAGAAAGAATTTCATTTCATCTCTTGTAAAGAAAACTAAAGTTAATTTATTTAAATTTATTATAAATATAATAATATTATTATTTAATATAATAATTAATATCATTATGAAGGATTAATTTAGGTAGAATCTTGCTAAAAATATAAGTCGACAGTGTGAAGCGAGCGTATATAATATAGCATGCATGTAAAAATTAATGTGTGTCGACCAGTGACGGAGCCAGGATTTAACATTAGGGGGCCCAATTTTCAATAATCTAAAAAAATTTAGAAGCACATATCAACATCCCAAATGATATATTTATGGATATTTGAATTTTTTTTAATAACATTACTTTATTTTTTAAGAAAATATAGAATAATATATAGTAGTCAAAAGTTGTACATACTGATTAATTGCAATAGAATTGTAAGAAAATGTGGGTCCAATAATTATATAACGAACATCTGAAGCTATTTGAAAACAGTTACATTAATAATTACAAATGTTAATTTGTCTAATAAAAATTAAGAAGAAAATAATGGCATTATGTTAAATATTAATTAATTTAGATAATGGATGAGTGCGATTAATTGAGAAAGGAAAGAGATTTGGAGAAAATGCACAACTCAGGTTTTGATCCTTGGTCTTTGAACAAAAATAAACTACACTAACCACTTGGAGAAAGCAACTTATGGGTCAAATTGTTGGAATACATTATATATAATAGTTATTTTCATAATACCTATGCTGGCTCCATCCTTGGTGTCGACGCAGGGCTGGGCTGTCTGTGTGTGGTCAACACATGATAAGCAACTCCACCAAACGTGTTCCCAGCAAGGCTTTATTATTCTCCACCCAATTTACCGACTTCATAGTCCCACCCCCACCTTTTCCTCCTATGGAATTATCTTTCATTCACTACTAAATACTCCGTAAAATTTGATTTTGTTACTTTTTATACTATTGTTAAAAAATTAATATAATATGTAAAAAATAAGAATATTGTATCACATCAAGTATAAAATAAATTATTTTAAAAATATTATGTATGCATGTTGAAAAATATAGATAAATTTTATTATTTCTATTTTCGGCAACAAGACCATTTTTTGGAACGACCTAATAAAACAACCGAGACCATTTTTCAGGAAGGAGAGAGTATATTTTGGACAATATTTCTTTTTTTAACGTTAAAGATTTTTTTATGATAACTATTAAGCACAAGGGGTGTCCTATTATGTGTAATATTTTATGAATTAATCCACCATTTCTCAATAATGAATCAGTTCAACTTAATAAAATTTATTGTATCATAGTTCACCTCATTAGTCATTTCTGGATCTGTCACTAGTTCTAACCTTTACGATAAAATCAAACGACTATGCAATTTTAAAATAAAAATTCGACAACATGATCTAAAATATCTTCTCCAATCAAGAAACTAATAGATTTTTTTCACATAATCACATCCAAACTCTTGTTCTGATTTTCGAAAATACTCTAGCCTCCTTCGGGTTCGTCCCATTAAAAATGACTTCATTCATTCATGACGCTCCATAAAAAAAATAAAAAATAAAAACAAATGACAAAAAAATATAAAAAATAGGAATAATATGTTAAAAACGAAAACAATTTGTTGACGAATATGAACGTAAATGATTTATTTATTTTTATTGTGAATTTTTTTTGATAGCCTCAAAATTGACTCAAGTCTGATCAAATTAACCGGCTATATGAATGTTCAAAGCATATGGAAACCTATGTCGACTGGTATACATGCATCATACTTGTCAATTTCGAGGTACAAACTATTATCTACTAAAATTAGAATATATAAACATAATAAAGTATGTGTATTTTTTTCAAATAAAACACAATTCTTAAATACAAATACTTTATGATAAAGTGGGAAAGTCACTTTTTGATTAAATTGTGCACTGGCCCTACTTTCTTTGACAACGGATTACAGTAGCTAACTAGTAGGGTGGAATTTCACTTTTGCTACCTTTTTAGTGAATTATTTTCAATGGTTTAGATATAATAGTTTTCCTTTTTCTATTCAAATGACGACTTTAAATTTTAATTCACATGAGATTTTCTATTTTCTTTCCTTATTTTATTTTTATAATTACGTACTTTTTAATACACATTATATTTACAGTAATCATATATTCATATAACATAATTGATCATTATAAAAATAACTAGCACACATTAAAAAAAAGGGGAAGGGGGAGGACAGTGGGGGAAGTCTAGTGGTCATGTGGACTGGATACGCCCTAAAACAATTTTTAAAGTCTTTCTATTTATGAGCGATTATCAAATAATTGAATCCACCGCATACTGGGACCTTTGTGGCAATCAATTAAAATCTAGACCCTTTTTTATAATAAAAAAAGTTGTCTATCTTATATATTCTAATATTACTAATTCAAATTTTGTTGAGAATTTTAATATCTTATTCTTCGGGCTTTTTTTACAAGGAACTCTTACATCAATTTTACCCAATTTCTCTAATTAATTTGGCAGAACTCAAATCAGTTTCACAATTCCATATATTTTACACATTTTTAGTTAATTTCATGGACATTAAATATCCGACAAATTCTTGTACTATCATACAAAACTACAAAAATATATATATATATATATTGCCAATGAAATTTTCCAACAAAAAAATTTCGTAGTGAAATTATTTACGATTTGCCTACCAAATTTTATAATAATGAGGAATAAATTTGCCTACTTGAAATTCCTAGGTACTAATTACCTACAAGCAATTTGCTTACAAAAATTTACTCACATTATTTGTAGGTAAAAAGAAAAATTGTCTATATAATTAAAAAAAATTGTAGACAATTTCCACTACAAAAAAATTTTGTTGGAAATTTCGTAGCTATATTAACCATATCCATAGACAATTATATGTTTTTTTGTAGTGCAATACTGTGTAAGATAGTAACTAGAGATTTTATTTTAACTAATTCGTTTACCCATTTTTCTATGTTAAAAAAGAGACTTTTTAGAACTCAAACCTTACACATCGATTTTATATATGTAAAATTATTAAATACTGATATTTTAGTGAATTTTTAAAATATATTACCTAAAAAAAAGTGTGGTTGGATTTGCTAATTCACATCACATTTGACTGAAGTTTGATGAGATTTAGTTATAAAATTATGCTTATGGTATTTCCCCCTGTAAGCATAATGACATTTTCTGTAAATCATGAACAAATATTCTCTGCAATTATGCCACAACTGAGACAGCATCCGTATAAGTCTCACTTTTTAATAGTTTATAGCGTTATTGCAGAATATCTTTCCATAACAGATTATATTGTAGAATATCTAGACAATAATAACCTGAGATTAAAGCAAACTAGCATATAATAGAATTTTCTCTACGTATGGCACATCATATACTCACTCCGTCCCCAAAATTTAGTCCGATTATTTTTTACACGGTTATTACAAACATTAATATAATAATATATAAAAAGTAAGAATAGTATGTCACATCAAGTACAAAACAAATTATTTTAAAAATATTATGTGTGTATGTTAAAAAGTGTGGATATAGTTTATTATTTCCATTTTAAGCAACATGACCATTTTTTTGGAACAACCTTCGTCCCAAAAAAGGCAATTAGGACCATTTTTCAGGAATGGAGGAAGTAGTACAAAATCTTAATTTTTATGCCCATGAAACTGAGTACAACTATTTAATAAATCCAACTAAACATAATTGGAACAGCATTCACAGAAGACATTCATATTTTTAAGGCATTATTATTATTCCCTCCGCAATTTCACTAGTCCTATTTTTTTGGCTATTATTTTGTATAAGTTGGAGGGTATTATGAGGTATTGTGGGGTCCATTTATGAATAAAATGATTGTTTATAAAAAATATGATACATATATTTTCCATTAACAATAACTTAAATGATAAATGGACCTTACAATTTCTCATAATAATAGCCGAAAAAACAAGACTAGAAATATTGGACGGAGGGATTAGATTTAAGACGAGTTTCCACTTAAAGTACGACAAATGTTACATTGGTTGGTTTATGCAACAAAATATATGGATAGGAATCCAATTCCATGTATGTAACAGATCGTTAGTGGGTATTTTTCACATTCATTCACGGTTAATTCCAAAAGTAAAGCAGGATGATGAATAGTGTTACTACATCGAACTACACACCTTGTATCTTGCAACCGATGATTTCTGAACCACGTACACTCTAGATGCTTCTACAAAACAAATCAGCCGGGTGGAACGGCATGGTGCTCATTCATGTTTCATCCAACTAATCTCTCTATCCTGAATTTAAGCTTTGATAACTGAAGAAGAAATTAATCATCTCATAGATTAGTTGAATAACCAAAATAAATTTCCATAATTTATCTGAATATAAGTCCAGTTCTAGTTGCAGTAAAGCAGTAGTGTAACATTTAACAAACAAGTTATAGTGCATCCTTTGCTTTCTAAGGCTTTTCTAGGTTTAATTAGCTTGCCTTCTATTACAAAAAATAAATCAGAACTCGGAGAAATCTGAAAGAAAAGGAAAGGCATTCATCTGGAAAACCTATTTTATCAAGAATTATAGATAGTAGTTACTTACGTTTTTATGCAGTTGGATGTCATTTGGGAGCAGCACATTCCGTTGGTAGGCCAACAACAAGCCTTAGTAGGGTTGATCCCTAAATTAACATAGTACTGTG
The DNA here is from genome assembly GCA_947034835.1 of Ballota nigra. Lineage (NCBI taxonomy): Eukaryota > Viridiplantae > Streptophyta > Magnoliopsida > Lamiales > Lamiaceae > Ballota > Ballota nigra. Next base: position 82,018,432 of record OX344721.1, read on the forward strand.
CATATAAGATCCTTCGACTATCTTTCACTATGGAGCTGCTAACCTCAATCATCATTCACTTCCAACAAACTTAAATGATGCATATCAATATATTTCTCCCGACATCATAGCAACACGTACTGGCAGAGAAACCTGGAATAACAAAGCGGTCATTCACACGGGAAAGAAAGGTCCAGTCTTAAAAACAAATGAGCAGAGCTTAGTAGACAGCTCTATCATGATAACAGACACTAGAGGTACACAGTCATGTCAAAAACTCGAGAAATTTACAGAAGCAAGACCCAAACTAGAGGAAAGTTAACTCATAGGGAGCGCTAAGTGAAAGCCCTGGAGTTGACTTTTCCAAGAGATTCTTATGAATGCTTGACTAATCAAACATAGTTCCTAAAGATCACACTTTGATTGCCTTAGAACCTAAGTAGCAGGTCTCATCAAAATGTTTTAAAAATAAGCAGCATGACCATGAAATTCCACAATTTTATGGCAAAATTAAATTATCTCTAATATTACTTGTCAGCAAAATTTAAATGAACAAAAAGGCACCCGTTTCAGGTTGAGTTATTAGACTAACAAGCTGCATTAATGTTCCAATCATCATTTCATAAAAACTAAAGGTAAAATAATAGACATCTGCGGCATTTCTTCATTCAACATGAATCTTAAGAGAAAAAAATAAAGGGTCCAAGATTGAGGAAGCAGGGAGCCTACCTCAGCGAGATTGATGTCCAAGCGGCGAGTGTAATTCTGTTTTAGCCACCAACAGCAACCAGATACTTGCGTTTACTTATGGGTTCCTCTTGCAACAGCACTATGTCCCTCACCTTGTCCAACAGCATCTCCAGATGATTCACACCGAAGCTCATATAATTGAGCTGTCTTTTGTATCTTTGCTGGTATATTGCTTCAAAACAATCGAGAAAAATTCGACAAGAGTAGCTCACCAAAATCTCTTGAAGTTCATACTTAAATTTGTAGAGGCTTTGGGATTGATCAACCACCTCCAAATTAGATTTCTCTCCTTCTTCCCTATTGCCATTTGATCCAACTACCACCGCTTCGTCATCTGAGAACTCTTCAGAAGAGCCAACTCCATTCGTTACATCAATATTGTCTTCCTGAGATTCGGATTCATTTTTATTCCTTCTAGCTAAAATTACAGGAGTGCCAACTCGTCCAGATTTTGAGTTACGGATGCACACAAATTTCTTTTGACCTTTTCCCTCGACAGTAATTGTATCAGCCATCTTCTTAAGGAGGTTTGCGAGCTTAAATGCCCCATATTCCGAAACATACAGAGGTTTCCCATAAAATTTCTGGTACTCTGCTGGAAGTCGGGTCAGTGGCAAACTGCCACCTGACAATTCAAGCAACTTTACCAATTGGCCCTTCAAATCATTTAGATCTCTGGGCTGCACCCACGTAGATTCATTCTGGTCACTCGAAGAAATAGTTCCTGATGAAACAACATTCAACCCAGATGGAAGGCTATGTGATCGAGAGCTTGTAGGATTTGGGGGCATCATAATTGGAACACGATTATGCTCAGAAGGAGCATTACAAAAATCTCTCATATTGTAAGAGCTTTTCGAGACTCCTCGGTACACTATTGATTCTTCTTCATTTTCACCTTCCGTGTGGTTGTTGATCTGACATCCCACCAAAAGCCCAGCAATCTCTGCAGTAGCTGATCGAGAAGGAAGCAATGCCTTAGCGGGGGGCATGAAGCCTTCCCCACGAGCAACACTAGGCCAATCCCAAACGAACCTACCCGCATTACTAAGGGCAGATGATACCCCCACCCCGGAAGGAATTACAAGAATGATAGTGTATCCTCTCTGGCCCAGAATATGGAGAGCGGGAGCAAAATCAACGTCTCCTGAGATCAGCATGATGGACGACGGAGGACGATTGTCAAGAGCAAAAAGGAACATATCAACCAGTATCGCCTTATCAGCTGCATCCTTGCGTCCATTGGGGACATCTATAAGCTTCACACCAGTTCTCTGGCATCCTTCTCTTAATCGTCTGGGAAAGGCGTTAAAATCCCCATATGCAGAAAACATTGTTACAGCTCCATCGATTACAGGGTGAATTCGTAAAGTCATCCTAATGTTACCTCCCACATCTTCCGGCCTCACATCACTAGGCACGGGGCAGTTCTCCATATCCCATAGGATAGCCACAGGGCAGTGATATGGATTTGTGTTTGAGGTTTCCATTTGTTTCGAACCACGTCCATAGCATTCTGATGCGGATGTAATTGAGCTCGACATCACTGATTTAAGTAGTGACTTTTACCTTCATAATATTAAGGAAAAGACTCAATATCTTCACTGAAAGAAACAACTAACGGATAAAACTACTAGTAATATGGAACTAAGAAGATATCGAGACTCATGTTAATACTCAAACCATGTGCTTTAACAACTACTCGATCTTACACATTGATAAATTTTGTTAAACCTAAATATAAAATGACCCGATTATCAATACCCAATCAATTCACACACAACTCTTTCTCAATTTCTGGATACATACAACAATTTGCTATCGAGCTATGCATTACTCTATCCAAGATACACAAAGATCGCCAATTGGTTTCTACACCGACAAAATATCAAAATCAAGAAGTGCCAAATTGGGTTCTATAAAATTGATGGATCAATCGTAATCATGACAAAGAAGATTAAATAATTGCAGAATCAGCTCCACAATATCGACATAAATCTTTGACAAGTTCAAAGAAAGCAAAGAATCGAAAAGACTAATTGAGCAATCGAGAAAGATCATTCTCATTCTAGACTAAACAAATAAAGATCTACTTCTTCGATTTTTCCCAAACCTATATCAATTCAGAAAACCCTCGTGAAAATATGAAGGGATATTCGGAGTAATTACTTGCCTGAAAATGAGACGGGCGTCTATTGAGACTGAAAATCGAATATCAGGAATCGAGAAAACAAATAATATGAATGAGATCTAACAGTACAAACAGTTCGCGGATTCTAAATTACATAAAAGTTATTGCGCAATTAATTGTGCTGCAAAAATTAGATTGTTGAATTCTATAATTTTCTATTAAGGCGGCGAAGGCTGTAGGGGCGGGAGGGGGGAAATTGCTAAAATTGGGAGATGAATGGGGGAGGGGGGTAACTTTCCTGACACTGAAGTTGGAAATATGAATCTGGGGCAATTTAATTTCCCCAATAGATCTCAGCCGTTCATAAATCATCTCAGCCGTCCATTTTTTAATATGCAATTTTAGGTCAACAAACAAAAAAAGGACCATTTTTAATCTTGTTCCCTAGTTGCCTCCTCGTCTTCCAAATGATGTCGTCTTTGCTTATATGATCCCGGTCTGTGCCGTCGGACCAAATAATACCGAGAATTATTTCCTTTTGATACTATTCTCGTTTCAGAATTGAAAATATCGAAAACAAGCCACAGAACTCACAAATCAACGGGCAATTCAATCAAGTCGGATTCCTCAAGCAATATAAAAAACTTGAGTTTAAAGTTGCTCGTTGTCGTGCTCTAATGTGCATTTGGGTATTGATTTTGATAGGTGGTAGAGTTTAAATATACCGTATTGTTATCTCGTTATTAAATATATCAGGTTAGAAAAAGCAGGTCTCCTAGATAATGTCTTTATAAGAGCAGTATACCCTATTACTGAAAAATGCTTGTCATCTCATGAAGGGGTACATACTTGCCGCCATATCATGCCAACTTTTAAATATTTGATGTTTTCTATATACGATTTCCGTACATTGTATCTTCAATTTAGTTGGTGTAGTATGATCCTTGTAGCCTTTATTTGTGTTTGTTGTAGAGTCTGTTTAGTGATTCATTTGAACTTCCCTTGTTCTGGAATTCTTGGATACATATACCATTTTGTGTATAACACGTTTTCCTATTCTTGCATAACATTTTAGTAGGTAAATGATTGCCATTTTTTGTTGTGGATTGATCCTCCTCTCCCACAATTCCAGAGGGATTATGTTCTAAAGTTGAAGTCTGAACGGGATAAAATGAAGTATCAATTGGACTGTAAGTTAGAGAAGGAGAAATATCTATATGAAAAGTTGTGCTTGAAGGACTCAGGTATCGCGGATATGGAAGGTACTAGTGATGAGCTTGAATACCAGATAGCTAAGTATAAGAAAGCTAAAGTTGAAGAGAATGAATTGAAATTTCAATTGTTATTGAAAATAATAATTGTTCGATCAATATTTTTATCAATCCTTTTCTAAGTATAGCAGTTTTTATCAATCCTTTTCTAAGTATCAATATTGTTCTATCAATATTTTTATCAATCCTTTTCTAAGAGCATTTTTATCTAAGTATCCCGCCATTTGACTTATTTTTTTAAACTTATTAATTATATGGAAGGGGTAGTTGTAGAAATTTACATTATTATGGGACAGTATAACTTATTATTTCTTTTTGCTGACACATGTTTAACTTATTCAATAGAATACTAAGCACTTTTTATAAGATTAATTAATACTATTTCTTAATTCATTTCGTTTTCTTCGAGGGTTGGAGAGTTGAACAGACAAATAAGTGGGAGTTAGAATGTGAGAGCGAATTGCAATTTTGGTCATCCAGAATACGGGCCTCTTGTGAATTGGTCTCAACTATTTCACTTTTAGTCCCAATCTGCAATTCGCTCTAGAATGTGACATTGTAATACCGATTTTGCCTAAATGTCAATTGTAAGGAGAATTTTGACTAATGTCTCATTGTGGGGTTTAACGATAAAATATGGAGTAATGACTAATAGTAAAGAAAATTTTACTATTAATAAAAAAAAATTGACAAACTATTTAATTTATAAAGGGGAGAAAATAAAATGTAAACGAGGTTAATAATAATATTTTAAAATATTAAGTAAAATATTAATTTTGTAATAAAATTAAATAAAAATAAATGATACTCTTGTAAAAACATAATTCACATTTACAAATACATAAATAAACAAAACACATTGTTTTTTATATGGCCTAATCATAAGAAAAAATAAAGGCTCAAACCTTCAATAATTTTAAATAAAAGGCCCAGCCCAAACCATAAAACAAGAAATGAGATCGCATTGTATTGCTCGGCTCATAGGATCACATGGCTCGGAGACAGAGTAACAGGTTGAGCGAACCCAGACAACCTCCCAACACGTGTCAAATCACACTTACACTCTTGCCTTCTTGTCCAAAGGTCAACAGGAGCACCGATGCCTCGGGTGCGCAGCAGAATTCCCCTTAATTTGCTTATCAATATTCATGATATTCTAAAATTATGACGTAAATACTAGTTAATATTCTAAAATGTGATTAATACTACCACTTTAGTTAATATATTTAGTAAAAACAACTAATACCCTCGAAGCTAATACTTTTAGTGCAATTCACTGATATTTTTAGTATAATTTATTAATACCCTTAAAAAAAGTTTCATCGTGAATATCATTACATATATGCTTTATTTTATAAAAAAATAACATTTTTAAATGAATAAACATCGTGTGAACAAATTTCACTTTAAAACTTTAGAGATTGATAGATGGTATGGGTTGTTTCATTAAATGGTATACATTGTTTTTACTAAAATATACTCTCTTCGTCCCACGAAACACTTCACACCTTGTGATGCACACATATTAAGAAAAATGATTGAAAATTGATTTTTTTTTAGGGTTTTATTTTAATATAAAATGATATCGTGGGATTGTTATAATGGGGTGTTGTTTCCATTTTAGAGATGCAAATAGTATTGTGGAACAAACGAAAATTGAAAGTGTGAAGTTTATTATGAAATTGATGGAATATTAATTTTTAAGGGTTTAATTATTTTTACTAATAATTATTAGTTGAAAAGTATAAATTATTTTACTAAACAATATTAATTATTCGACTAAAAAATATCCATTGCAAACAGATATACATAAACTTATTAAAAATCATAAGCATACACTCATAAAATATTTCATGGGTCTAAAACCCATAAAATATATAGCTCAAATAAGAAATTGCACTGATTCTAGGAAACAACAAAATTCAGGAGTTTACTCCTATATTATTATATGGATAAATGTGTGTTACTGTAAAGATAATGTGTGTTATTGTAGAAAATAAATACAGATTTCATATACATAATTATTTATTTTTACAAAAATAAGAATTTTTTTTTTAAAGTTGCATACGTAAAGTATTGAAAAATGTGTTACAGTAAAAACACAAATGTGTGTCATTGTATGGAGAAATATGTGTTTGCGCAAAAATATAAAAGTTCTCTCATATATTGTGTTACTATAGTGCCAACTGCCAAGTACCAACCATGTGTTATTGTACAACAAATGTGTGTTACTATACAGACAAATATTTTTGTGTCCTTACAGTAATAATATATTATCTTTATAGTAATACATGTAAAGTATTGAAAAATGTGTTACCATATGGAGAAAAATGTGTTACTATATGAAAAAATAGAAATAATGTAAAACAAAAAAACTAAATTTAAAGGTGTGAAGCATAAATTAAGAAACATATATTTGTTATAAAAACTAGTAACACATAATTGCTCTTATAGTAATATATATTTATCATTTATCGTAATACACATGAGATTGAGTTTTTAGTTTATGCCTTGGTGCAAAAAAAGATAAACTCACCCGACCCGATTCGACCCGTCTAGAATCTACAAGTTTTAACCTAAAAATCTACTCATAACCCACAAAATAATCATAATTGTTTGTTTTGAATGTATTTATAGTAATATATTACTCAAGCTAAAACTATAAATGGACTTACATGAGGCAAAAGGAAAAAGGACCATGCTAAATACTCCTCCAAACATTGCAAATACATATTCATTAATTTTTCATGTTTTAATTAGAATTGTTAAATTACATATATATCCTTAATAATTAATAATTAATAAATAAAACAATCAATACTCCGTATACACCACCCCTTCTTCTCTTTTTCTCTTTCACGTACATATTTTTACATTTTTCATCATCTTCATACGGTCATGTATGTGAAAAATATGACACACAATGATTAGTTCACATTTTTCAACGAGAATCTAGAAAACATGAGAGGGTTTCGAAAAATATATGTACATTTTTCTTTATCTCTTATTTAATAGGTTTACAAAGCCTAGTTCTGAATGTTATATATGTTGTTTATATTGTTGGTTTTTTGTACGAAATATTGGTATTTTGGGCGTATAACAAAGTTTGAAAACATAATATTTTCATTCATGCATATTGTTGATGATCGATTCTAATCAGAAGGAGTGGTGACTGTTTTTAATCGTTAATTAGATCACCAAATAATTACGTGTGATTGATCACTAACGTAATTAGTGAATACGAAAATTTGGATTGGGGTAGAATTAACACGTGTATTGATTACATATTTAATTCATATATAAGAGAATCGAGCTGCTTTGGGTGTATAATCTAAGTTTGGACGTGTATATGAATTTGTGCTTTTTTTTATAAATCTGAAAATTGGGGTATTTATACAAGTTTTCCTAGCTGGAGGTGTACAAAACCTTTGACATTCCAAGTGTGCATGCATGACACATGGAATGTTGACTAGTTGACCTTATCTAGACTAACTTCTATCCTCTCATGATGGATCTGCTCGTATTCAAGAGTTGTTCGTCCCTGTAGACTTGTCCTTGAGGAGTCATTAGCCTGATTCTGGTGGTCATTCTTCTTGTTAGTTTGATACCCTGGTACTTTAGCTAGATTTGTTCGCCCATGGGCCGGATATGCTCGCCAGGATATCGTTTGGGCCCACATGGTCTTTGGGTTACAGTTGTTCGCCTGGTCATTGTAGCTCGCCGAGCTAGAATTGTTCGTCTGACTATTCCAGTTCGGTCTGGCTTTGTTGGCTTAATCTTATCTTAAGTATTGGTATTTTGGGTTATTCTGTTCACCTAGATGGTATTTCTGCTCGCCTATCAATATGCTGGTCATCTTTATTGACTTGATATCTTGAACATTGGGTCGTTTCTGTTCGCCTAATGGCTAGACCTGCCCGCCTATCAACATGCTGGTCATCTTTATTGACTTGATATCTTGAACATTGGGTCGTTTATGTTCGCCTAATGGCAAGACCTGCCCGTCCGGATGTCATGTGGGCCCACATGGCCTTCGGGTTAAAGTTGCTCACCTGGTCATTGTAACTCGCCAACTTTGGGTAATCCTATTCGCCTAAGAGTTATTTCTGCTCGCCTATCAACAATTGCCCCCTTGTCAGTCATTATGTGGTGATGGAGTGAGGTGGACTACTTATGTGCTGGCAACTACCCGGTGTTATGAAGGCGAGCTGATCTTGCTTGGAGCGGACTACCTTAGATGGTCGGACTATCACGGTCGAGCTGACTTGGATGGGTGAACAATCCAACACTTGGTGAATTCTGCTTCACAATGATAGGAAGAGCCGACAATTGGTGGTTGTTCGTCCATTGTAGGGTTTGTAATACCTTTGAGGTGATCAACTTCATTTGTTGATTGCCCTGCCTTTATTTGGGCTCTATTCGTATAGAAATCTGACTTTATTTGGGCTCTATTCGTATAGAACTCTGACTTTGTTTGTGCTCTGTTCGTATAGAACTCTGCCTTTATTTGGGCTCTGTTCGTATAGAAATCTGCCTTTATTTGGGCTCTATTCTTATAGAACTCTGCCTTTATTTGGGCTCTGTTCGTATAGAACTCTGCCTTTATTTGGGCTCTGTTCGTATAGAACTCTGCCTTTATTTGGGCTCTGTTCGTATAGAACTCTGCCTTTATTTGGGCTATGTGGCTAGAGTAGCCCGCCATGGTCTTGTTCCTCTTCGAGAGTTACCCACTTTATTATAGCTCTTCAGTCAAAGTAGTTCGCCTAGCAACAATAGTAGCTCGTCAAGAGGACAGCTGCTCGTCTATGTGGAAGCTGCTCGTCAAGAGGAAGCAACTCGTCCATGTAGAAGCAGCTCGTCCATGTGGAAGTTGCACGTCACGGGGGCAGCTGCTCGTCAAGAGGACAACTGCTCGTCAAGAGGAATTAGCTCGTCTATGTAGAAGCAGCTCGTCCATGTAGAAGTTGCTCATCAAGAGGAAGCAACTCGTCCATGTAGAAGCAGCTCGTCCATGTGGAAGTTGTACGTCACGGGGGCAGCTGCTCGTCAAGAGGACAACTGCTCGTCAAGAGAAAGCAGCTCGTCCATGCAGAAGCAACTCGTCCATGTAGAAGCAACTCGTCCATGTACACGTCACGGGGGCAGCTGCTCGTCAAGAGGACAACTGCTCGTCAAGAGAAACAACTCGTCCATGTAGAAGCAGCTCGTCCATGTGGAAGTTACTCGTCAAGAAGAAGCAACTCGTCCATGTAGAAGCAGCTCGTCCATGTGGAAGCTGCATGTCACGGGGACAGCTACTCGTCAAGAGAACAACTGCTCGTCAAGAGGAAGCAGCTCGTCCATGTAGAAGCAACTCGTCCATGTGGAAGTTTCTTATCATGGGGGTAGCTGCTCGTCAAGAGGAAGCAGCTCGTCCACCCTGATGGGTCCTCCAAGTCATTCATCTTCATCAGAACTTGAAAGGATGCTCTCCCGAGGTCTTTTTACAGGAGTTCGTTTCACAAATTTGGACAACCTGCCCTCTTCATTGCTCTCCAGATCCTTGTGTAGGGCTTCTTGCATTGCAGTATGTATGCCTGCCTGGTGTCTAAATTCAGAATAAGTCTTAGGGCAAGTAAGATACATCTTTTTTCCAGAGATCAGTGCCCTTTTTCAATCCGGCCATCGCGGCCACAATCTTGGTATCCTTGCTAACCGGTTCCCCCTCAAGCAGTACTTTATCGAATCTTTCTATAAAAACCCGGTCTGATTCATCGTCATTTTATTTTAGGTCGGATAACCGATGTCTTTGGGACAGGTAAGATCCGGTTGTGGAGAAGTGTGACAAAAATTCTTTGCCCAGCTGGGAAAATGAGTGAATGGAAGCCGATGGTAGGGCCGAAAACCACTTATATACTCGTTCGCCCAGGGTTAAAGGAAAGTTTCGGCATTGAGTGGCATCACTCGCCCATATCGACACCATATAGTCAAAATATTTTGTTAAATGCACTCGAGGGTCTGCAGTACCCTCGTATTGTATGTTTGCAGGGAACTGGATTTTCTTTTGAATAGGTGCTTTCAAAATCATCGGGGATAGGGGAGAGGATGGAAGTGTTGTATTTCCATAACCGCTCTGCTGGTCCAGCTGACCCTGCAGGCTTTCAATAGCTTTTCTCATTGACATCAGTTCCTCCAGGGATCCCCCTTGACTTGGAGGTTGTTCGACTAACTGTGGTGGATGACCATCAGTCTGTCGCAGTCCCACGCTGGGTGGGGGAACTTCTCGAGCTGGTTTTCTAGGGTTGGGTGCTCCCCCAGGACCCAGGCGACCAAAAGCTGACCTGGTCAGCCTCTCATGGACTGCTGGCAAGCTGGTGCCTGGGTTGGGCGAGCTGCTTCAGCTCGAGGATGGAAATCTGTGTTTCTCCGGCCAGGGCGACCAAGTCTGCTTAGCGCGCTCTGGCGTGTGGCCTCTGGGCTAGCTCCCCTTGCTTAATCAGGAGTCGATTCCCCATGGCTAGCTGATCTATCAGCCTGCTTCTCCTTGCTTTTTATTTTCCGAACTTGGGCACTATCCGCCTCATTTTGGCGGTCATCTCTAGCCCTCTCATGCTCACGAGCTCTTGTTGGGCTACGCCTTGCTCTGACATGAGATGGACCAGGTTGCCCCCGTTCTCTTTGTAATGCTTAGAGCATGGCAATGGTCCGTGCTAGTTCATCAGGATTGCGAACAAATGCGTCTAGTTCGGGTGGCATCGGTTGAATGGCCACTGGATGATTTTCTTATGCGCGGCGAGCTACTTCTGCTCGCCCGCCGACCTGAGACGCTCTTGAATGTGAATCCCTTGTCATATGCTGGGAATGCTGGGTCTCGTGAGACTGAGGCATCTTTAGTCAATGTATGAGTGTTGGTCTTTAAAGGTTTAAACTTTAAATGAAGAACACCAAGAACACCTTTGCACTAATCTTCAAATCTTCAAGTCTTGAGCTTGAAGTTATTGACTAATCACTCTCTAATCTTTAACCAGAGGTTCGAACACCCTCCTTCTAGTGCCAATTTGTTGATGATCGATTCTAATAACAAGGAGTGGTGACTGTTTTTAATCATTAATTAGATCACCAAACTATTACGTGTGATTGATCACTAACGTAATTAGTGAATACGAAAATTTGGATTGGGGTAGAATTAACACGTGTATTGATTACGTATTTAATTCGTATATAAGAGAATCGAGCTACTTTGGGTGTATAATCGAAGTTTGGACGTGAATATGAATTTGTGCTTTTTTTATAAATCTGAAAATTTGGGTATTTATACAAGTTTTCCTAGCTGGAGGTGTACAAAACCTTTGACATTCCAGGTGTGCATGCATGACACATGGAATGTTGACTAGTTGACCTTATCTAGACTAACTTGTATCCTCTCATGATGGATCTGCTCGTATTCAAGAGTTGTTCGTCCTTGTATACTTGTCCTTGAGGAGTCATTAGCCTGATTCTGGTGGCCATTCTTCTTGTTAGTTTGATACCCTGGTACTTTAGCTAGATCTGTTCGCCCATGGGCCGGATATGCTTGCCAGGATATCATTTGGGCCCACATGGTCTTTGGGTTACAGTTGCTCGCCTGGTCATTGTAGCTCACCGAGCTAGAACTGTTCGTCTGACTATTCTAGCTCGGTATGGCTTTGTTGGCTTAATCTTATCTTAAGTATTGGTATTTTGGGATATTCTGTTCACCTAGATGGTATTTCTGCTCGCCTATCAATATGTTGGTCATCTTTATTGACTTGATATCTTGAACATTAGGTCGTTTCTGTTCGCCTAATGGCTAGACCTGCCCGCCTATCAACATGCTGGTCATCTTTATTGACTTGATATCTTGAACATTAGGTCATTTCTGTTCGCCTAATGGCTAGACCTGCCCGCCCGGATATCATGTGGGCCCACATGGCCTTCGGGTTAAAGTTGCTCGCCTGGTCATTGTAGCTCGCCAACTTTGGGTAATCCTATTCGCCTAAGAGTTATTTCTGCTCGCCTATCAACAATTGCCTCCTTGTCAGTCATTATGTGGTGATGGAGTGAGGTGGACTACTTATGGGCTGGCAACTACCCGGTGTTATAAAGGCGAGCTGATCTTGCTTGGAGCGGACTACCTTAGATGGTCGGACTATCACGGTCGAGCTGACTTGGATGGGTGAATGACTTGAATCGAATATACCAGTGTTCTACTAGTAGTTTCCCCGCAAGAGTACGGGTTCACTGCAGTATGGGCAAGTATAGGGACCAAGTATTATCGAACCCAAGGGAAGGTATGTATGCGAATAGATCCCTGAAGATCTACGTGTCGTAGTTAATATGAGTGTATGTTTTTGGGTTTTTGGAAAATTAATTAAAAGCAACTAAAATAAACTAATTAAACTAAAGAACGAAAGAAACGAATAAACTAAGGTGTGTTTTTCAAATAAGTGATGGTGATGCTCAGGATAGGAATCCCTACGTATACTAACGGAGCAGGTACATAATCAAAATAATTGTGACGCGCAAGAAATAGCCTAAGTTAAAGATTGTAAGATGAAAGCTCAAGACTTAATACCCTAATACTTTATCCTAGCAATCGACTTCACTAATCCACTAACGAGTTAATAGATTGTGCTTAATTAACGAGACTCTAATTTAAACTAAGGTAATGCGGTCATCCTCCTTAGATAAACCGATAGATTAATGAACCATTTCTAAACTCTTTCATTAAGTCTACTCGTTGTTAAAGAGTGATAAGATCGTCCACTCTCTAACACTTTTCGAACGAAATTCAAGAATAAAGTTCAGACTAATTTTAAGAATTCATTAATTAAGAGAATTAAAATCTAACGTCACGAATTACCCTAATTACGTACCCACAACCTACTTCTACGAGTTCATCCTAACCTAAGCATGCAAGGGTTTTAGCCGGACATGGTTTTGACAATAATAAAAGCAATAAAAGAAGTGACGAACATAAACATAATGATTTGAACGAATAAAAGATCAAACATAAACTAGGGTTTAAAGAAATACTTGTAAAGAACTGAAATTTAATTAATAAAAACGGAGTTTAAAGTGTTTAACGTAATCAAACTAATGAAAAGAAACTAAGAAACGGAAATAAACGAAGAATTCATACTAAAACCTTGATTAAACGTAAAGTAAAGCTTGCTCGTCTCTTCCTCTCCAAAAACTAACTCTCAAAGTAATAATCTATCAAGTTGTGTCAAGGTATGTCGTGGTCTCCAAGTGTCTGTAAAAACGAGCTCGGGACGAGTATATATAAGCCTTGAGCCGAATCGGGAACTCGTGGGCCGAAAAACGCATCCGGACGCACAAAAGTTGGAAGCGCTCGAGCAGTGTAGCTCGAATGATGCAATCGCTCGAGCGGTGGCGCTCGAGCTGGTCGAATGCTGGAATTTTGGGGCGCTCGAGCAACACGCTCGAGCGCAAGAAATCTTCTGTATGTTTTGGCGCTCGAGCAACGTGCTCGAGCGCTAGTGCTCGACCTGAGCCACTCGAGTGACTCCAAAATTTCCCAAACTAATACTTTTCCTCTTCCGCACTAATACCAATCGTATTTCTTCGATATCTTCTCATCCGGGCATCCGTTTGAGTCGATTCAAAGTCCTATGAACTCCGTTTTTCATCCTCGATTCACCTATGAGCATCAAAGAGACAAATTCATCAATGTATAGAAGTAATGCTCAAATGACTCTAAATACTCGACAAAACCGACCCAAATTAGGGTATTTCAAACGACGAATCATGATAATTTCACGCCTAATCAGTGAACAATCCAACACTCGGTGAATTCTACTTCACAATGATAGGAAGAGCTGATAATTGGTGGTTGTTCATCCATTGTAGGGTTTTTAATACCTTTGAGGTGATCAACTTCATTTGTTGATTGCCCTGCCTTTATTTGGGCTCTATTCGTATAGAACTCTGACTTTATTTAGGCTCTATTCGTATAGAACTCTGACTTTGTTTGGGCTCTATTCGTATAGAAACTCTGCCTTTGTTTGGGCTCTGTTCGTATAGAAACTCTGCCTTTCTTTGGGCTCTGTTCGTATAGAACTCTGTCTTTATTTGGGCTCTGTTCTTATAGAACTCTGCCTTAATTTGGGCTCTATTCGTATAGAACTCTGCCTTTATTTGGGCTCTGTTCGTATAGAACTCTGCCTTTATTTGGGCTTTGTGGCTAGAGTAGCCCGCCATGGTCTTATTCCTGTTCAAGAGTTACCCACTTTATTATAGCTCGTCAGTCAAAGTAGTTCGCCTAGCAACAATAGTAGCTCGTCAAGAGGACAACTACTCATCTATATGGAAGCTGCTCGTCAAGAGAAAACAACTTGTCTATGTAGAAACAGCTCGTCCATGTGGAAGTTGCATGTTACGGGGGCAACTGCTCGTCAAGAGGACAACTGCTCGTCAAGAGGAAGTAGCTCGTCCATGTAGAAGCATCTCGTCCATGTGGAAGCTCCTCGTCAAGAGAAAGCAACTCGTCCATGTAGAAGCAGCTCGTCTATGTGTAAGCTGCAAGTCACGGGGCAGCTGCTCGTCAAGAGGACAACTGCTCGTCAAGAGGAAGCAGCTCGCCCATGTAGAAGCAACTCGTCCGTGTAGAAGTAGCTCGTCCATGTGGAAGCTGCACATCACGGGGGCAGCTGCTCGTCAAGAGGAAGCAGCTCGTCCATGTAGAAGCAGCTAGTCCATATGGAAGCTGCTAATCAAGAGGAAGTAACTCGTCCATGTAGAAGCAGCTCGTCCATATGGAAGTTGCACGTCACGGGGGCAACTGCTCGTCAAGAGGACAACTGCTCGCTAAGAGGAAGCAGCTCGTCCATGTAGAAGCAACTCGTCCACCCTGATGGGTCCTCCAAGTCATTCATCTTCATTAGAACTTGAAAGGATGCTCTCCCAAGGTCTTTTTCTAGGAGTTCGTTTCACAAATTTGGACAACCTGCCCTCTTCATTGCTCTCCAGATCCTTGTGTAGGGATTCTTGGATTGCAGTATGTATGCCTGCCTGGTGTCTGAATTCAGAATAAGTCTTAGGGCAAGTAAGATGCATCTTTTTCCAGAGATCAGTGCCCTTTTTCAGTCCGGCCATCGCGGCCACAATCTTGGTATCCTCGCTAACCGGTTCCCCCTCAAGCAGTACTTTATCGAATCTTTCCATGAAAACCCGATCTGATTCATCGTCATTTTGTTTTAGGTCGGATAACCGATGTATTTGGGACAGGTAAGATCCGGTTGTGGAGAAGTGTGATAAAAATTCTTTGCCCAGCTGGGAAAATGAGTGAATGGAAGCCGATGGTAGGGCCGAAAACCACTTATGTACTCGATCGCCCAGGGTTAAAGGAAAGTTTCGGCATTGAGTGGCATCACTCGCCCCTGTCGACACCATATAGTTAGAATATTTTGTTAAGTGCACTCGAGGGTCTGCAATACCCTCGTATTGTATGTTTGCAGGGAACTGGATTTTCTTTTGAATAGGTGCTTTCAAAATCATCGGGGATAGGGGAGAGGATGGAAGTGTTGTATTTCCATAACCGCTCTGCTGGTCCAGCTGACCCTGCAGGCTTTCAATAGCTTTTCTCATTGACACCAGTTCCTCCAGGGATCCCCCTTGACTTGGAGGCTGTTCGACTAAATGTGGTGCATGACCATCAGTCTGTCGCAGTCCCTGGCTGGGTGGGGGAACTTCTCGAGCTGGTTTTCTAGGGTTGGGTGCTCCCCCAGGACCCAGGAGACCAATAGCTGACCTGGTCAGCCTCTCATGGACTGACTGGCGAGCTGGTGCCTGGGTTGGGCGAGCTGCTTCAGCTGGAGGATGGAAATTTTTGTTTCTCCGACCAGGGCGACCAAGTCTGCTTAGCGCGCTCTGGCGTGTGGCCTCTGGGCTAGCCCCCCTTGCTTAATCAGGAGTCGATTCCCCATGGCTAGCTGATCTATCAGCTTGCTTCTCCTTGCCTTTTATTTTCCGAACTTGGGCACTATCCGCCTCATTTTGGCGGTCATCTCTAGCCCTCTCATGCTCACGAGCTCTTGTTGGGCTATGCCTTGCTCTGACATGAGATGGAACAGGTTGCCCCCGTTCTCTTTGTAATGCTTAGAGCATGGCAATGGTCCGTGCTAGTTCATCAGGATTGCGAACAAATGCGTCTAGTTCGGGTGGCATCGGTTGAATGGCCACTGGATGATTTTCTTGTGCGCGGTGTGCTACTTTTGCTCGCCCGCCGACCTGAGACGCTCTTGAATGTGAATCCCTTGTCATATGCTGGGTCTCGTGAGACTGAGGCATCTTTAGTCAATGTATGAGTGTTGGTCTTTAAAGGTTTAAACTTTAAATGAAGAACACCTTTGCACTAATCTTCAAATCTTCAAGTCTTGAGCTTGAAGTTCTTGAATAATCACTCTCTAATCTTTAACCAGAGGTTCGAACACCCTCCTTCTAGTGCCAATTTGTTGATGATCGATTCTAATCACAAGGAGTAGTGGTTGTTTTTAATCGTTAATTAGATCACCAAACAATTACGTATGATTGATCACTAACGTAATTAGTGAATACGAAAATTTGGATTGTGGTAGAATTAACACGTGTATTGATTATGTATTTAATTCGTATATAAGAGAATCGAGCTGCTTTGGGTGTATAATCGAAGTTTGGACGTGTATATAAATTTGTGCTTTTTTTATAAATGTGAAAATTGAGGTATTTATACAAGTTTTCCTAGCTGGAGGTGTACAAAACCTTTGACATTCCAGGTGTGCATGCATGACACATGGAATGTTGACTAGTTGACCTTATCTAGACTAACTTCTATCCTCTCATGATGGGTCTGCTCGTATTCAAGAGCTGTTCGTCCTTGTAGACTTGTCCTTGAGGTGTCATTAGCCTGATTCTGGTGGTCATTCTTCTTGTTAGTTTGATACCCTGGTACTTTAGCTAGATCTGTTCGCCCATGGGCCGGATATGCTCGCCAGGATATCATTTGGGCCCACATGGTCTTTGGGTTACAGTTGCTCGCCTGGTCATTGTAGCTCACCGAGCTAGAACTGTTCGTCTGACTATTCCAGCTCGGTCTGGCTTTGTTGGCTTAATCTTATCTTAAGTATTGGTATTTTGGGTTATTCTGTTCGCCTAGATGGTATTTCTGCCCGCCTATCAATATGCTGGTCATCTTTATTGACTTGATATCTTGAACATTGGGTCGTTTCTGTTCGCCCAATGGCTAGACCTGCCCGCCTATCAACATGCTGGTCATCTTTATTGACTTGATATCTTGAACATTGGGTCATTTCTGTTCGCCTAATGGCTAGACCTGCCCGCCCGGATGTCATGTGGTCCCACATGGCCTTCGGGTTAAAGTTGCTCGCCTGGTCATTGTTGCTCGCCAACTTTGGGTAATCATGTTCGCCTAAGCGTTATTTCTGCTCGCCTTCCTTTCTAAATTTTCGTCGAGGAAATTTCGGACTTGGTGTGCTGGAAATTCAGTAATATTTTGGGATATAACTTCCAAATATATGTCAACGTTTCGGAACAAGTTTGCCGAAATATTTTTTTCTTCGAAAATTTGGACAAATTTTGGAAGATAGTGTCCGAAATATTGGTACTATCTCAAAAAATCAGGTTCAAAACTTCTATCTTCTACAATGCTAGCACTTTATTTTTTCTATAATGCATATTCAACTCAAACTTGACCAAATTATCATCATATCAAATAAAACCCTAAGATAAACTATCAAAATGAAAAAAAAAAAAAATCAACCCCATCTATGTTGTTGTCGGTCATCGTTATTTGAGACTCTGAGCATCGTTGTTTTGTCATCCTGGTCGCCACAAGTTTAGTAGCTGATAAACTTTGGGGAGATAGGGGGCGTATAGGTTTTTGTTTTTTAAATTTGTATCTAAAAAGAAGAGAGACTATTTAATACAATAAAGATAATATTGGTAGTACATATATTGTATATCTACTAATGTCAATTAAAATAGGTAGGTGAATGGAGACGGAGGTGCATCTCCTGTAGTTGGAGAGGTATTCAGCCGAATTTCGTGCAAAAATTAGGAAGGCCAAAGTTGTAACAACCATATCTTAAGTTAATATGCTCCGCCAAAAAATATTTGGAAGAATGTATTAATAATAACCTGGGCGAATTAGGAAAAAGAACCGAAAAGAAGCACGCCCGGTGGGACTCGAACCCACAATCGCCTGATTAGAAGTCAGACGCCTTATCCATTAGGCCACGGGCGCTGTTGCTTTTGCAGTAAAAATTAATTAACTTGAAAGAAAGTGAGATTGGCATTTTCAGTTGGATATTAGGACTTGATTGAAAGTTGAAAACCAGGAACGATGACGTCTCTCTCTCCTCCCTTTTCAGTGGCCGCTTCCAGGACTCCGGCAGCCATTCCCTCCACAGCTTTCTGCATCCGAAATTGCAAAGCACAAGAGAAAACCATTCTTAAACGACGCTCTCCCAAAAATATATCTCCAACTCCCACTCTCACGCCCCCCTCGTCTTCACTTCCTCTGAAGAAGGTTCAATATCTATTCGTATTCCACTTTTCCTAAATTTGAATGGGCGTTCAAACATTTTTGCGAATTTCTGTGTTGGGTTTGTGTTGTCTACGTTCTTTTGTTTTTAACTGGTGTTCTTATGTGATAGGTTTTGGTGCCAATTGGATTTGGGACAGAAGAGATGGAAGCGGTGATAATGGTTGATGTCCTGCGCCGAGCGGGGGCCCACGTGACGGTGGCTTCGGTGGAGGAGCAGCTGGTGGTGGAGGCCGCCGGAGGCACCAAGCTGGTGGCGGATGCATCCATTTCTTCTTGCTCCGACGACACTTTTGATCTTGTTGCGTTGCCGGTTGGTTGTCTACTCTCTCAAATAGCTTCTAGTATAATGCTTGCATTCACTGTGTATCTGTGAATGTATATATCATCATACTGATTAATTCATTTGATCATTTGGGTATATTTTGCGGAATTTGGATGCAGGACATCTCTATTATTTTGGTTTTCTGATTGCTACATTCTAGCTTGTATACTTTTTCACAACTTGAGGCATACATCTAAGACAAACTGTAGAGTGAAAATGATTCATACATAAATTATTGAAGGGTATTTCACTAAATAGTACTATTAGTTGTGTACTGAAAATAAACTAAGACTCTTTAGTGAAGATAACTAATACTCTTTAGTGAAAACAACTAATATCCTTCAATGATTTATGTACGAACCAATTTTACTCTATACATACTCAACATCTAATTGTTGTTTGTGGATTGTTTAGAGTTTTGGGCTGTGAAGTTCTTTATTATCTCATGTGAGTAGGGAGGAATGCCGGGCTCTGCACGTTTAAGGGACTGTGAAATTCTAAAGAATATAACAATAAGACAGGCTGAGGCGAATAGGTTGTACGCGGCAATATGTGCTGCTCCAGCAGTTACGCTTTTACCTTGGGGACTACTTAAGAGAAAACAGGTAATTTGATAGTATTTTAAAGTTTCTAACCAAATTTCTTGCCGCCATGGATTTACTGATCGTTTCATGGTTTATCGTATTAGACGACTGGTCACCCTGCATTTTGGGACCAGCTTCCCACTTTTTGGGCTGTCAAGTCAAATTTACAAATATCGGGAGAGCTAACAACTAGTCGAGGCCCTGGCACTTGCTTTGAGTTTTCTGTATCACTGGTGGAACAGCTATTTGGCGAGACAATAGCCAAAGAGATCTGCGATGCAATGGTAGGAACGTGTTAGCTTTGTGTTCAGAATATGACCAAAACTCATGTATCATCATCCCAAACATTTCTTATTGAATGATGAAACTTTGCTGCCAAGTGTAGCATGCCTTGGTTTCTGGGTTCTCTTGCTCTCGGGACTGCATTGCTGTTATTTGGCAATTTGGTGATCTTGTATTTATGCTTTCTGCACAACTACTTTCTGATAGTTGTTTGCTCGTCTCATTGTACAGCTGTTGAGTGCTGCTGATGAAAATTCTAGGAAAGAAGAGTTTAATGAAGAGTCTTGGTCGCTCGATCACGCTCCTCTGGCAAGAACTTATCTTTAACTGTAGAATTTGTAACTCGGTTGATATGTCTATATTTAAACTTCTGTTCGTCACCTATCCCAAACTTATCGTTGTTGCTTCATCGTCCCAATACATACTCAAAATTTTGCTGCAGGTTCTTGTTCCAGTTGCCAACAGTTGTGAAGAAATTGAAGTGGTGACCATAATAGATATTCTAAGACGATCAAAAGCAAATGTAGTAGTTGCTTCGGTGGAAAAATCTTTAAAGATATTGGCATCCAACGGGACGAAATTAATGGCAGACAAGATGATTAGTGCTGCTGCCGATTCAGTTCATGATCTTATTATCCTGCCAGTAAGGTTTTCGTACTTGACTTTATAGTGGTTAAGAGCTAGCTAGTAGATCACATTATAACTTTTAACTTGTTAGATAAGGTTTGGATGACATTTAACGTAAGTCCTCGTAAACTTTTGTTTGCTCTTAAATTTAAGGGAGGAACTTTAGAGGCTGCGCGGCTACACAAGTCTAAGGTTCTGAAGAAATTGCTAAAAGAACAACAATCGGCTGGGAGAGTATTTGGTGCAATGGGTTCTTCACCTGCAATTCTGCAAAAACAGGGTTTGTTAAAGGTAGAACGAACGAACGATCATCTCAATATATTTTTATATTTCAGTGTAGGGTAATAAATTAAATACTTGCTCCCACCTAAAACAGGATAAAAGAGCAACTGGTCATCCTTGTGTTGTAAGTATGCTTGATGATGCAGTCTGTGGTGCCGGGGTAGTTATCGATGGAAAAGTGATCACTGGTAAAGGACTCACTACTGCAACAGATTTCACCCTTGCTATTGTGAGTAAGCTTTTTGGGCAAGCAAGAGCCAGGAGTGTAGCTGAAGGTCTCGTTTTTGAGTACCCTAAATAATAAGGCTACCTGCCACGGACTGTATATGATCACATTGGTTGTTTTTCAAGGATATGCCCTCAGAGAATATACTCCCTTTCCGGATCCAAGAAACGAGCAGCACTCGACTCAAAATTTTTGTCCAAGTCATGAGTTGGGTTGCAGACACTCTTCGTTTGGGATGCTCGTGTAGTGCTCGTGCTGGTGGGCTTGGACATACAACTTCACATAACAACCTGGGATTCTGCCTTCTCCATAAGCAGTTATCTTCTTTATATAGTGTTGCTTAATTTGGGAAAAGTTGCAGCAAATGGCCCTTTGTCAACCAGATCCAGGCTTGCTTGTTATTCGATCCTATTGGATTTCAGATTTCATATAGCATATTGAATTTTTATGTCTATTTAGGAAATGTTACGTGTATTATTCACCCTTTGCAGTAGAGAATCTTGCAATTTGAATTAGGATTAAGGATAAAAATTTGAATCTATCTATTTAAATATTTTATACAAACAAGTAGAATGGATTTAAGTTGTGAATTTTAAATTTACCGTACAAATTCCTCCATCTAAATACTACCTAAAATCATAAGTAATCAAAGTAAACATTTTTTTTTTTTTTACCATATAAGAAATTGCAATGGAGAAGGCCAGGTGAGCACTTAGGGCACGTATTTTCTTATCATGTTACTGTTTAATTTACATGCACAAACATGTTTAAAATTGAAAAAAGTTGAATTTTTTTTTTCCTGAAAAATGATAATTGTTCGAAAAAAAAATCCGAACAACAATTAGGGGTAAGCTAATGATTAATGGGAATATCATTGCCCGGGCACTTATCATCCAGCTCTGGGCCCCATCCTTAAGCCCGGCCCATTAGTTTTTTAAAATATACCCAAGGCCAGACCCGGTCCAGCATGGGTCACATGATGAGCGGCCCAAGCATAGAATATTTTTTGCTAGAAATAGAAATCATTAAAAGTTATTGAATACTTATTTTCCCATTTGACTTTACACATAATTTAATGCGAAAATTGAAATATAGTATATTTAAATTAATAAAATAGTATTGAGAATGGTGACGTTGAATAAAATATTATTTGAATGAATTGTTGTAAATAAGTGCGTAAATTAAAGAGACGGCGTTTGTTGACCCAGTTCGTCGGGAACGACTACGTCTGAGGGCGATTCAAGCCAGGAGTTTCACTAATGATCTTGTGTATGAGAGTGATTACAATAATGAATACAATTATCTATTTATAAGAATAAAACCCTAGTTTAAGATATAAGGCCCGTTGGGTTTCTTGGTCCATAAGTAATGTCCACATCAAATCTTCTAGATTTGGAATAATAAATCTTCTAGATTTACAACATTCCCCCTTGGACATTACGACATAACATAAATGTCTTGTCATAAAAACTCCACATGCTAGGTTTCGGCCAAATAATAAGTTAGGGAGGAATGTTATTGATCTTCTAGATTTGTTTCGGGGTTACCGCTCTCCCTGAAGACAACATCACTTTAAGTCTTTGCATTCCTATACCGCGAACGTACTTTTCAAAAGTAGACGTAGGTAAGGATTTAGTAAACAGATCTGCTAGATTGTTACTAGATTGCACCTTTTGAATGGTAATTACGTTGCTCTTCTGGAGTTCGTATGAGTAGAAAAACTTAGGTGAAATATGTTTCGTCAGGTTTTCCTTGACGTACCCATTACTCATTTGTGCGATGCAAGCAGCGTTGTCTTCAAATATAATGGTGGGAGGTGTATCGCCTTTGGCGATACCACACGAGTCACCAATGTGTTTTACCAAGGACCTTAACCAAACACATTTTCGTGCGGCTTCAAATAAAGTTATGATCTCCGAGTGGTTTGAAAATGTGGTAACCATGGATTGTTTAACCGACCTCCATGAGATTGCAGTTCCACCACAGAGAAAAACGTAACCAGTCTGGGATATGGCGTTGTGGGGATCAGACAAATAGCCAGCATCCGCATAACCTACTAAGGTTTTGTCTTGGTTCTTACGATAAAACAGTCCAAGATCTTGAGACCCTTGGAGGTATCGTAGAACGTGCTTAACACCATTCCAATGTCTCCTTGTAGGAGAAGCGCTATATCTCGCAAGCAAATTGACAGCAAATGCAATGTCCGGCCGAGTGCAATTTGCGAGATAGAGCAAAGCTCTAACAGCGCTAAGATAAGGAACTTCTGGCCCCAGAATTTCTTCTGAATCTTCTCTTGGTCTAAATGGGTCCTTATCCACTTCGAGGGATCGAACAACCATAGGGGTGCTAAGTGGATGAGATTTATCCATGTGAAATCTCTCCAATACCTTCTTTACGTAGGTCGACTGATGAATACGGATTCCTTCTGGGAGGTGCTCGATCTGCAAACCGAGGTAGTACTTGGTTTTACCCAAGGACTTCATTTCGAATTCAGCTTTCAAGATTGAACTGACTTCTTCAATCTCTTTGCATGTTCCGATTATGTTTAGGTCATCAATATAGACGGATATGATGCAAAAACCAACTTGCGATTTCTTAGTGAATACGCATGGGAAAGCTTTATCGAATGTGTATCCCTTCTTCTGAAGGAATTCACTAAGTCGGTTGTACCACATGAGGCCCGATTGCTTTAGACCATACAACGACTTTTGCAGTTGTATGCTATACATACTGCGGTTTTCACCATCCCTCATTTGAGGAATGTCAAATCTATCTGGGATTTTCATGTAAATGGCGGCATCTAATGATCCGTATAAGTACACGGTTACTACGTCCATTAATCTCATTTGGAGATTCATTTTCACTGCAAAAGATATCAAGTAGCGGAACGTTATTGAGTCCATGACGGGAGAATAGGTTTGATCAAAATCAATCTCGGGTCTCTGCGAAAACCCTTGTGCTACAAGTCTCGCTTTATACATCTCCACAGTATTATTCTCATTTCATTTTCGTACAAATACCCATTTATATCCTACTGGGATAGCGCGCGGGGGTGTACGAATGATAGAGCCAAATACTTGTCTTTTGTTAAGCGATGTGAGCTCTGCATCAATTGCCTCTTTCCATTTAACCCAATCGGAGCGCTTCCGGCACTCGGCGATTATTTTGGGTTCTGGATCTAGATAATTTATAATGCAAAGGGAGATTGACGCTGCAAATGTGTCGTCGACGGCAGTAATATTTCTATTGTATATTTCTCCCGTATCTGTGAAGTTCACAGAGACTTCGACGTTTACGTCAACCAGACCTTCCTCATTTCCTATTGTATTTGGGTCTGGTCGTTCCACGGTCCTAGTGCATGGAATATTTTGTGCACGTGCTTCATCACTAGGACTCTCGTCTCCTAGAGACTTGGAGTTATCTAGACGGATCTCTTCTAGAGATTTTACATTCGACTGACCAGTTTTGCTAGCCTTTCGTTTAGGTGCGTTACTATCTCTTGAGGGTCCCTTACGCTTTTGGCGTGTGGGGGCATGAGTACTCGTTTTGCTTGGGACCTCAGCCCTTTGGGGAGCATTTACTGCAGGTTTATGCGATTTAGTTACACCTCTATGGTCAGTGAACACGTCTGACATATTATTTGCTAAGTTTTGCAAGTTAATGATCTTCTGAACTTCTAGTTCAGATTGATTAGTGCGCGGATCTAGATACTGAAGATTACTTACATTCCACGTAAGTTCCCGGCATTCATTCAATTTTGAATTCGGATCTCCCCCTAATGTCGGGAAGTAATCTTCATCGAACGTGCAATCAGCGAACCGGGCCGTTAATTGATCCCCGGATAAAAGCTCGAGGTATTTCACGATGGATAGAGAGTCGTATCCGACGTAAATACCGAGTTTCCTTTGTGGGCCCATAGAGGTCCGCTTTGGTATCGCTATTGGAACGTATACCGCACATCCAAAAATACGCAGATGGGAAATGCTAGGTTCTTTCCCACGCACTAACTGTAAGGGGGGTGATCATTATATGCAGTTGGACGGATTTGGATTAAGTGCGATGCATGTAGGACAACATGCCCCCAGCATGAGGTGGGTAGTTTGTAGTTCATAAGCAATGGTCTCGTGATAAGTTTGATACGTTTTATTAGCGCCTCAGCAAGACCACTTTGGGTATGGACGTAGGGGACCGAATGCTCCACTTTAATTCCCAAGGCCATACAGTAATTTGTAAAGGCCTTCGAGCTGAACTCAGCTGCATTATCCATGCGAATCGATTTGATTAGATAATCCGGGAATTGAGCTCTAAGCTCGATAGTCTTCACAATGAGCTTCACAAAAGCTTGATTGCGGGTGTACAACAAACATGCAAATGTCCACCTAGTGGAGGCATCAATAAGGACCATAAAATAACGAAACAGTCCTGATGCTGGGTGAATCGGTCCGCAAATGTCTCTTTGAATTCGCTCAAGGAAAATCGAAGACTCTAGTTCAATCTTAGTGCGCGACGGGCACACTATTAACTTACCCCTAGAATATGCATCACAAAAATATTCATCAACAGGAGGGATTCTATTATTCGTAATATTATGACCAGTTGAATTAGATAGAATCATACGTATCATTGTTTATCCCGGATGACCTAACCGCTGATGCCATAATTTAAAGAAATTTGGGTCATGGAATTTCATACTCATCGCTAGATGGGAAATAGCCGTCCGGATGTAGGAATAGTACAATCCGGAGGAGAAGGAAGGAAGTTTCTCAATAACTTGTTTACGGCTACCTCGAGTACTAGTCATCAAAAGGTATTCGTCATCGTTCTCAGTTTTAGTTTCAATATGATACACGTTTATCCTAATGTCCCTAAAACTGAGTAGGGTATGCTTAGATTGTGGAAACAATAAAGCATTATCAATTATGAGTTCGGTACCCATGGGGAGGACAATGGAAGCTCTCCCGGAGCCCACTATCAACATACTATCATTGGCTATTGTAGTTATACTCCCCTTACGTTCTATCAAGTTATGAAAATACTTCCTATCTTTTAGGATCGTATGTGTGGTGGCGCTATCAACCAAACATAAATCACTATGGGCGTCCATCATGCAAGAGAAAATAGTCCAAACCTAGTAGCTAATTTGTTTACAAGCCATAAATGAGAACAACAATATCCAAATAAATAATATGGACAACTATTAAGGTAAACATATCAAAGCTAAAAATGATAAATTCATTCATAAAATAAAACATCCGAAAGAAAGGATCCCAAAACATAACATGAAATTGTTTTATTCAGAAAACATAATAAAATACTAGAAATAATTAAATACGTGAATTTACTCGTTGTCTCCTCAATTTCGAGCTACGGGCTCAAGAGATCATCGTTGTCTTGATCAAATTCTGCTTCAGACAGGTTGTCGTCTTCAGGTTCATAAACGGGAGCCTTCCCATTGTCGTCCTTCTGCATCATTAAGTAAGCCTCGACCAAGTGTTTGGGAGTGCGACACGTGCGTGACCAATGGCCTTTGTATCCGTATCTGAAGCATGACTGCTCAATCATACTTTGAGAGCTATGTTTTTGTGGACCACCGAATGAACTATGATGTCGGCCATTAGTCCAGAACTTCTTACTCACTCTCCCCCTTCCACTATTGCGACCAAACGAGGGTTTGACCCTATACTGCTGCTGGAGTACAGGGTTGCTAGCGTGGAACTTTGATACAGAGTTCTAGATCAGATTGGTTACAATACGTTGTAATGCAGAGTTGTACTCAGTTATCGACTTTAGGTCTTGATAACGGATGTTCAACCACTCGTATTGTGACAGAGGGAGCAGTATATAATCTTGTTGTTGGAAACGTTCCTTCAGGGATTTCCACAACATTCCGGGGTCTTTTTGTGTGATATATTGAAATTTCAGACTTTCATTCATGTGGTTCCTAAGGAAAATCAACACTTTCGCCTTCTGGGCGTTGGTAGATTTTGAATCTTCCATGATGGTTTCGCTCAATCTATTTGATGTTAGATATAATTCTACATCTAGCATCCATGTCGGGTAGTTGCTACCATCGAGAGCAAGCTCATCGAATTATTTCATAGTGATGTCAGATATAATTCACTACAATGAATTAAAAGCGACATGGTAAGGGGGATGACAAAATTCATTGACAACGGGGAAAAAACAAAGATTCATTTAATTATTCTAAAGCTTATAGATGCACGTATTGAGCGCCGTCTACCCAAAACATATATTTACGGTCCGACAAATACCGGGCGCTGCCTACCCGGGCATAATATGCGGACTATAAAGAAATAAACTATGTGTGGAAATAGTAATGCACGTAGGATAATTAAATCACATAAGCATGCATAAACAAGTAAGGGAGATAATCACATGAAAATAATTTCTAGAAAATATACGATTTAATAGACAGAGGGAATCATAAGAATAATTATTTCATGTATATTAACGCAATTTAACGAAATATTTTCAGGATTAAAAATAAATTAATACGGATTTTGTGATATCAAGAACGAAATCGCAAATCACAAGAATCCGGGAAAAACACCGCGTGTGTCGCGCATGGTGGACGGGCGGTGGCGCACGGTGGACGACAGCGGCGGCTCGGAATCGGGCGCGGGCGCGCGGTGGCGCGGGCGGTAGCAACGCGGGGCGCGCGGTGACGCGGCGGCAGCGGCGCAGGGCACGCGGCGGTGCAGGCGGCACGTCACAGGGCGCGCGGCGGTGCAGGCGGCACGGCGGTGGACGGGCGGAAGTCGAACGTCTACGGGACGGCGGCCGTTGCTCGTCGATTCAATTCACAAAAATAATTTAATTCGCATACAAAACATAATACAATTATACGCAAGAATATTCAAGAACGAATTCATATCTACGGTACACATCAAAAACATGTAATTATATGAAAATTAATTTAGGGCGTACCGTACAATCTCTGGCAGAAACTCGTGCTGATAACGTGTTGTAAATAAGTGCATAAATTAAAGAGACAGCGTTTGTTGGTCCAGTTCATCGGGAACAACTACTTCTGGGGGCGATCCAACCTAGGAGTTTCACTAATGATCTTGTGTATGAGAGTGATTACAATAATGAATACAATGATCTATTTATAAGAATAAAACCCTAGACTAAGATATAAGGCCCGTTGGGTTTCTTGGTCCATAAGTAATGTCTACATCAAATCTTCTAGATTTGGAATAATAAATTTTCTAGATTTACAACATGAATAAAGTGGTTAAATTGTAGGGATGGAGTTTAAAAAAGTGAATCACTTTATTTCTATTTTAAGAATAAAAAAATAAAATTTAGATAAACTTTTTGATAAATAGGAAAACAAAATTGAAACGGATGGAGTATTGTTTGAATATTTTAATAAGTTACTTAAGGATGCGTTAGTATGATAAGTGTACGACGACTCAAGTTTCGTCGTAGATAAGAAAGAATCAATTACTTGCATTCATAACATATTTCCCTAAATAATTTCCTAATGCAAAATTCCTTAAATATATTTACCCTAAATTAGGGGAAAGCTAAGAATATTCTCGGACCTATGCTAGCAGGCTCCAAGGTGACACGTGGGAAGGTAGGCCCCACAGTCCTCGTAAGATTTGCCACACCCACAACTCACAACCCAGCTGTGCCCCCACAATAAAAATAAACCCTCAATTCCGTATCCCATTATTCCCGCTCCCCCAAATCGAGAAACAAACGGCGGCGTATTACCCATGTCGGAATCAGAACCACCGCGCCTCCGCCGTGGAGCTCCTCTGACCTTGTGCAAGCAGCATTCCTGGTCCCCCGACATTCTCCGCGATGAGGCCTGGACAAATCGTCGCAAAAATCATCGCCACCGACGCGGCTGTAGCGTCACCGAGGATGACCTCGACGAGCTCCGCGGCTGCTTCGACTTAGGATTCAACTTGGATTCGCCGGATTTGGATCCAAAGCTCTCGTCTACTTTTCCGGCTCTCGAGTTATACCACGCCATAAACCAGCACTATAACAGCTTGTCCAGATCTTCCTCTGCGTCGTTTTCCGATTCTGATACAGCGTCGACCACATCAATTGTAGATCCCGGTGAGACCGGTTTTAGTAATTTCCTGTTGTTCGATTTTTTGTGGGAATTTTTTATTTTTCTTTCCAATCAGAATAAAGATCTGGAATACTGAATTTGATTCTATTCTATGTTTTGATTTGTCGTGAAAGGTGATGATCCAGCGTCGGTGAAGGCGAGATTGCGGCAATGGGCTCAAGTGGTGGCATGTTCGGTGCGCCGATCTTCATCAAACTCTCTATGATTCAAGGAGAAACAGATCCGCGGAAGTAAATGGAAACCTAATTTTGTACATTTAGAATTCTAATTGTTTTCCTGAGTTTGGTGTTGCTATTCGAACTTCTGGTATTTTTTCTGCTGAATTCTGTGGTTGGAGATTGCAGAAGTTCTTGTTCCAATTGTTGGGATTTGTAATATAATTTTTTCCCTCGCTTCAGTATGTTTTTTTTTTTTTTTTCCTCATAAATTACTTTCTATGTTTATTTATCCCGAGTTACTTCCTGCTACTCTAAATTACCTTTTCTTTGTGATATGCTTCATATCATGTCTTGCCTAATACTTAAGTAATAACTAATATCACCAGAGCATGTGTCAACTTTTTAATTATCACATATATACATTATAACACATATATATATATATATACTTCCCATATTCACTAAAATTATGCTCGCTGGCTTTATTCGAGTCCAACAAAAATATGTTCATTTTTTTTTAAAATATTATACTCACAAATAATTACTTTATTAATAAGTGAACTCTCACAATATCTGAGTATAACAATGCTATTTAAAAAAAATAAATGACATGAATTCGAGTTCATTGAAGAAATATACTCTCACTCACTTGCACATAAATTTGTTTAGTTGAATAAGTTTGTTTAGCGCAATAATTATAAATTGGTTTAAGAGATTTGCAGACATAGAAAAAATATTTGCATAGAAACATATATATTGTAAATATATTTCCTTGCAAATCTTTTGAATTATTTTGTAATTATGGTCAATTTTTTTGAAACAATAAGTAAAGACAAAAACTTGTATGAGACCGTCTCATGGCATGAGACAGCACAAATTAACACCTACCTCTCTAAAGTGTTAGTGAGTCAATTCCCAAATTATACTTATTCTCATTGTCTCATTGATTAGGCGTGAAATTGTTATGTTTTGGTGTCCGATTTACCCATGTTTTGAGTGTTTTTTATGAGTATTTGGAGTCAATTGAGTATCATTTTTATTAACTCATTAATTTGTCTCTTTGGTTTTAATAGATGGATAGAGAGCGAAAAGAGGAGTTCGTAGGACTTTGAATCGGCCAAAACGGACTCCCGGTTGAGAAGATATGAAGATTTTACGAACAAGTGTACAGCAGCCGAAAACCACTCGAGCGCCAGCGCTCGACCGATTGCACCACTCGAGCTACATGCTCGAGCGCCCCTGCTCGAGCTGCTCGAGCACTTTCCTATTTTTTGCTTCCGAATTCGTTTTTCGGCCCATGAGTTTCCGGTTCGCCCCGATGCTTATATATACTCATTCCAAACTCGTTTTGGAGGATAACAACATACCAACACATATTTTTACATACTTTGAGCGAGGAGAAAGCTTGGGGAGGAGTTTTGAAGGATTTTATACGTTGTAATCGAGGTTTTAATTTACGAATTCTTAGTTTTAGTATTTCTTTTGAACGTATTAGATTAATTCTTTCTTTCTTTACTCTTTGAGACGATTAAACCTAGTTTTTCAGATTTATATGGATTTCTTTGGAGACTTTAATTTGTTCTTTCGTTTATGTTCTTGATTTTATTAATTAATTCAATTATGCATATGTTTATTGTTCTTGTGATTGCTTTGATTATTCAAACCACCATGTTAGGCTAGAACCCTTGCATGCTTAGGGTAGGATGAACTCGTAGAAGTAGGTTGTGGGTACGTAATTAGGATAATTCGTGACGTTAGGTTTTAATTCTCTTAATTAATGAATTCTTAAAATCAATCTTAACTTTACCTTTGAATTTCGTACGAAAGTGTTAGAGAGAGGACGACCGTATCACTCTTTAACAACTAGTAGTCTTAACGAGAAGGTTTAGAAGTGGTTAATTAATCTACCGGTTTAGCGAAGGAGGACGACCGCATCACCTTAGTTAAATTAGGGTCTCGTTAATTAAGCACAATCTATTAACTTGTTAGTAGATTCGTGAAGTTGAGTGTTAGGGTAAAGTATTAGGGTTTAGAATCTTGAGCTTTCATCTTGCATTCTTTTACTTAGGTTATTTCTTGCGCGTCACAGTTATTTTGATTAGGTACCTGCTTCGTTAGTATACGTAGGGATTCCTATCCTAAGCATCACCATTACTTATCTGCATACAAACCTTAGTTAATTCGTCTTCTTTAGTATTTTAGTTTAATTAGTTTATTTTAGTTTCAATTAATCTTTCCAAAAAAATCCAAAAACATTTCACTCATATTAACTACGACGCGTAGATCTTCAGGGATCTATTCGCATACATACCTTCCCTTGGGTTCGATAATACTTGGTCCCTATACTTGCCAATACTACAGTGAACCCGTACTATTGCAGGGAAACTACTAGTAGAAAGCTAGTATATTCGACATCAAGTCAATGGCGCCGTTGCCGGGGATAGCGTTGTATGTCTTTTGAATAGGACTTGTAGATAGCTTAGTAGTTAGTAGTGAGTGTTTTATTTTATATTTTAGTTTTATTTTTATTCATTCGGCAGTTGCGTTTAGATCCTTCTGCTAGTGTGTCAGGTATATGAAAACACGCTCACAAGGCAATACGAGCGAAGAGAGAATACCGTTGGACCCTGAGATGATAGCTAGAAGGAATCGAGCTTTTTTTAGGAGAATGAATACTGCCGGAGGAGGGAAAGAACCCATGGACATCTCTAATGAGTTGGATGATGCTGCGAATGAGTTCAATCAGGAATTGAGCCGAGTTGAAGGCACTGGAGTTAGTGGTAGCCAGAATCAAGTTCTGTTAGGGGATAGCCAGAGCCTAAACCCGGATACACAGAACGTAGGCAATCCAGCTCATAACATTGTCCAACATCCTCAGAACAACCCTGCTTACCCATATCCTAACTTACCACAAAACAACTTGCCTTACCCACCTTACCCATACCCACCTTATCCATATCCGCCATATCCGTACCCTCCACCTCCTGTTTACAATCAACCACCTGTTTACCAACCACCACCCAAACAAGTACCCGTACCACCTGCTAATCCGCAGCATATTCCTCAGAACGTAGATCAGAATATGGCTATTCGAGGAAGATTTGCAGCACAGCCACAACGGTACTATGATGGAGTGACATTGCCTCCTGTTGAGACAAATAACTTCTCGATTTCCCCGGAAATTCTAAAGCTGCTTACAGAGAACCAGTTCAAAGGGGTGATCGAGAAGGAGAATCCTCATACTCATCTGAGGAGTTTTCTAATGATAGCCTCCACTTTCAATTACAATGGCATGTCTGAAGATGCCAAGAGGCTTAGGTTGTTCCCATTCTCATTGACGGGAATAGCTAAAGAGTGGTACGATAATACGCTTCCACGGGGAGGTGTAACCACATGGGCCGAGCTCGAGCGTCTGTTCCTCGAGCGATTCTACCCTCCATCGAGAACCATTAAAGCAAGGATTGAGATCTCTTCCTTCCGCCAGAAGCAAGGAGAGGACCTACGTCAAGCGTGGGAGAGATACTCAAAAATGTTGATAGAGTGCCCGCAGCACGGGTACAATGAGGGAGATGTGATGGCATTTTTCTATAGTGGTGCCAACAAGGCTGGGTAAGACCATCTAGACGCCTGTGCTAGTGGATCATTCCTGAATCAAGGAATAGTGAGGTGTAGAGAGATCGTGGACAACATTGTCACGAATGCCGGGGCGTGGAATGTGGACGCAGATTTCCAGAGAGTTCAGCAGGTTGGGGAAGGTGAAGGAACGAGAAGGCTGTTGATGGCCATGATGGAAAAGATTAACAACCTTGAGTTGGGGAAGAATATGGTTGGAGGGAATGCAGTAGAGAATGAGCAAGAGGACAAGCCCACAATTCAACAAGAAGTAGCCAAATATATGGGAGGTCCTTATTACAATCAGAATGGGTATCCACAAGGTGGAAATTTTCAAGGAAGGCCTTCTTATGGCCAACTATTTGTACCTCCGGGTCCACAGCCGCCTCAAAATCAATGGAGGAACACACAAGGGTACCAAGGAGGCCAGCAGCTTCCTCAGAACCAATGGAGGAAGAATGAGAATTTTTCTTATGCTAACCCGAAGGCGGGTATTACAGTTCCTCCAGGTGTTGATCCAGGTTCAAAACCCCCGGGTGGAGAAGGCGGTTCCTCAACTGAGGAGATGTTGAGAGCTATCCTTCAGAAGGTGGAGGAAGGTAGCAAGAGATTATCCTCTTTAGAGTACGATGTGAAGGAGTTGCATAAGAAAGGTGATCAGCGTGATCAAGAACTCCAAAAGAGAGATGTAGAGCTGAATTGAATTCAGCAAGAGAACAATAGGAGGCTCGCCTCAATAGAGTTCCAGATAAGTCAAATTGCAAAATCATTGAATAGGGAGCCGGGTAAGTATCCTTCCATGCCGGAGGGGAACCCGAAAGAGCATTGCAAGGCTATCCAGTTAAGAAGTGAAACCAACTATGAAGGTCCTCAGATACCTGCTGATTCTGAGACACCCCAAGATAGAGATGAGATTGAAGAGATGAGAGTTGAGAAGAAGGTTGAGGGTGAAAGCACTCAAGCGAGCAAAGAGCTTGAAGAGGAAGGCATTGAGAAGGTTGAGAGAGTTCCTAAGTGGAAGAAGGCAAAGGAAGCAAGGGAGAAAGTGAAAGAGACTGAGAAAGATGAATGAGGGGTACCCAAATCTGTGATACCTGTCCCGTATCCACAACGCTTCATGAAAAAGAAGCTGGATGAGAAATTCGCTAAATTCCTTAATGTTTAAACAATTGCATATTAATATCCCTTTTTATGATGCTTTGGAACAGATGCCCAACTATGCAAAGTTTATGAAGGACTTGATCGCGAAAAGACGGCGAGTGGATGAGCCGAAGTTGGTGCAGTTGAACCACGAGGTGAGTGCATTAGTGCACAAGGTGCTTCCTCCAAAGCTGAAGGATACCGGGAGCTTTACCATTCATTGTGATATCGGGAACGGGGTCAAGAAGGGAGCGTTGTGCGACCTCGGAGCGAGCATTAATTTGATGCCGTTGTCGCTTTTCAAGAAGTTGGAAGGTGGTGAACTTCAGCCCACAATGATGACGCTTCAACTAGCCGACCGGTCTATCACTCGACCTCAAGGTGTGGTGGAAGACGTCCCCGTGAGAGTTGGGGATCACATTTTCCCAGCCGATTTCGTGGTCCTAGAGATGGAGGAAGATGAGCACGTGCCCCTGATCTTGGGAAGACCGTTCTTAGCAATGGCGGGAATGGTGCTAGACGTGGCAAATGGAAAGATTACATTGAAGGTTGATGATCAAGAAGTGAAGATTTCCCTATATGAAGCCATGAAGCACCCGAAGGAGGATGAGAGTTTGTATTGCATGGATGCAATTGATCCTCGTGTTGAAGACATACCTCTTATCTCTAATCTTTCTCATGTTCATGATTTTGTTAATCCTTCACTTGATGAGTTAACCCATGAACATTATGTTCTTGATTATGTTGATAGGGATAAAGAGAAGAAATTGAAGGATGAAGAAGTGAAAAAGGTGGACAAGATCCAGTTGGAAGGGAAATGAGGAGATAAGAAGAAAAAGTCCAAATTCAAGAAACTGTTTGGTAAGACCCCTCCAGATAAAGGTGAGAAGGAGTTGAGACCCATAACACTTGGGGATGAGAAGAAAGCAAATGAGTTCATGATGATGGGGCATCAAGGAAAGACATGCAAACACCACTCTTATGAGAGTAGGGGAGGTAAATTTGAGTATGATGTCCCATAAGCTCCTTTGAGCTCGGTCCGGCATGAGGACCTTAAAATAGCTCTGAATGGGAGGCAACCCATTTTTATTTGCTTTTGAGTGTTTTTAGTTATTTGAGTTTTATGTTATTTGGGTGTTGTTGAATCGTAAGTTTTAACCTCGTACTTGAGAGTTTTATTTTGTAGGCTTGTCTCGAAAGAGTAGAGGAATCATGGAGCTATCCAAAAGAGAGGAACTCAAGCAAGGGAGTATGCAACATTGTTGAGAGAAACTGAATTGTTTGGTTGAGGTAACCCACAACCCCAAACTTAGACCTCTTCGCAAGGTCGAAGTTTGGGGGGGGGGGGGGTTGGAGTTTTTTTTTTATGTTTCTTGTTACAATGCACCGAAGCACCCCTTATCTTTGAGTGTGTTTGGTTATTTGGTGCCTTGAGATGCTCCTTGAGGTGATTTTGATCTGAGTCGCTATTGCATATTTCATGCCTATCAATCATCTTATGCTTGTTGATTGCTATATTTGAGTATGATTTGATGAGTAGGGTGATTTGTGGATTTGAGTTAGGGACTCTTTTGTGTGAGTGTTTGAATGAGAGTTGATTTGAGAAAGAACTTGTATGCTTGTGAATTTTTCTTTTGAGTACTTGTGTGATGAGAGTGAGAATTCACTAGGACTAACATGGATGTGAAAGCTGTGAGACTTGAGCCTTATGAGATTTTGATGCATGAAATAATCTCTTCATTTGTGAGAGGATCGTCACCTTAGAGGATGCTAGAACTTGTGTGTGCTCTTGCTTCTTGATTGTGTCTAGTTTGATATGCCGAATGTGATCTTAGGCCATTTTTTATTTGATTGAGTCACTTAGCCAAAATTTTCCTTACCAATGACATTGACCCCTTGTTAGCCCCTTTGAGCTTTAAGTCTATTTCATTTGCTAGCGCATATGAACACTATTCCAATTTCTAAGCCTTTTTGTCCCAATTCGAGTGGAGAATAGGAAAAGTGTGAATGTGAAGGGATTGATTTGAGTTGAGAAAAAGGGATTATGATGGTTGAGTGGTGATAAAATAAGGGTGTGAATGATATTTGAGTTGTGGGAAAGAAAAATTTGAGAATGAGCAAAAGAAAAAAATGAGCTCATGTGTTTATGCGAAAAAAAAAGTGAAGTGATTGAAAAAAGTGAAAAGAGTTAGAAAAAAAATTGAAGTGTTGAGAGTATGGAATTGAAAGTGTGTTGATTGAATATGTCTGAAGCAGTCTGTTCCTAATCTCGAAGTACCGAAGTTTGATTTTCTATTCTCCATCCACTTGAGTCACTTTACCATATTGATTCCCACCTGTCCAAAGAGCTTACATTACAACCTTGAGAAAAGTCCTTTTTGATTCGGCATTGATTTCTAGAGTATGGTCGGAGTTGAGAGTGCTTACAAGCCTATGGCTACCAATATGAGTGATTGATTGTTTGAGTGAGTCCCTTTATCATTGATATACACTTGTGAGGGAGTGAAACACATCGTTGAGTGCACATCCATGTTTGATTTTAGTGATTCTCGTTGTTGTTGCATGCGTATGATGAGGGAAGATTAGTGAGTATACTTGTGATTGATCTTTGAAGCTCGAATTCATTTGCTTGCATGATTTGATTCTTTGACTCATTCCTAACAATTTCACTTGACTTATTATTTCATTGCTTGAGGACAAGTAATATGGTAAGTTTGGGGACGGTCTCATATTAGAACTATTCATAAGTAAACTAGTAACTAAACCCGTGCGATGCACGACTATAATTGTTTAATTAATTTATGTGTCTTTAATTTATATAGTAGTTTGTTTGTTTAGATTTAAAAGTGTTTATTGATATTCCTATTAAAATATTTTTCATTTCAAATATATAATATTATTATTTCTTTTATTTGAAGGTTTATTTTTTCAAAAAAAGGGTAATGCAGATGTCGAGATGTGGACTATCTCTTTTGAAACTTGAACGTAAGTGTCGGGTCGAATGGAGTCAGTGAAAATTTAGGGATCGACACCATCACATGTGAATTGCTTCTAATTATGTATGTATCTTCCAGAACATTATCACCCAATTTTATTAGCGTCAATCTAGTTATATTGCACAATCCTCTAGAATTATCTATGTTTCTGATTAACATCTTTGAAGTCGCAATTCAAATCATGATTCGACAAACCATAACACTTCATGTTATCCTAATGTAGGTGCAAGTATTAGTCTGTCATTCAAATAATTCAGATCGTCCACAATATTCTTCAACCGTAGCTTTGAACGAAACATTTATAAAATTATCAATGAAGGTTTTTCATGTCTTTCTTTTTTCAATTGAAAAAAATCATTTACAAAGTCTTCTATTTCATACGGTTACTCGTACATATTAGTTTATTAAAATTTATATTTTATAATATTGAGATAAATACATGCAATTAATTATGCAATTTAATTAATGTTTACCTTTCACATATATTTTTATATATTTTTATTCTGCATCCTTCAAATTTAATTTAGGTTTGAGGTTCGAAACCCTCAATTTCTATCCATTCATGTGTTGAGTCTGTTTATTTAGAGTTTTGCTTTGTCTTCAATTGGAATACATTTTTCATATTATTATCCCGAATCTAGAGGCAAAAATATTGAGGTACATAGTTCATTGGAGATCTTACTCTTTTCTTGCTTTGTAGACGACAAAGTGCATTAATTTATGCATTGCTTGTAAATTAATTAACCCAAAGATATCTCCCAAACTTATTCCTATAAATATGGTCATATGTATATAGTGGTTTGCCCAAAAAATATATTGATATGTTAATTATTATATGTCTACTATAACCTTTCTCCGAAGTAATTAATCTAGATAATCGCTCTCCCTTCTACAAAAAAAAAAAAACAAAGATTATGTATAAAGTACTATTGGTTCATACATAAAATACTCTGCAATACTTTTTAGTATAACCCATAATACCCTTCAGTTATTTAATGTTCATATGCATTTGGTGGTTTACCCAATAAAATATATTGATATATTAATTGTTATATGTCTACTATAATCTTTCTTTGAAGTAAATAATCTAGATAATCTCTCTTTCTACAAAAAATTAAAAGTATGTACCGAGTGAAATTGGTTTATACACAAACAACTTTGCAATATTTTTTTAGTATAACCACTAATACCCTATTGTAATCAACACTTTGGTTAAACAACTAATACACTTTGTACCCTTCAACTAATATCCTTCAGAAAAACAACTAATACCCTCCAAAATTAATACTCTTCAGTGAAAATAACTAATACCACCAAGAACTAATTCATTTCAGTGAAAACAACTAATACCCTTTAGTGAAAACACTAATGTACATCATTTTCATTCTATACTTTGTCAAAAATTAAAGTGTGGTCTTATTCTTTTTTTTAGATTAATAAATATTTATTTTAATAACTACTATAAAAAATAAACTTCTACAAACTATATGTCGAATTATTTTTATACATTGATCATTCACAAAAATATTTAATAACTATTATTTTAAAATAATTGAAATATCTTTTATAATACAAAATAGAGAAATTTATCGTAATATATATTTCAAAAATATATTCAACATATTTTTATATTATTTCTTGATGGTCCCATTTTCGAATACCAAAATGGGAATTCAGGAGCAATTTTTTTTTTAAAAAAAAACCCGCGTTGCGCTCTGAAAGAGTTCAGTGAGGAAACACTCAAGTCACTGCGTTGCTAAGAGGCTGAGCTACCAAGTCAGTGAGACTTGAAGGCTCATGCTCTTAGCAACACAGTGACTCGAGAGACTGAACTCTCGAGCGCGTTGCCTGATCTGGTCAGTGAGAGGAATCTCCCTGACCTGATTGCTTAACCAAAGTTTTCTTATAACAAAGCTCAGTGAGCTAACTTTCACAATACTTTGGTAAATACTTTTAAAGATAAGTACGCTCAGTTTAACGTAGTTCAGAGACTCAAGCTCTTACATCCACGGCCTGATTTAACAGGAAATCCACTAACTGGGATTCTTGTTTTTAACGTGCCAAGGTGCACTTACAACTGGTCTCACGCCACTCCCTGGGCTGCCTCTCCTCACCTCACTACAAGCCTAACATTCTTCTGAAAGGGTTTAGTTTGGTTTGGTTTTCTCCAACTAGGTGAGGTTTTCCCTTACAGTGTGTTAGCCTCAAGCTAAGATTGGGAAAACCTCTCTAAGCTAAGAGTTACAAGCTTGACACTCAATGAATATAAGTGATAACCCTAAAGGTCAGTGTCGTGGGTGTGTAACACTTCCTTATGACTCCCTAACAACTAACACACCCTCACAGCTTGTAAGCGTTTATTTTCTTCCTTCACACCCTTAAACCGAAGCTATGAGCTTGTATTTATAGTGTGGATTCAAATGTAACCGTTGGAGGAAATTACATTTGAATCCATACAATTAATGGTTTCAACCACTTTTCTTGGAATGCGGCCTTTGTCAGTGTCAGAGTTGCTGCCTCGTGCTGATTGGTCCACGTGGGCTGGATCCAACGGATCTTTGACTCAGTGGGTTGACCAAGAACCACTGACTTTAGGTAGCTTCCTCCTTCACTGACATGATGATCTTCAGTGGACTGAACGTCTTCAGTGTGGTTGTCCTTCAGAGACTGTTTGAAGATCACTCCAAGAAGTTTGTCATAAGGTTGAATGACAAACTTCCCTGACCACAGCAGCCTGACTCCTTCAAGACCTGCTTGGTGCAGCATTGATCCTCTTGATCTTGCTCTTCACTGAGTGGTCCACCTGACTTAGCTTAGATCAGCCCGGTTTACACTCAGTGGGACATCCTTCAGGCTTCTCTTCAGTTTCAGTTCTCTGACTTCAGTGTGTTCTTCTTGATGTCATCTTTGAGTTCTTCAGGCTGTGTTGCTGAGTTCCCCCTTGCTGAGTTCCCCCTCAACTGGGTGTTCCCTCAACTGAGTTCTTCTCAACTGACAGTCTATTCTTACTGAGAAATGACCTAGTCTAACCTGAACAAAAGATACTATCCTGACTGCTTTCAGACCTATTACATGTTGTTTTGGAAAATCATCAAAACTAAAACATATCCCAACAATTTCCCCCTTTTTGATGATTCCAAAACTTCTAACCAAATGATTTTCTATTACAAGAATAATGTCAGAACACAAGTAATATTTTGAAATATGCAGGAATTCCCATAGTTTAAAACATTTAAGATCTGTTCGGTAGACCATTTTTCTTAACAAAACTGGATCAGTGGTCATGTGAACAACCTGCTCTGATACCAATTGATGGTCCCGTTTTCGAATACCAAAATGGGAATTCAGGAGCAAATTTTTTTTTTAAAAAAACCCGCGTTGCGCTCTGAAAGATTTCAGTGAGGAAACACTCAAGTCACTGCGTTGCTAAGAGGCTGAGCTACCAAGTCAGTGAGACTTGAAGGCTCATGCTCTTAGCAACACAGTGACTCGAGAGACTGAACTCTCGAGCGCGTTGCCTGATCTGGTCAGTGAGAGGAATCTCTCTGACCTGATTGCTTAACCAAAGTTTTCTTATAACAAAGCTCAGTGAGCTGACTTTCACAATACTTTGGTAAATACTTTTAAAGATAAGTACGCTCAGTTTAACGTGGTTCAGAGACTCAGGCTCTTACATCCACGGCCTGATTTAACAGGAAATCCACTAACTGAGATTCTTGTTTTTAACGTGCCAAGGTGCACTTACAACTGGACTCACGCCACTCCCTGGGCTGCCTCTCCTCACCTCACTACAAGCCTAACATTCTTCTGAAAGGGTTTAGTTTGGTTTGGTTTTCTCCAACTAGGTGAGATTTTCCCTTACAGTGTGTTAGCCTCAAGCTAAGATTGGGAAAACCTCTCTAAGCTAAGAGTTACAAGCTCGATACTCAATGAATATAAGTGATAACCCTAAAGGTCAGTGTCGTGGGTGTGTAACACTTCCTTATGACTCCCTAACAACTAACACACCCTCACAGCTTGTAGGCGTTTATTTTCTTCCTTCACACCCTTAAACCGAAGCTATGAGCTTGTATTTATAGTGTGGA
Source organism: Ballota nigra (assembly GCA_947034835.1). NCBI lineage: Eukaryota > Viridiplantae > Streptophyta > Magnoliopsida > Lamiales > Lamiaceae > Ballota > Ballota nigra. The sequence goes on from OX344721.1 coordinate 82,059,556, forward strand.
TTCAAATGTAACCGTTGGAGGAAATTACATTTGAATCCATACAATTAATGGTTTCAACCACTTTTCTTGGAATGCGGCCTTTGTCAGTGTCAGAGTTGCTGCCTCGTGCTGATTAGTCCACGTGGGCTGGATCCAACAGATCTTTGACTCAGTGGGTTGACCAAGACCCACTGACTTTAGGTAGCTTCCTCCTTCACTGACATGATGATCTTCAGTGGACTGAACGTCTTCAGTGTGGTTGTCCTTCAGAGACTGTTTGAAGATCACTCCAAGAAGTTTGTCATAAGGTTGAATGACAAACTTCCCTGACCACAGCAGCCTGACTCCTTCAGGACCTGCTTGGTGCAGCATTGATCCTCTTGATCTTGCTCTTCACTGAGTGGTCCACCTGACTTAGCTTAGATCAGCCCGGTTTACACTCAGTGGGACATCCTTCAGGCTTCTCTTCAGTTTCAGGTCTCTGACTTCAGTGTGTTCTTCTTGATGTCATCTTTGAGTTCTTCAGGCTGTGTTGCTGAGTTCCCCCTCAACTGGGTGTTCCCTCAACTGAGTTCTTCTCAACTGACAGTCTATTCTTACTGAGAAATGACCTAGTCTAACCTGAACAAAAGATACTATCCTGACTGCTTTCAGACCTATTACATGTTGTTTTGGAAATTATCAAAACTAAAACGTATCCCAACATTTCTCAATATTTATTATAAATTATATTTCAAAAATATATCAAATATATTTTGTAAACAATTGTCAATATTTACAATAAAATATATTTTAAAGATATATATCAAAGATTTAAAACAAATATTACTCAATTTAGCAATAATTTTGGCGAAAAAATTCAACGGTTTCCAAATGTAGGTCGGTTAGCGTTATTATATATATATAGATGTCCTTGTTTAGCTGGTAAATTTATTTAGATGGACAAGTATCTTTTAAGATCAGATTTTCCGTGAAATATAATATAAGTTATGAATGATGTATTAACACTTAAAGAAATGAGTATTTAATTTGTTTTGCTTATAAACTGTTTCCCTATGATACTTTCCCACCAATTTTTTGCCTTCTTTTAAATCAATTTTTTGTACAACTCAAAATTATACTCCCTCCGTCCTAGTTTTGTTTTCCCGTTTGACTGTGCACGGAGTTTAATGCGAGAGTTGAATTTTAGTATTTAAATGAATAAAGTTGTATTGAGAATGATGAATGGTGAATAAAGTAGTATTTAAATGAATAAAGTAGTATTGAGAATGGTGAGTGATGAATAAAGTAATATTTAAATGAATAAAGTAGTTTCCATTTTAGGGATGGAAAAACAAAATTTGGACGGAACTTTTTAGCAAATGGGAAAACAAAACTGGAAGGGAGGGAGTATTACTAGTTATTTTTATTATACAGTATTATTAATAATTTAATATTTTAATAAAATAACCACTACCTACGTAAACATATATGCAAAATACAAACAAATATAAAGTTAACTCTTAGCATCTTTGTCATCGTGGCATAAAAGTTTCACTTAAGAAGAATATATGACCTTTTAAAATAATACTCTTTTTAATAGAAAATAATGTTGAGACGGACAGTATGAGGAGGTGGTGTTATACGGAATCAAATTTCAGTGTATTATATTCATTTCATACTATTTAATTTTTTTTGGTGGGTAATGGCCAAATGGGTAATTGATGAATCGTACTAAGATTTCATAAGAGAATAAAAATATATTTTATAAACATGACTCGATTTTTGCTGGTGGCAGTATTATGGATTTGTTATCAACTCATCCACCAACTTTTTGTCTCCACTTAATTTTATTATGGAGCTTCCTTTATACACAAAAAATAAATATCTCATGAATACTCCAAACTGCCATTGCGACAACATTTTTTTTTTTCCCGGATATAAATCAAATTTGTAATTATTATGTCTGTTTCATTGTATTTTTTTTTTTAATGTGATGTTTTAATCACTCATGCTAAACAATATAGTTGGCAAAAACTTATACACAGTGCACCTGATACAAGTTTGACTCTATTTTTATCATAATTTAAATGGTGAAGTATATTAGAAATTATTAACATTTCTTTCACTATATAACTAATAAGTTTCATCATCTGGTTGAATTTTAAGTATGACCCAAAATGGATCTTCAATAGCTCTGAACCCTGGCCCATACGCAGTACAACCACTTGATTAAATACGCCCATCAATATTTAGGGGTGTTTGATTTGTTAGACGGTGGGGGAATGGGGAGAAAATTGGTAGCAGTGATAAACTATTAAACTATGTTTTTTTTATTAATATATACAAACTATCAAAACTTAGTACATAAACATCTGTTTTTTTTTTTTTTACCAATTTTTCTCCAATTTTAACATATGAGGGTATTTTATAAAAAAAGAAAAAAAAAAACAATTGATGGCAAACATAACAAGGAGGTTAACGCACGAGGCTATCAATTGTAGGCAAGTGAGACGATGTACGATGTTGTGAAGAGGTGGACGACTTAAGTAATGGAGAGTATTGTATATTTCTAGTTCCAGTTATAATGAATGAAGAGTTTTGACAAAAATGTCATTTCCTAAAATACGTGCGCAATAAAATTTTTTTTTTTTTGGAAGAAAAATTGCTCAAAAAATAAAGTTTGTGGTTTGTATGCCAAAATTCAATAGTTTGTATATATTAGTGCAAAGAAAAATAATTTGGTGGTTTAGGTGCACAATCGTCAATAGTTTGGTTGGTTTAGTGCAATTAGAGTGAAACTGATTTATGCATGAACCACTTTGCAATACTTTTTGTGTAACCTGTTGATGATCTTTTCTAATCGAACGGATTAATGGTTGTTTTTAACCGTAATTTGGATCACCAAACAATATCGTGTGATTGATTACTACAGTAAATAGAAAATATGATAGATGGAAATAGAAAATCCTAAATACATGTATTGATTACGTAATTATTTCGTATGTGTGTGTTTTGATGGTGTTTGAGTGTGTGTAGGGTGATTTTTGTGTATTTGAACTTTTTTAATAAAGTGGAAACCAACTTATTTTTACAAACCACCAAGTCGGTGGTGGACTATCTCTTGGACTTCTAGGGCTTGCATGTTTGACATGTGTCTAATTTGACTTGTTTGACCTTTTCTAAGTTTTAACTTAGTTACAAAGTCTTTTTAATGTCTATCTCGTCCTTGAAGTTGTGCGTCCTTTCTCAGTTTGTTGATTTCCGTTCTGTGTTTTTCATTCTGAGTTGTTCGCCGTTTTTTAATTGTGAAGTAAAGTTGTTCGGCCGAAATATTTCTGTGTGTTCTTCAATCTTGACCTTGTCTTGTATATTCTTGGATTAGTTGTTCGCCTAAAAGCTGCTCGCCAGGTAATATGTGAATTGTTATGACACACCACTAATTGGTTTTGGCACCATCCTTACGTCATACTTGTTCGTCACTCTCGTCTTGATTATCTTTAATTATAACCAAGTATTTGCGCCTTAATGTTGTTCGCTTAGCATTAGAAGTTGTTCGCCTATCAACATAACCAACTAATACTTTTTAGATAAACAACCAATACTCTTCGTACCTTTCAATTAATATCCTTCAGTGAAAACAATTAATATCCTTTAGTGAAAATAACTAATTTTCTTTAGTGGAAACAACTAATACCCTTTCATATGCTTCATGTACAAACTATTTTCACTGTACTTTGTCATTATTAAGTTGTTCGATTTGTATATAAATTTGATTATATAGGCGATGTATTAATAAATAATTTTGAAGGCAGATTATACACTTGACTTATGTGAACAATATTTACAAAAAATTACGCTAAATTCACTAATACCTTTTAGAGTATTTATAGAGTGAAATTAGTTCATATATAAATCATTTTGCAATACTTTTTAGTGTAACCAACTAATATCATCTAGTTAAACAACTAATACTCTTTGTACCCTTCAACTAATACCCTTCGGTGAAAAACAATTAATACCCTTTAGCGAAAACAACCAATACCTTTCAAATGGTTCATGTATGAACTTTTGAAGGGTATTAGTTATTTTCACTGAAGAATATTAATTATTTAACTGAAGTGTATTAATTATTTTCATGAAGAATATTAGTTATTTACTGAAAATAAACAAGATTCTTACGTGAAAACAACTATGACTCTTCAGTGAAAACAACTAATACTCTTCAATAAAAACAACTAATACCCTTCAATGATCATGCATGAATCAATTTTACTATATACATACTCATCTTTTAATATATAAAGAAAAATAATTTAGCACATGAAGTTTTTTAAACAAAACAAAACAATTTTATTATTAAAAATAATAATAACTATCGATAATGTCATTTATAGCAGTTGGAGGCTTGACCGTATACGAAGACTTGAGAATAACCCATACGCCCTACCAAATCTATTAGCCAAAACATTGATTTTTCTACGAACATGACAAACATTATGTCTTGTTTTATAAGCCATCTTCATTGTATATTCACTGACACCATCACCCCATACTACGGAATTACACACTCTTCGGTCTACCACTCCTGCTACTTAGTCAACACTATTTCCTTGATTAGAATTAGAGGTCTACGTTAAGGTTGTAAATGTTAGAGAAAATTGGTTGGTGGTATTATTTTATAATTAATTGGTATTAAAGTTTATTTGAGACTTTAATAGTTGACCAATTAATTTTTGGGTGTTGAAATTAATTTCTCGGAAATTAATTGTTACATGAGCGTTCTACTCTCGGAGTAGATGAGAATGGTGTATTCATACTCGCAAAACCGATTTTCGGTGAGTGAGAAATTGAATCGGAAGTCGAAAGGTACAACGCCTAATTTTGGGAATTAAATGAGTCATTTAATTCATCCCATATTGGATTTTTAGAATACTAATATTCATGATATTAGTATGGGAATAATGAAGTATAATAAATTGTAGTTGCTTGCTAGTCAATCAAAGTTGCCACACGCGCGCGAGCCGAGCCGCGCCCGCGCCGCGGACTTGGACTTGGTCTTGGTTCTTGGCAATTGGACTTTGGGTGGACTTTGGGCCTTGGGCCCAGTGAGTATCTAATTTTTTGGAGAGCAAAAATTAGAATATCGGATCCACAGATTTTTGGGTCGATTCGGTTCAGGACCCACCCGGTTAGAGAGGTCAACCGGATCGTCAGATACTTCATAAGAGCACATAAATCACGTGTGCTAAATTTGTGGGACGTTACCAGCGTGATTTAAGGAAACGCGTTCTGGGTCAACTTGCCACCAACGAAAACGCGTCCGCATTTAATGCCCACGCGGGGTTTCCTTCTGCATTGAGTGGAGGTTCGCCTATAAATAGCGTCCTCATGCATTTGCATGGCCACACATTCAGAAATCTTCTCCTCTCCCTCTGTCTCTCTGCATATAGAGTCTTAAGAGCGAGTCCAGTTCGAAGCGCTCGTTTTGTTCGCCGGAGCTCCAAGACCTGTGGTGCTACACTCTTGGAGACGTTAGTGACGTTTTACCTTTGGGGGCAAATTTCCAAGACCGAAGAGCACTACCGGGGAAATTTTGTCTTGCGGCAAGAGGGCTTCCTCGACTCGTCGCTGCTGCAGTTGTTCTTTTCTTTTTTCTCTCCTTGTAACAAGTTTTTCGAGTTGTAATTTTTATTTTTTGAATTATTATTTCCGCAGTCAAAATACTTTTTACAACAATTCGCAAGACAAAAGTCTTCTGTTTTCAAAATGACTGACGGAAATAACAATTCGGAGTCTGCTAACCAGGGAAACACTGTTGTTCCTCCTGGTAACCCCACTCCCCAGGGCACCACTACCCCCGTTCCCCTTGTAACTGTCCATTTTGGGCAAACTTCTAATCCCTCAGTGGTGAGCCCTTTCCCTTTTGACAATTCGAGACCTTTTGTGGTCCAAAGTGAGAGACCCGAAAAGTTTTCGGGTAAAAACTTCAAGAGGTGGCAACAGCGTATGCTGTTCTTTCTGACCACCTTGAGGTTGGCGAGTTTCCTTACTGAGGACCCGCCTGCGGTCGTTGAGAACGATGTGCAGAATGAGGAAGTTCGTGCCCGCTGGTGGGAACACGACTTCTATGCTCAGAATTACATTCTGAGTGGTCTGGCAGATGCTTTGTACAGTGTCTACCAGAAGTGCAAAACAACCAAGGAAATGTGGAATTCCTTGGAGGCCAAATATGTGGCCGAGGATGCCGGTACTAAGAAGTACTTGGTTGGGAAGTTCTTGAACTTCAAGATGGTGGACTCGGAGTCTGTCGTCGAACAAGTTCAAGAATTCCAGTTGATTCTGCATGACATTGCTGCAGAAGGAATGATACTGTCAGACGCTTTCCAAGCTGCTGCAGTAATTGAGAAACTGCCTCCAAGCTGGAAGGAGTTTCAAAGCCACTTGAAGCTGAAGAAGAAGAGTATGACCTTGCAAGAGGTCATAGACAAACTTCAGATTCACGAGGGTGGCCTGGAAAGGAACAAGGGTCAGGAAGAGGCCAAAGCCAATTTGATGGAATCAAAGAAGCGCAAGAGGCCAAATTCCGACAAAGGCAAACAACCAGTTGTAACTCGACCCAAATTTACGGGTGATTGTTACAACTGTGCAAAGCCAAACCACATTGCAAGATTCTACAAGGCCCCGAAGAAAGATGATAAAGGCAATGGCAAGCAGTCCAATGCGAACGTGGTTGAAGGGGAGTTCACTGAAGAGGACCTTGCTGCGGTGACCACTGAAGTGAACCTCGTGGGCAACCCAAAGGAGTGGTTCATTGATACAGGGGCTACCTGTCATGTCTGTTCTGACAGGAATGCTTTCTCGACCTATGAGCCAGCCAATGGGAGAAAGCTGCACATGGGGAATCAAGCCACGTCTGTGGTGGCTGGGGTTGGCAACGTTGTTCTGAAGCTGACCAGTGAGAAGAATATCACACTGAGAGATGTCCTGCATGTCCCGGACATTCGCAAGAACCTCATCTCCGGCTCTGTACTAGTGAAGAATAATTTTAAACTTGTATTTGAGTCTAATAGGGTTGTTTTTAGCAAGTTCTCAGTGTATCTAGGTCGTGGATATGTCCACGATGGTCTGTTTAAGATGAGTGTCATTGCTGTACACCCCAAGGGGAAATCTGTTATGAATAAAGAAGCTTTCTTATATCGCTGAATTTTCAGATTTATGGCACTGCAGATTGGGACATGTAAATATTAAATCGATAAAACGACTAGTAAGTTTAAATTTACTAGACATAAAGAATGTCGATTTAAATAACAAATGTGAAATCTGTGTAGAAGTTAAGATGACGAAGTTGCCTTTCCCTTCGGTTGAAAGGAACTCAGAACCTCTAGAATTAATTCACACTGATGTGTGTGACTTAAAATTCGTACAAACTAGAGGTGGGAAGAAGTACTTCATCACTTTCATAGATGATAGTACAAGGTTTTGCCATGTTTACCTTTTGCACATTAAGGATGAAACGTTAGACGCTTTTAAACTGTACAAAAGTGAAGTGGAAAACCAGTTGAATAGACGAATCAAAATGGTTCGTAGTGATAGAGGAGGAGAGTATGTAGCACCGTTTGAGAAGATATGCTCCGAATCCGAAATCATACATCAAACTACTGCTCCTTACTCGCCTCAATCTAATGGTGTTGCGGAACGAAAGAACCGAACACTCAAAGAGATGATGAATGCTATGCTTATTAGCTCCGATTTACCGCAAAACTTGTGGGGGGAAGCCATTCTGCCGGCTAACCACATTTTGAACAAAATTCCACATAAGAGTAAAGATACGACTCCTTATGAATTGTGGAAGGGGCGGAAACCATCGTATAAATACCTCAAAGTGTGGGGGTGTTTAGCAAAGGTTGAAGTGCCTCTACCTAAACAAGTTAAAATCGGCCCTAAAACGGTTGATTGCATATTTATTGGGTATGCACTGAATAGTAGTCCCTATCGGTTTCTGATTCACAAATTAGATGTTCTCGATATGACAGAAGACACTTATATAGAATCGAGAAACGCTATGTTTTTCTAAAATGTCTTTCCTTGCAAGACCAAGGAAGATGAAGTATCAACCAAAAGACCTCGAAATGAGGAGGTTGATGAGGATGCTGGTCCGTCCACTCAAGATAGTAGCGAGTTACGACGCAGCAAAAGAGCTAAGATAGTTAAAACCTTTGGTCCCGATTTCATCACTTACGTGTTGGAAGAGGAACCGAGGACTATCAAAGATGCTCTATCTAGGCCAGACGCTCCGCTCTGGCAAGAGGCGATTAACAGTAAAATCGACTCTATCATGCAAAACCACACATGGGAGTTGGTTGATCTCCCACAAGGTTGCAAGTGATTAGGCATGAAATTATCATGATTCGTCACTCGAAATGCCCTAGTTTTGGTTGATTTTGTTGAGTATTTAGAGTCATTTACGTATCATTTTCATAAACTAATGAATTTGTCTATTTGATGCTCATAGATGAATAGAGGGCGAAAAGAGGAGTTCGTAGGACTTTGAATCGACTCAAACGGACGCCCGGATGAGAAGATATTGAAGAAATACAAAAAGTACTAGTTCGAGGGCGCAAAAGTATCATTGGAGTGCACAAGCTAGAAGAGCTCGAGCACTAGCGCTCGAGCAGTCGTGCATAGCGCACGAGTTAAAGTTGCTCGTGCACAAGTGCACGAGTACTCGTGCATAGCGCACGAGCAAGAGAGGCAGTCGTGCATGAGTGCACGAGCGCGAGTGCTCGTGCAGTTTTGACTCTCTGGACGTTTTGAAGCGCTCGAGTTGAAGGTACTCGTGCACTAGTGCACGATCAGTGCACGAGCAAGCGTGGATTTTCGGCCCATACGTCCCCGACTCGACCCGTTGCCTATATATACTTCCCCGAATGCGTTTTGAAGGGAGGTCCACGAATTATCACATAGAAAATCACTTTTAGACTTAGTTTTTAGAGAGAGAAAGAGGAGCAAGCTTTAATTTTACGTTTCGAGGTTTTCCTTTACGAATTCACATAACGGTTTTACTTTTTAGTTTAGTATCCTAATACCTTTGTTATTGAACACGTTTAAATTTCGTCTTAGTAATTTAATTTCAGTTCTTAAATTTATTTGCTTTCAAAACCCTAGTTTATGCTTTCTAAGTTTTCAATTCAATTCATTATGTTCATGTTCGTTATTTATTCAATTGCTTTTGTTATCGCTATAACCATGTCCGGCTAAAACCCTTGCATGCTTGGGGTAGGATGAACTCGTAGAAGTAGGTTGTGGGTTTGTAATTAAGGTAACTTGTGACGTTAGGTTTTAATTCTCTTAATTAATGAATTCTTAAAATTAATCTTAACTTTACTTTTGAATTTCGTTCGAAAAGTGTTAGAGAGAGGACGACCGTATTGTTGGTGAACGAATCTAATCGGGAGGATTAGTGGTTGTTTTAATCCGTTTTTACGTCACCAATCAATAACGTGTGATTGATTACCACCGTAAATGGTAAAACGAGTCTTGGGTTAACGAATTCGGGTAAAACGAAGATCGGAATTTAAATTATTTCGTATATGTGTAAGTTTGGGTGTATTTGTGTGTATTTTTTAGTCTGAAATTCGAAAAATTACATGGATAAGCTGGAGAGCAACTATTTATAGAGACTAGCAAGCATGAGGTGTCTAAGACTCTTGGTCTCCCTAGTCTGCATGCTTGACATGTGTCCCTTTGATCTTATCTAAGCTGAACCTTAGTTACAAAGTTTTCTTTGGTCTTATCTCGGACTCATTGTTGTTCGCCTAGGTCGGCTTAATTGATCTTATTGATTCTCCAACTGAAAGTTGTTCGCCTCTTGAGGTTGTACTTTGGAAGTTGCTCGCCTTATGGCTTTGTTCAGCTTGGCTTTGGGATCTTTGTCCTTTGTTCACTTGTACACACCTCCTTGGCTATTTATTGTATTATATTTTGACCAAGTTGTTCGTCATGGATGACTTCACAGTTGGCTCATTCTTGGTCCCGGGCCTTAATACCTGTTCGCCCATTAGTTGTTCGTCGGGAGAGTTGTTCGTCACTTCATACACCTCCCAGGTTGGTTAATGCGCCCAAATAGTGATTTTCTTTGTTTTAGACTTCAATAATTGTTCGCTCCATATTTAGATGATGTTCGCCTATCAACAATTGCCCCCTATCCTGACTAGATGTTGCATCAGACGAATAATTTTGCGGCGAGCAACTGTAGTTAGGATATCGTCTTGGCCAAGATTTGGACGAACAGCATCTCTGTGACGAGCAATGTTGGAATAACCGTTTCGTCTTCCCATGATCTGGGGAGATCACGAAGATGACGCCAGCGCAATGATTGCGCGCCGCACACGCGCGAGCAGCCCCCAAGGCCACGCGCCCCTATAATTGTTTATAGGTCCTTCATTTTCTAGCTTAGCTCGGAATTTACCCCGCCTTCTTCCAGTTGAGCCCCAGAACTTTCGGAAAATTATGCCCTGGACCCCGTTTTTGTTTGGGGTATAAATAGTGGGAAAACTGAAATTTTTCTCACTTTTCCCCCTCTTGCAACAGTGCTCCGGCGAATCCTTCCTTCCTCCGGCGATTCCAAGCTTCTCCGGCATCTATTCTTCCAGTGTTTGGCTTCCCATCCTCGAAACAAGGTAGTTATCCTCTTATTTCTTTTCTTTTCTTTACTTTTTCTCTCGAAAACGCCATCGCCGCCGTGTGGGTTCGAGCGCCATCGTCTCCTCCGGGATAGCGCCGCCGTCTGCAACTCTTTCTACCGCCGCCTGGATTTTTCTTCCTCTTCTATGTCTTCGCACTCGAGCAACAAGACTGAGGAGACTTTAGACCCACTCTTTCCAGTCGCGATCCCCGTCGACCAACCTCCCTTCGAGATTTCCTCGGCGTCGGATCTTCACGTGGATTCAGTGGTTCGCTCTGTGGAGGACACCGGTGTGGGCCCATCTGGGAGAGAATTAACAGTTGTGGCGAACAACAATCGGGACGAAGGTTCTTCGTCTTCCGCCGAATCTGAAGATTCAGATCTTAACGAGCTCACTCACGAGTTTCTGGAGGGTATCAATTTTCCATCCCCAAGGATGCGGGAAAGTGAGATCCCGGCTGGGGTTGCTCGCCTATTCGAATGGCGAGCATATGCTGAAAGGTATGCGAACAGCTTTCCTCGTCCACAAAGACAAATAATGGACAAGGTGAAGACTGATTACCAGGCGAGCAAGATCAAGAGTGTTGTTCGCGAAGATGAACTGGATACTATCCGGAAGGACTATAAGATCCCATATGATATTCATATGTGGGCACCTCAGAGGAAGGAAAGAGCTGATCGCCCACCTCCAGGGTGCACGGCGATCAACATCCACACCTTGATTGCTGGGCTGAAGTTACCTCTTCCACCTGTTGTTGGTCGATTCCTAGAGGCGACCAACTTGGCTATCACTCAAATTACCCCAATTGGGTGGATGAACCTTTTAGGCTCTATGTGCCTGTTCGCTTTGGAGGGGTACGTTGATCGGATCACTGCGGAAGAGATCAACTACCTGATGACAATCACAAGTTGCCCCCGAGGAGAAGATGGCTATCACTACCTCAAGGCCAGGACTGGGTTGAAAATGGTGGAAGAGGTGCCGAACAAGATTCGTGATTGGAAACAACACTTCTTCTGGATTGGGGGTGATTGGCGAGCATCTTCTGGTCCACACGGCGGCCCTGGACGAATAAATTCTCCAACAGCCTATGGAAAACTGAAACGTAAGTTCAATTCTTGCTCGCCTTTGGACAATTGTTCTAATTTAACTTTTTTTGTTTGTTCGCAGGCCCTCGTCTACCCAAGTGGAATTCGGAAGAAGAGTTGAGCTCCGAGTTTCTGTTTACATCGTGCCTGGTCGGCCTCCGTAACCGAGCAGATAGAACTATTGACTATCTTTGCCGATCAAGGTGTCAAAAAGCTGCTCGCCTCTTGACCTATCCTCACCACCTGGAGGCTCAAGCTGAGGTGCCCCCAGGTATGAAAATTTCTAACTTCCGGTTTAAATGTTTTGTTCGTCAATGTTTTGTTTAACTTGCTCGCCTAATATTTTTTTCTTTTTTTTTTTTTTTTTTTTTTTTAGCCGAGCAAGTAACAGTTGCCGTCCCTCCAAGCTACGCCCTTCTCGAGCAAAGGGTCCTTGAAATGGGGCCACCAAGAGGGAAGAAAAGAAGAGGTGATCCTCCCCAAGCTGTGCTCGCCATGTCGAACAAGCCTGAGGGGGCCAAAGTTCCAAGACCGGCTGCCCCCCCAGTTCAAATTCGGTCTCCTCCCGTCTCCCCACCTCGTGGTGGTAAGCGCCTTAAGAAGGCAGATGGGACCCCACTGGCCGGAGATGTCCCCGGTAAGGGGAAAGAAAAGGTGGGCGAAAGTTATGCTCGCCACGAGGAGGATGTTATAAGGCGTTCTTCTAGGGAGCCCACGGAAAAGTCGGGAAAAGCGAGCAAAGATGTAGGCTCACTCCGTGGCCCAGAAGATCTTACATTCCTAGGATGGGATGATCGGAAGTTTGCTGAGTAAGTATCTATCCTCTCTTGCCGAACAACTTTCATCCATTTTTGTATTTTTCTAAGTATCAATTGCTTTTTTGTTTGCAGATACCGTGCCGATGATTATCCCGGCCGAGCAAGTGTTGTACACCAGTATGCTTGCTCGAAGACTCCCGTAAACATAAGGGAGATTCCTGGCGAACATGTTCGCAAGGCGACGGAGTTGGTCGCCCGGGCCTGGACGCGTCCTCTGGACAAGGCCATCCTTCAGCAGGGGCAAATGGACAATCTCCATCTCTCGATGATGCTCGTCGCCAACGGCCTTGTTACTGCTCAGAGGGCAATCACCCAAGTTGCCGAGCAAGAAAAGTCTGCTCGCCAATATGCGAATACTGCTCGGCAGCTTACTGAAGAAAAGGATGGCCTGGTGAGCCAATACGAGGCCAAGATTGCTCGCCTTAACAACCAGATCAATGTTTACATTGATGCTGAGCACAAGCGCCTTGAAGAGATTCAGGCCATGTCCAAAGAGCTAAAGGGTAAAGAGGCCCTGCTTGGGGACAAGGAGCCTTTGCTTGGTGAGGGGGAGAAGAAATTGACGGCGGCCGAACAAAGAATTGTTGAGCTTGAGGCGGAGAATGCTCGTCTCCGGGAGGCAGAAGCCAACCTCTTCACCCGCGAGCAACTTGAAGAGGAGGTTCAAGCTCGTACCGGCCCCATCTCCAACCTTGGATACATTTGTGCCTACGCGGACAGCATCCGTACGGCCGATGCCTATGATTACAAAGAGATGGTGGAGGAGATGAGCAAGGATTTGAACGAGTTCCTTGAGAACTATCCTCCGCCGAACAACGTTACAATCCAGTTGGCGGATCTGGCTGTGCTTGGGGTTAAACTGGATAAACTCGACCCCAGTATCACCATCACTCATCCTCCACCAATTGTTGATGATGGCGAGCAAGGAGATGAGCCGGCTGCCGCGGACGAGCAAATTGCTAAAGAGGCGGAGGATAAGGCAGCTGAAGACCTTGCTCGAGACATGATTGTCGACCCTCCTGCCGAGCAACCTCAAGATCTTCCTCCCGCCGAACAGCAGTAGTCTTAGGACTTAGCTTTTTTCTTTTCTTCTTTGTAATAGTTGTTCGCTCTTTTTTGTAGTACTTGTAATGGCTGCTTCCAGCTTGTACTATTTTTTAGGCTTAATGCCTTTGATTAATGGAACGTCTTTCTTATATTCGCTCATTTTCTTATATATGTTAATTGCCTTTACATTTCTGTCAATGCCTTTACAATTATAACATATAGTGTTGGGCTTTTGTTCGAATTGAACTTTGCCTTTAGTGGAATCAGGGTTTAGCCTTAGGTTCTGTTCATTTTAAAAAACGAACAACCTTTAAGTGGCTTTGGTCCTTAGGTTCTGTTCATTTGTAAAACGAATAACCTTTGAATGGACTTGTACCTCGAGCTTTTGGACTTTTCCTCTTTTGACGAACAACTATTATATTTACATCGCAAAATAATTACAAGTGTTGTAAGACTGTCCATCACTATTATATACAATCTGACGAACAGCTTTAAACACAAACTAAAACTTGCTCGCTTATAATGTTTTTGCCGAGCAACTCTATCTATAAAATCAAAAGAACTAACACCAGACTATACAATGTGCCGAGCAACTTTTGAATCCATTCCTAGGAAAATTTAAAAAATTTGGCAAGTTTTTAGCCTTCCTTAGCCTTCCTTCAGCTCATACGCATCCCTTGCCCCCCAAGACATTTGTTCGCTCAACTTTATTGATAGTACTTCTTTAGATGTACAGCATTCCAGGAGTATTGGGCCGGCTTGCCTTCCAGGTCCTCAATATCGTATACGCCATTGACGTATTTTTCTGTAATTCGATATGGGCCCTCCCAAGTTGGTCCCAATACACCTGGAGGTTGGGCGAGCAACTTTCTTAGAACCAAATCTCCAACTCTGAATTCCCTAACTTTTACATGGGAATTATAGTAACGTTCTGCTCGCTGCTTGTATGTGGCATTTTTTAGCTCGGCATTCAACCTTTTTTCTTCGAGCAAATCCAATTCAGCATTTAGAGCAGAGTTGTTCGCCTGTTCATTAAAGTTGGTCGTCCTAAATGTAGTGGCCTTTAACTCAATTGGTATTACAGCCTCTGTCCCGAAAGCCATTGCAAAGGGTGTTTCTCCGGTGCTTGACCTGGGAGAAACTCTGTATGCCCATAAGACTTCCGGAAGTTCTGTAGACCAACTGCTTTTACTCTCCGCCAGTCGCACTTTTAATGTATGCTTTATGATTTTATTTACAGCTTCAACTTGTCCATTCGACTGGGGGTGATAAGGTGTGGAGTAATGTTTCTTGATTCCCCACTTCGTACAGAATTCTCTTAACTCTTGTCCATCAAATTGTGGACCATTGTCTGTCACGATTGCTTGTGGAACTCCAAAACGACAGACAATGTTCTTCCAAATAAAGTTGATCATCTTCTGCTGTGTTATATTCATCATGGCCTCTGCTTCCGCCCATTTTGTGTAATAATCGACTGCCACGACGGCGAATCGAACATTTCCAACTCCAGCCGGGAAAGGACCAATGATGTCCATCCCCCATCTTGCAAAAGGCCATGGGCTGTATACTGACACAAGTTCCTGAGCCGGGGTGTGGATGCCTGGGGCAAAAATCTGACATTGATGGCAAGTTTTGGCTTTTTTGATTGCATCTTGACGTAAGGTCGGCCAATAATAGCCTTGTCTGATTGTCTTGTATGCCAAAGCTTGCCCCCCAGTATGATTTCCACATACTCCAGCATGTATCTCTTCAAGTACTGCTTGCCCTTGCCCCCTAGGCAAACACTTGAGAAGTGGGATTGATATTCCCCTTTTGAAGAGCTGTTCGCCCACCAGAGTATATCTGGCGGCTCGCTTTATTAGCTTGGCAGCTTCAAAAGGGTTGTTTGGTTTTTCCCCATTTTTCAAGTATTTGACTATACTTGTTCTCCAATCTTCTTCTTCACTGGTTTGACCGTCGAGTTGATTGACTTTATAACTTACTGTTGATGGATCTTTCATCTTTGTAACTATAATATCTGCCAACTCTACGGGGCCTTCACTTGTTGCTAGTCGGGCAAGCGCGTCTGCTTGAGTGTTGCTCGTCCTTGGAATTTGCTGTATGAAAACTTGCTGCAACATGGACATCAGGTGAGCAACAATCCGTTGATATTCGATCATGTGATCATCTTTTGCTTCGTATTCACCTCGGACTTGGCTTACGATTAATTGTGAGTCGCTGAATATTTGCAAGTGTCTGACACCAACTGCGAGGGATAGGTGGAGACCAGCGATAAGAGCTTCATACTCAGCTTCGTTGTTGGTTGCCATGAAACCAAATCTGATCGCCGAGGTGAATACTTGTCTGTCTGGACTTATTAATACTACTCCTGCCCCCGAGGCTATGTTGGTTGATGATCCATCCACATAGAGATGCCAAGGATGATCAAGTCCTCTCGTCGGATCTGGTGGGAAAGTTAATTCGACTATAAAGTCGGCTAATGCTTGCCCTTTGATCGCTGTTCGAGGAGCATAGGTCACCCCGAATTGGCTAATCTCCAGTGACCATCTTAAGAGACGACCTGCAGTGTCGGGGCGATGGAGAATTTGCCTGAGCGGGAAAGTTGTTAGAACTTCGACTTGATGTTCAAAGAAGTATGGTCGTAACTTTCTCACGCTCATAACCAAAGCATACGCCAGCTTTTCGGTTGGGGCATATTTGATCTCTGCTTCGTGTAAAGCTTGGCTGACGTAATAGATTGGTTGATGGAACTTGCCGTCCTCCCGCACCAAAACAGAACTGATGGCAACTTCTGATGCGGCTAAGTATAGAAAGAGCTTTTCTCCTGGGATTGGTTTTGATAGGATTTTGACATCTCCCAGGTAGTCTTTAAGTTGATCGAAAGCCGCTTGGCAGTTGTTAGTCCATGCAAACTTCCCTTTTTTGACGGCCTCAAAGAATGGACGACACTTGTCCCCTGACCTGGATATGAACCGGTTTAATGCTGCTAGGCACCCGGTGAGTCTTTGGACTTCTTTTACCGAACGTGGTGGTTGCATATCCAGGATGGCTTTAACTTTTGAAGGGTTGGCCTCAATTCCCCGCTGGCTAACAAGATGACCCAAGAATTTCCCTGAGTGGACTCCAAAGCTGCTTTTCTTTGGATTCAACTTCATGTTATAGTGTCGAAGAATCTCGAACACTTGAGTCAGATGTCGAAGATGGTCTTCCTTCTTGGGACTTTTGACTACGATATCGTCTACATAGACTTCAACCGTGTCTCCAATTTGTTGATCAAATATCTTGTTCACCAGTCTTTGATATGTTGCTCCAGCATTTATGAGGCCAAATGGCATTCTCTTCCAGCACAGCAAATTTTTGTTAGTATAGAAAGCTGTGCTTTCTTGATCGTCAGGATGCATAGGGATTTGGTGATATCCTGCAAAAGCATCCATGAATGTTAGCATTTCGTGACCCGCAGTGCTGTCCACCAATTGATCGATGTGCGGGAGAGGAAAGTTGTCCTTCGGGCATGCTGCATTCAGATCTGTAAAGTCTATGCATAGCCTCCAGGTCCCGTTTGGTTTCCTCACGAGTACGGGGTTTGCTACCCATTGTGGACAGAGTGCTTGTCGAATAAGATCATTGTCTAGCAACTTTTTAACTTCTTCATTCAAGGCTTGGTATTTGTCCGGGCCGTACTTCCTTCGTTTTTGATGGACGGGCCTTCTTGCCTGATTTACGTTTAGCTTGTGGCAAGCATGTTTTGGATCTATCCCCACCATATCTGCGTGAGACCAAGCAAAGACATCTAGATTCTTGGTGAGGAACTCTTTCATTCGGGATCTGTAAGGCTCTGGGAGCTCAGATCCTATGAATAATTCAAGATCCTCGTTGTTGGGATTAACTTTGAACGCCTCCAGCTCTTCGACTGGAGTTGCTCGTCGTTTTTGTCCCTTCCAACGGGGATCAAGTATGGGTTCCTCAGGGTTGGAATCATTTTCGATGTCCATCGGCTCT
This sequence comes from Ballota nigra, assembly GCA_947034835.1. NCBI lineage: Eukaryota > Viridiplantae > Streptophyta > Magnoliopsida > Lamiales > Lamiaceae > Ballota > Ballota nigra. The sequence goes on from OX344721.1 coordinate 82,077,151, forward strand.
GCCCCCAGGCGGGGTTCAAGATCATCAGTTGGCTCCGTCCCATTGTTATTCGTTTGTACCTGGCCCTCCAAGCCCTCCACTGAAGGTTGTTCGTCATCACCCCTTTGTTGTTCGTCAGATGGAGGTTCCTCGCGAGTGGTAACGAGTTGCTCGTCCAACACTTGCTCGTCCAAGTGTTGTTCGTCCGCATCCATGTGGTCTTCCATGTCCATCATATTATTCAGTATTGGTGGTTCGTTGACGGGATAACTTGTTGCTTCCATCATGGATATTTGTACAAATTTTGCTCGTAGCTGTTGAATGCATTCTCGTGCTCTCCGTTGGTCTCCTTTAATTGTACCTGTTCCACTAGCTGTTGGAAATTTCAAACAATAATGGTAAGTGGAACACGCAGCTTTGAATTCATTGAGAAAAGGTCGGCCAAGAAACCCGTTATAGGTCGACTCCTGGTCTACAACCAAGAAATCTACCATTCTTGTTATATTTCTTTCGGGTTCATTAGCCGTTACAAGTTGTACTGCTAATGTTACAATTCCCAACGGTGTTGTCACAGCATTCCCGAAGCCTATGATTCTATGTGTTGTATTCCGAACGTAACCCGAATAATCTCCCAGATTATCGAGGGTCTTCTTGAATAAGATGTTGGTGTAGGCTCCGGTGTCCACCAACAGTCTGTGGACTCTGGTCCCCATAATCTTTGCACAGATTACGAGCGAATCATTGTGCGGAGTTAAGACGCCTTCAAGGTCTTTTTCGGTGAAAGTTAATTCTGCCGTTTGCATGATAGACGGCTTAACTCCCATCTCTTGTACTTGGCCAATCGCTCGTAGCTCCGCTTTCCTCTTCCGGTTTGAGTCGGGTGGTTGTCCATCAAAACACCCTCCCGCGGGACCTGCGGGTTCCATCATGAACAGATCTTCTAAAGGTTGAGCTGGCATACTGGGAACTGGTCGCCCGGGTTTGTTGTTTCTCTGAGGTTGACCATCCTCTTCGTCTTCTGAGTTGTTTTCCCGAGCTCTTTTCCCAGGTTGCCTTTTAACGAAATCAGAGAGCTTCCCCTCCTCATAAAATCGCCAGAGTTGTTTGAGCAAATCTCTACACTCACTTGTAAAATGCCCCACACTTTGATGGTAGGCACAATACTTGTTCGGGTTGAGTTTGCCAGTATCCTGGCAGATTTTACGTGGTGGGGAGAGCAACTCTTTCTCCTTTACGCTCTCATACACAGTATCAACTGATACTGTCAATACTTGGTTCAATTTTTCTTTCAAATCCGATCCTTCAGTGAATGCTTTCATGTTTTTCGGGACCCTGTAGCTTGTCCCGACGGGCTTTTTGTTATTCTTCTTAGGATCAGCTTTGTTCTCCCCTAAATTTGTTTGTAGGGCCTCGTGCATGGAAACGAAAATACCAGCTTGGTTTCTGAACTCGGCATAAGTCTTTGGGCACTTCAGACGTACCTCCTTCCATAACTTCGACCCTTTTTTCAATCCGGCCATCACAGCGACGATCTTTGTATCTTCGCTCACCGGTTCTCCCTCTAGCAAAACTTTATCGAATCTTTCCATAAACGCCCGGTCAGTTTCATCATCATTTTGTCTCAAATCTGATAGCCGGTGTTTTTGGGAAAGATACGACCCCGCCGTTGAAAAGTGAGAAAGAAATTCTCGACTTAGTTGGACGAACGAGTGGATTGATGCCGGCGGCATTGATGAAAACCACTTGTGAACCCGATCGCCCAATGTTAAGGGAAAATTCCGGCATTGGGTGGCATCGCTGGCCCCCACGGAGACCATGTAGTCCGTATACTTCGTTAAGTGGACCCGGGGGTCGGCGATGCCTTCATATTGAATGCTAGCCGGAAATTGAATCTTTTTCTGTATCGGGGCCTTCAAAATGTGAGCTACCAAAGGTGAGGATGGCATGCTAGTCGTTCCCATCCCCCTCTGTTGGTCTAGTTGCCCCTGCATGTTCTCTACAGCCCTCCTTAGGCTTGATAATTCATCAAGAGGTGCCCCCTGACTTGGAGGCTGTTCGGCGAGCAAAGGCATTAACCTTTCTGCTCGTCGCAGTCCCTCGCTTGGAGTGGGCACTTCTTGGGCTTGCCTCCTAATGTTGTTTGCCGCATTTGGCCCAAGGCGCCTAAAGGCTGACTGGGAGAGTCTTTCATGGACTGATGGGCGAGGCTGATCAAAAGTTGCTCGCCCATCTTCTGCTCCCCGGCGAGCAGCTTCTCGTTGATGGGGTTGGCTAAGTCTGTCCTGGGCACTGGAACGTGTTGTTCCATGGCTAGACATAGTTGTTCGTCCGCGACCAGACTCAGCCTGTACTTCTCTTTGGTCGACCACCTTGGCCTTTCCCTTATTTCGTCTGACTTGAGCACTATCAACTTCTCGTTGCTCGCCCCTGGTAGTCTTGGGCCTAACAACCTCTAGGGACTTGTCCCTTGGCCTTGCTTGTGTTGGCCTAACCTGCTCTTGTTGCCTCTGGAGGGCCTGGAGAGCAGCTATGGTTTTAGCCAACTCGTTGGGGTTGTTCGCCAAAGCCTCCATCTCAGGGGGGAGGTTATGTGTTATGGCTGTATGCTGTGACCTGTTCGCATGTCTTGGGTCACGGTCCTGGTGGTCGGCCGACGTGGCTCGGGTCTGAGATGCTCTCTTCGACAAACGTGATCCTTGGGTCTCTTTAGATTGAGGCATTTCAATTTAAATTATTTCTTAATTTTTAAATTGAAGAACACCAAGAACACTCTTGTTTGTATCTCCAAATATTTCTTGAGATTTCCTTTGAATCTTCAAGTCTTCAACTTGAAGTTCTTGAGTAATCACACTAAACCGAAGGTTCGAACCCTCCTTCTAGCGCCAAATTGTTGGTGAACGAATCTAATCGGGAGGATTAGTGGCTGTTTTAATCCGTTTTTACGTCACCAATCAATAACGTGTGATTGATTACCACCGTAAATGGTAAAACGAGTCTTGGGTTAACGAATTCGGGTAAAACGAAGATCGGAATTTAAATTATTTCGTATATGTGTAAGTTTGGGTGTATTTGTGTGTATTTTTTAGTCTGAAATTCGAAAAATTACATGGATAAGCTGGAGAGCAACTATTTATAGAGACTAGCAAGCATGAGGTGTCTAAGACTCTTGGTCTCCCTAGTCTGCATGCTTGACATGTGTCCCTTTGATCTTATCTAAGCTGAACCTTAGTTACAAAGTTTTCTTTGGTCTTATCTCGGACTCATTGTTGTTCGCCTAGGTCGGCTTAATTGATCTTATTGATTCTCCAACTGAAAGTTGTTCGCCTCTTGAGGTTGTACTTTGGAAGTTGCTCGCCTTATGGCTTTGTTCAGCTTGGCTTTGGGATCTTTGTCCTTTGTTCACTTGTACACACCTCCTTGGCTATTTATTGTATTATATTTTGACCAAGTTGTTCGTCATGGATGACTTCACAGTTGGCTCATTCTTGGTCCCGGGCCTTAATACCTGTTCGCCCATTAGTTGTTCGTCGGGAGAGTTGTTCGTCACTTCATACACCTCTCAGGTTGGTTAATGCGCCCAAATAGTGATTTTCTTTGTTTTAGACTTCAATAATTGTTCGCTCCATATTTAGATGATGTTCGCCTATCAACACGTATCACTCTTTAACAACGAGTAGACTTAACTAGAGGGTTTAGAAAGGGTTAATTCATCTACCAGTTTAGCGAAGGAGGACGACCGCATCACCTTAGTTAAATTAGGGTCTCATTAATTAAGCACAATCTATTAACTTGTTAGTGGGTTAGTGAAGTCGAGTGTTAGGGTAAAGTATTAGGGTTTAGAATCTTGAGCTTTCACCTTGCATTCTTTTACTTAGGTTAATTCTTGCGCGTCACGGTTATTTTGATTATGTACCTGCTCCGTTAGTATACGTAGGGATTCCTATCCTGAGCATCACCATCTCTTACTTGAACACAAACCTTAGTTAATTCGTCTTCTTTAGTATTTTAGTTTACTTAGTTTATTTTAGTTTCAATTACTTTCAAAAAATCCAAAAACATTTCACTCATATTAACTACGACGCGTAGATCTTCAGGGATCTATTTGCATACACTTCATCCCTTGGGTTCGATATACTTGGTCATTATACTTACTCATACTACAGTAAAATCGTACGCTTGCGAGGAATATACTAGTAGAAGTTAGTATATTTGCTTCAAGTCAATGGCGCCGTTGCCGGGGATGGCGTTGTATGTCTTTTGAATATGACTTGTAGATAGCTTAGTAGTTAGTAGTGAGTGATTTTCTTTTCTGTTTTTTTTATTTCGTACATATTCGGCAGTTGCGTTTTGATTCTTTTGTTAGTGTTTCAGGTTTATGAAAACACGCTCACAGGGCAATACGAGCGAAGAGAGGTTACCGTTGGATCCTGAGACAATAGCAAGAAGAAACCGAGCCTTCTTAAGAAGGATGAACGCTGGCGGAGGGAAAGAACCAATGGACATTACTAATGAGTTGGATGATGTCGAGAATAAGTTCAATCAGACATTGAACCGGGTTGACGACACTGATGGCAATACCAGTAAGAATCAAGATCCGTTAGGAGAAAGCCAGAGCCAAAACCCGGGTACTCAGAATCAAAATAGCCCAGCTCATAACATTGTCCAAAATCCTCATAACAATCCTGCTTACCCACATCCTAACTTACCACAAAACAACTTACCTTATCCACCTTACCCATACCCACCTTATCCGTATCCACCATACCCGTATCCTCCACCTCCAGTTTACAATCAACCACCTGTTTACCAAGCACCACCCCAACAAGTACCTGTACCACCTGCTAATCCGCAGCACATTCCTCAGAACGTAGATCAGAATATGGCTATTCGAGGAAGATTTGCAGCGCAGCCACAACGGTACTATGATGGAGTGGCATTGCCTCCTGTTGAGGCAAATAACTTCTCGATTTCCCCGGGAATTTTAAAGCTGCTTACAGAGAACCAGTTCAAGGGGGTGATCGGGAAGGAGAATCCTCATACACATCTGAGGAGTTTTCTAATGATAGCCTCCACTTTCAATTACAATGGCATGTCTGAAGATGCCAAGAGGATTAGGTTGTTCCCATTCTCATTGACGGGAATAGCTAAAGAGTGGTACGATAATACGCTTCCACGGGGAGGTATTACCACTTGGGCCGAGCTCGAGCGTCTATTCCTCGAGTGATTCTACCCTCCATCCAGAACGATCAAAGCAAGGATTGAGATCTCTTCCTTCCGCCAGAAGCAAGGAGAGGACCTACGTCAAGCGTGGGAGAGATACTCAAACATGTTGATAGAGTGCCCGCAGCACGGGTACAATGAGGGAGATGTCATGGAATTTTTCTATAGTGGTGCCAACAAGGCTGGACAAGACCATCTAGACGCCTGTGCTAGTGGATCATTCCTGAATCAAGGAATAGTGAGGTGTAGAGAGATCGTGGACAACATTGTCACGAATGCCGGAGCTTGGAATGTGGACGCAGATTTCCAGAGAGTTCATCAGGTTGAGGAAGGTGAAGGAACGAGTAGGCTGTTGATGGCCATGATGGGAAAGATTAACAACCTTGAGTTGGGGAAGAATATGGTTGGAGGGAATGCAGCAGAAAATGAGCTAGAGGACAAGCCCACAATTAAGCAAGAAGTAGTAAATTATATGGGAGATCCGTATTACAATCAGAATGGGTATCCACAAGGTGGAAATTTTCAAGGAAGGCCTTCTTATGGCCAACCATTTGTACCTCCAGGTTCACAACCACCTCAAAATCAATGGAGGAACACACAAGGGTACCAAGGAGGCCAGCAGCTTCCTCATAACCAATGGAGGAAGAACAAGAATTTTTCTTATGCTAACCCGAAGGCGGGTATTACAGTTCCTCCAGGCGTGGATCCAGGTTCAAAACCTCCGGGTGGAGAATGCGGTGCCTCAACTGAGGAGATGTTGAGAGCTATCCTACAGAAGGTGGAGGAAGGAAGCAACCGATTATCCTCTTTGGAGTACGATGTGAAGGAGTTGTATAAGAAAGGTGATCAGCGTGATCAAGAACTCCAAAAGAGAGATGTAGAGCTGAATCGAATTCAGCAAGAGAACAATAGGCGGTTCACCTCAATAGAGTTCTAGATAAGCCAAATTGCAAAATCAATGAATAGGGAGCCGGGTAAGTATCCTTCCATGCCGGAGGGGAACCCGAAAGAGCATTGCAAGGCTATCCAGTTAAGAAGTGGAACCAACTATGAAGGTCCTCAGATGCCTGCTGATTCTGAGATGCCCCAAGATAGAGATGAGATTGAGGAGGTAGGAGTTGAGAAGAAGATTGAGGGAGAAAGTACTCAAGCGAGCAAAGAGCTTGAAGAGGAAGGCCTTGAGAAGGTTGAGAGAGTTCCTAAGTGGAAGAAGGCAAAGGAAGCAAAGGAGAAAGTGAAAGAGACCGAGAGAGATGAATGGGGGGTACCCAAATCTGTGATACCCGTCCCATATCCACAACGCTTCATGAAAAAGAAGCTTGATGAGAAATTCGCTAAATTCTTTGATGTGTTTAAACAATTGCATATTAACATTCCTTTTTATGATGCTTTGGAACAGATGCCCAACTATGCAAAGTTTCTGAAGGACTTGATCGCGAAAAGACGGCGAGTGGATGAGCCGAAGTTGGTGCAGTTGAACCATGAGGTGAGTGCATTAGTGCACAAGGCGCTTCCTCCAAAGCTGAAGGATCCCGGGAGCTTTACCATCTTATGTGACATTGGGAACGGGATCAAGAAAGGAGCGCTATGTGATTTAGGGGCGAGCATAAATCTTATGCCCTTGTCGTTTTTCAAGAAGTTGGAAGGTGTCGAACTTCAACCCACCATGATGACGCTTCAACTTACCGATCGGTCTATTACTCGACCTCAAGGTATGGTTGAAGACGTCCTAGTGAGAGTTGGAGATCACATTTTTCCAGCCGATTTCGTGGTCCTAGAGATGGAGGAAGACGAGCACGTTCCCCTGATCTTGGGAAGACCATTCTTAGCGACGACGGGGATGGTGCTAGACGTGGCAAATGGAAAGATTACGTTGAAGGTTGACGATCAAGAGATAAAGATTTCCCTATATGAAGCCATGAAGCACCCGAAGGAGGATGAGAGTTTGTATTGCATGGATGCAATTGATCCTCGTGTTGAAGACACACCTCCTATCCCTAGTCTTTCTCATGTTCGTGATTTTGTTAATCCTTCACTTGATGATTTAACCCATGTGCATCATGATCGTGATTATTTTGATAGGGATAAAGGGAAGAAGTTGAAGGATGAAGAAGTGAAAAGTATGGACGTGATCCAGTTGGAAGGGAAAGGAGGAGATAAGAAGAAAAAGTCCAAATTCAAGAAACTGTTTGGTAAGACCCCTCCAGATAAAGGTGAGAAGGAGTTGAGACCCATAACACTTGGGGATGAGAAGGAAGCAAAAGAGTTCATGATGGAAGGACATCAAGGAAAGACATGCAAGCACCACTCTTATGAGAGTAAGGGAGGTAAATTTGAGTATGATGTCCCATAAGCTCCTTTGAGCTTGGTCCGGCATGAGGACCTTAAAAATAGCGCTGCGTGGGAGGCAACCCACTTTTATTTGCTTTTAGTTTCTTATTATGTTATTAGGGTGTTGTTGAATAGTAAGTTTTAACCTCGTACTTGAGAGTTTTATTTTGTAGGCTTGTCTCGAGAGAGTAGAGGAATCATGGAGATATCCAAAAGGGAGGAACTCAAGCAAGGGAGTGTGCAACGTTGTTGAGAGAAACTGAATTGTTTGGTTGAGGTAACCCACATCCCCAAACTTAGACCTCTTCGCAAGGTCGAAGTTTGGGGGGGTGGAGTTTTTTTTTATGTTTCCTGTTACATTGCACCGGAGCACCCCTTATCTTTGAGTGTGTTTGGGTATTTGGTGCCTTGAGATGCTCCTTGGAGTGATTTTGATCTGATTCGCTGTTGCATATTTCATGCCTATTAATCATCTTATGCTTACTTATTGCTATCTTTGAGTATGGCTTGATGAGAAGGGTGATTTGTGGATTTGAGTTAGGGATTCTTTTGTGTAAGTGTCTGAGTTAGAGTGGACTTGAGAGAGAACTAGTATGTTTACAAGTTTTTCTTTGGAGTGCTTGTGTGATGAGAGTGAGAATGCACTAGGACTAGCATGGATGTGAAAACTGTGAGATTTGAGCCTTATGAGATTTTGATGCATGAATTAATCTCTTCGTTTGTGAGTGGATCGTCACCTTAGAGGATGCTAGAACTTGTGAGTGCTCTTGCTTCTTGATTGTGTCTAGTTTGATATGCCGAATGTGATCTTAGACCATCTTTGATTTTATTGAGTCACTTAGCCTAAATTTTCCTTACCATTGATATTTATCCCTTGTTAGCCCGTTTGAACCTAAAACTTATTCCATTTGCTAGCACATATAAACACTATTCCAATTCCTAAGCCTTTTTGTCCCAATTTGAGTGGAGAATAGGAAAAGTGTGAATGTGAAGGGATTGAATTGAGTTGAAAAAGGAAAATGTTGTTTGTTGAGTGAGTATGAGAAGAAGGTGTGATGAAGTTATGAGTTGTGGGAAAAAGAAAAAAATTGAGAGTGAGCAAAAGAAAATGAGCTAATGTGTTTGTGCAAAAAAAAGAGAAAAAAAGTGAAGTGATTGAAAAAAAGTGAAAGGAGTTGGAAAGAAAAAAATTGAAGTGTTGAGAGTAGTGGAATTGAAAATGTGTAGATTGAAAATATTTGAAGTATTCTGTTCTTAATCTCGAAGTGCGAAAGTTTGATTTTCTATTCTCCATTCACTTGAGTCACTTACCCATATTGTTATTCCACCTGTCCAAAGAGCCTACATTACAACCTTGAGAAAAATCCTTTTTGATTCGGCATTGATTTCTAGAGTATGGTTGGAGTTAAGAGTGCTTACAAGCCTATGGCTGCCAATATGTGTGATTGATTGTTTGAGTGAGTCCCTTTATCATGGATATACACTTGTGAGGGAGTGAAACACACCGTAGAGTGCACATCCATGTTTGATTTTGGTGATTCTCGCTGTTGTTGCATGCGTATGATGAGGGAAGATGAGTGAGTATACTTGTGATTGATCTTTGAAGCTCGAATCCATTTGCTTGCATGATTTGATTCGTTGACTCATTCCTAACAATTTCACTTGACTTATTATTTCGTTGCTTGAGGACAAGCAACATGGTAAGTTTGGGGGGGTTGATTAGGCGTGAAATTGTCATGATTCGTCACTCGAAATGCCCTAGTTTTGGTTGATTTTGTTGAGTATTTAGAGTCATTTGCGTATCATTTTCATAAACTAATGAATTTATCTCTTTGATGCTCATAGATGAATAGAGGGCGAAAAGAGGAGTTCGTAGGACTTTGAATCGACTCAAACGGACGCCCGGATGAGAAGATATCGAAGAAATACGAAAAGTACTAGTTCGAGGGCGCAAAAGTATCATTGGAGTGCACAAGCTAGAAGAGCTCGAGCACTAGCGCTCGAGCAGTCGTGCATAGCGCACGAGTTAAAGCTGCTCGTGCACAAGTGCACGAGTACTCGTGCATAGTGCACGAGCAAGAGAGGCAGTCGTGCATGAGTGCACGAGCGCGAGTGCTCGTGCAGTTTTGACTCTCTGGACGTTTTGAAGCGCTCGAGTTGAAGGTGCTCGTGCACTAGTGCACGAGCAGTGCACGAGAAAGCGTGGATTTTTGGCCCATACGTCCCCGACTCGACCCGTTGCCTATATATACTTTCCCGAATGCGTTTTGAAGGGGGGTCCACGAATTATCATATAGAAAATCACTTTTAGACTTAGTTTTTAGAGAGAGAAAGAGGAGCAAGCTTTAATTTTACGATTGAGGTTTTCCTTTACGAATTCACATAACGGTTTTACTTTTTAGTTTAGTTTCTTAATACCTTTGTTATTGAACACGTTTAAATTTCGTCTTAGTAATTTAATTTCAGTTCTTAAATTTATTTGCTTTCAAAACCCTAGTTTATGCTTTCTAAGTTTTCAATTCAATTCATTATATTCATGTTCGTTATTTATTCAATTGCTTTTGTTATCGCTATAACCATGTCCGGCTAAAACCCTTGCATGCTTGGGGTAGGATGAACTCGTAGAAGTAGATTGTGGGTATGTAATTAAGGTAACTTGTGACGTTAGGTTTTAATTCTCTTAATTAATGAATTCTTAAAATTAATCTTAACTTTACTTTTGAATTTCGTTCGAAAAGTGTTAGAGAGAGGACGACCGTATCACTCTTTAACAACGAGTAGACTTAACTAGAGGGTTTAGAAAGGGTTAATTCATCTACCAGTTTAGCGAAGGAGGACGACCGCATCACCTTAGTTAAATTAGGGTCTCATTAATTAAGCACAATCTATTAACTTGTTAGTGGGTTAGTGAAGTCGAGTGTTAGGGTAAAGTATTAGGGTTTAGAATCTTGAGCTATCACCTTGCATTCTTTTACTTAGGTTAATTCTTGCGCGTCACGGTTATTTTGATTATGTACCTGCTCCGTTAGTATACGTAGGGATTCCTATCCTGAGCATCACCATCTCTTACTTGAACACAAACCTTAGTTAATTCGTCTTCTTTAGTATTTTAGTTTACTTAGTTTATTTTAGTTTCAATTAATCTTTCAAAAAATCCAAAAACATTTCACTCATATTAACTACGACGCGTAGATCTTCAGGGATCTATTTGCATACACTTCATCCCTTGGGTTCGATATACTTGGTCATTATACTTAATCATACTACAGTGAACTCGTACGCTTGCGAGGAATCTACTAGTAGAAGTTAGTATATTTGCTTCAAGTAAGCAAGCCCTTAGGATGCAAATGGATCCTTAAAAGAAAGTATAAAGCGGATGGGTCGGTTGAAAAATACAAAGCCCGCTTAGTGGCCAAAGGGTTCAAACAAATCGAAGTGTACGATTTCTTTGATACCTATTCACCGGTAACGAGGATTACTTCCATTAGGGTGCTAATCGCGATTGCTGCTTTGCACAATCTCGAAATTCACCAAATGGATGTTAAAACTGCGTTTCTCAATGGTGAAATGGATATAAATATATATATGGATCAACCAGAGGGGTTTGTAGCACCTGGAAATGAGAAAAAGGTGTGCAAGCTAGTGAGGTCGTTGTATGGACTTAAGCAAGCTCCAAAACAATGACATTTGAAATGTGATAGCACCATGTTATCAAATGGCTTTCGTATTAATGAGTGTGACAAATGTGTGTACGTGAAAAGTACACCGAAAGGATTTGTCATATTGTGTCTATACGTTGATGACATGCTCATTATGAGTAATGATCATGATTTACTCATTAGTACGAAACGCATGTTGAGTCGAAACTTCAACATGAAAGACTTGGGTGTTGCTGACGTGATTCTAGGAATCAAGATCAGCAGGACATCAAATGGCATATCTTTAACACAATCTCACTATGTAGAGAAATTGCTAAAGAAGTTCAATGCCTTTGATGATCCACCTGCAAAGTCCCCATTGGACACGAGTGTGCATTTGAGCAAAAACAGAGGTAGTCCTGTAGCTCAACAAGAATATGCTAGAGTTATCGGTAGCATAATGTACATTTCGAATTGTACGCGTCCCGATATAGCATGTGCGGTGAATAAACTTAGTAGATTCACAAGAAATCCAAGCAATGAGCATTGGAATGCACTCAGGAGAGTCTTGAGGTACTTAAAGTATACTCTCGACTTTGGGCTACAGTACACTAGGTATCCTGCTGTACTTGAAGGGTACTGCGATGCTAATTGGATCTCAGACACTAAAGAGTCATTCTCCACTAGTGGATTTGTATTCACTATAGGAGGAGCGGCTGTGTCCTGGAGATCGACTAAGCAAACATGCATAGCCCGATCCACCATGGAATCAGAATTCATAGCATTGGATATAACTGGTGAAGAAGCAGAGTGGCTTCGAAATTTCCTCGAGGATATTCCATGTTGGGATAAACCCATACCTACGATAATGGTACATTCCGACTGTCAAGCCGCAATTGGTAGGGCTTTAAGTGACATGTATAACGGAAAGTCTAGACACATTCGTCGTAGACATAATTCCGTGAGACAATTGATCTCAAGTGGTGTGATGTCAATAGACTATGTGAGGTCTAAGGACAATCTTGCGGATCCGTTAACTAAGAGTATAAATCGAGATCAATTGTCTAAACTGTCAGAAGGAATGGGTCTAAAATCCACAAAGTAAACTGAAGCAGTGGTAACCCAACCAAGTTGACTGGAGATCCCAAGATCTTGGTTCAACGGGAAAACTAAGATGTGGAAGTTAGAGAATGCACTTGGTAACCCGACCATTCCTTATAGGACAGTACACCAAGTGAGAACCCGTATGTAGTACAGGCTAAGTCTATATGATTTTTAATGAATCCTAAGTCCATGTGGGGGACGGAGTATTGCGGGATACTCAAGAGGAGTTCACCTATGTAAGTGTGAGGTGAGAGGCCGCCTCAAATATCAGTGGATATTAAATACTTATGAATCCAAAGGGTGTCCATGTCCGAAATGGACAAAAACGTGAGAACAAGAAATGAGCGTAGAGATATTATTGTGTCAGTATTACTGTCTCAGTACACACCAAGACAGAATGGTTCAAGGCAATGTGTCCACCAGGCTGTCGGTGTACTCGGTAATGCTTGACTATGGAAGGTTCAAAGCCACAAACTACCTATCCAAATGCAATAATATTTTGTGTTTTAACTGGACTGTGAGTCTGCATGTCTATAGGTTCAATTTCCACTCATGTGGGGGATTGTTAGAGAAAATTGGTTGGTGGTATTATTTTATAATTAATTGGTATTAAAGTTTATTTGAGACTTTAATAGTTGACCAATTAATTTTTGGGTGTTGAAATTAATTTCTCGGAAATTAATTGTTACATGAGCGTTCTACTCTCGGAGTAGATGAGAATGGTGTATTCATACTCACAAAACCGATTTTCGGTGAGTGAGAAATTGAATCGGAAGTCGAAAGGTACAACGCCTAATTTTGGGAATTAAATGAGTCATTTAATTCATCCCACATTGGATTTTTAGAATACTAATATACATGATATTAGTATGGGAATAATGAAGTATAATAAATTGTAGTTGATTGCTAGTCAATCAAAGTTGCCACACGCGCGCGCGCCGAGCCGAGCTGCGCCGCGCCCGTGGACTTGGTCTTGGTCTTGGTCTTGGTTCTTGGCAATTGGACTTTGGGTGGACTTTGGGCCTTGGGCCCAGTGGGTATCTAATTTTTTGGAGAGCAAAAATTAGAATATCGGGTCCACAGATTTTTGGGTCAATTCGGTTCAGGACCCACCCGGTTAGAGAGGTCAACCGGATCGTCAGATACTTCATAAGAGCACATAAATCACGTGTGCTAAATTCGTGTGACGTTACCAGTGTGATTTAAGGAAACGCGTTCTGGGTCAACTTGCCACCAACGAAAACGCGTCCGCATTTAATGTCCACGCAGATTTTCCTTCTGCATTGAGTGAAGGTTTGCCTATAAATAGCGTCCTCATGCATTTACCTGGCCACGCATACGAAAATCTTCTCCTCTCCCTCTGTCTCTCTGCATATAGAGTCTTAAGAGTCAGTCCAGTTCGAAGCGCTCATTTTGTTCGCCGGAGCTCCAAGACCGGTGGTGCTACACTCTTGGAGACGTTAGCGACGTTTTACCTTTGGGGGCAAATTTTCAAGACCGAAGAGCACTACCGGGAAAATTTTGTCTTGCGGGAAGAGGGCTTCCTCGACTCGTCGCTGCTGCAGTTGTTCTTTTCTTTTTTCTCTCCTTGTAACAAGTTTTTCGAGTTGTAACTTTTATTCTTTGAATTATTATTTCCGCAGTCAAAACACTTTTTACAACAGTAAATGAATCACACAATTTTGGTTCGATTTGATATTTATATTCGAAATTCGATATTCGTATTTGAAATTTTATAATTCGAATTTGAGTGTAATTTTTTTATTCAATTAGTTATCAAATACAAATACAAAACTATGATATTCAATTTAGGGATGTAAACGAATCGAATCGAGTCGAATATCACTATGTTTGAATTCGTATTTGTGAAATTATTTCGAATATCGAATTTGAATCGAATATTTTTCGAATAGTAAATGTGATTTATATTTGATTTGAAATTCATATCGAATTATTAGAAAATATACGAATACTTGAGTCGAATATTCAAATCAATTTTTTTCTCAAGCATGTTCCTAACAAATAATATTCAAGAGAAGGTATTATGTGAACAATATTCACAATGAAACTTGTTTGAAGGGCATTAATAAATTAAACTAAAAATATAAGTGGATTGCACTAAAATTATCAGCTCCAAAGGGTATTTAGTTATTTTTATTAAAGATATTAGTTGAATTGGTATTAGTTATTCGCACTAAAGATATTAGTTGTTTCAACATAAGGTATAAATATTTTTTATCGATAAAGTTGTGACTCGAACTCATGACCTTTGTATCATAGGTAGTGGGATTTTAACCATTTGAGTTATACCACTTCGTCAGATATTAGTAATTTGTTGTTCATGGTAATAATTACCGTGAGTATTATTCACATAATACTTTGTCAATATTCAAATATTCATTTCAAAATTGTCATTGTTTGAATTCACAAACAAGCTATAAACTGAAAAATTTGCATAACATAATCAGGTAAGTAAATAAAAAAAAATTAATTATCAAATTCATGGAAAAACACTTAAATAATCAAACTAAGAGTGTTGACCTGCAATTCTTTTTTTAATTTATTAAGTTTTTTAATAATTAAATTACATTAAATATTTTCTAATTAAAATATTTAATTAAGAATTGCCTAAAAGCCCACTTGTTGGATGAAGTTATAAAGGTTAATATCCTTAAAATAATTATAATGGACTTAAATTTATAAATAATTATATTTATTATTACTATTATTATATAATTATGTAATTATATATTTAACCGAATATTTAATCGAATATCGAATCGAATATCATAGTATTAGTATTTGTATTTGATAACTAATCGAATCAAAATAATTATTTATACTCGAATTCGAATTATAAAATTTAGAATATGAATACCGAATTTCGAATACAAATATCAAATCGAACCAAAATTATTTGATTCGTTTACAACCCTAATTCAATTCGATATTCATAAATATTCAGCTAAATATGAATATGTTTTATATGAAAATGGTTTATGATAAGCTTATCATGAAACTGTTTTAAAGTATTGAATATTTGACCAGGATTATCAAAAAGTTTATAAGGAGTATCATTAATTTGGGTTCAAGAAAATTTACAACAATTATAATATAATACCACTGACTCAGATTATTGATACTCCTGATGAGATTATTGATATTTTATTATTGTTTCATGATAAACTTATCATGAACTATTTTCATATAATACTTCGTCATTATATAATAATAGTAATATTAAATATAATTATTTATAAATTTAGGCCCATTATAATTATTTTAAGGATATTAATCTCTATGACTTTATCCAACAAGTGGATTTTTATGCAGTCCTAGATTTAGTACTTTAATTAAAAAAACATTTAATATAATTTATTAAAGTGTTATTTCATTAATTTGATAATTATCATTTTTTTTCCATTTATGTACATGATTATATTATGCAAAATTTTAAGTTTATGACTTTTTTGTGAATTCAAATAATGGAATCAATTCTGAAATGAATATTTGAACATAATTTATTTGGAACATGCTTGAGAAAAAAAATTGATTCGAATATTCGACTCGAGTATACGTATATTTTCTAATAATTCGATATGAGTTTCAAATCAAATATAAATCACATTTATTATTCGAAAAATATTCGATTCGAATTCGATATTCGAAATAATTTTACAAATACGAATTCAAAACAATAGTATTTGACTCGATTCGGTTTGTTTACAACCCTAGTCTACATTGTCAAAACTTCGATGTAAAACCAATTATATAGAGAAAATCCCCATATTTAGCCAATTTTAAATTGTAAAGTTCTATTTTGTCAAGAGCTTTAATTTTATTCTTTTTTTAGCCAAGAGAATATATTTTTTACCAACTTTACCCTTTTCTCTCTTTTATTATTTCGATTAATTTTTTTTTTCCTACGCTTATTTTTTCTTCTTCTTCAAATTTTTTTCTGGTTTTTTTTTTTTTTTGTGGGTCACTTCTCTAATCTCTCCCCCTTCTTTTTCAATTTTTTGCATGTATGTTGTTGTCAATTGTTCTTTCTCTTCTCCCTCTCCAACATTAGGTGTCTTCATCTCTCTTCATTTTAAAAAAATTGGGGTTTAAAATATATGGTGGTGGGGTTTAATGATAGAAGGTTTAACATGGTGGTGCAGGTTTCATGATAGAAAGTTTAACATGGTGGTATGGGGTTAAAGATTATGAATGTGCGTCGTCCAAATTGTTGTATGAGGATAAACACTAAAATTATATGGTCTTTAAAATTATGGTACATGCTTAATAAAGTGTGGTTAGGGGTGAATTCATGGTGGTAGAAACTTAATAAAGCGTGGTATAGTTGTTGTAGGATGTGAATTAATATTGGTACAGACATAATAAAATGCGGTATTATTAATCAGTACGTGGTAAATTCACTAAAAAAAAGTGAGGATTAGCGACCGATTTTCGGTCGCAAAACATGATTAGCGAACGATTTCTGACCGAAAAAATCGGTCGTTAAAAAGCGGGTAACTAATATTAGCGACCACCTTATGACATCGGTCGCTAATCTGCGACCGTCGTGGTGGTCGCTAATATCAGCGACCGTCATCAGTCGGTCGCTGAATTAATCGGGTCCGACCCGGTCGGGTCATGATTTAGCGACCGACATCAAGCGGTCGCTAATTTTTTAATTAAATTAATCTTTTTATTTTATTTTGTGATTAGCGACCGACCTTGAGGCGGTCGCTAATCAGCGAACCTACGTAAAAAAAAGTGGCTCATTGGGTTCGAACCCGCATCCATTGGGATCCGAGCGGGGCGCAAACCACTGAGCCACTGACCCACTAGCTTATATTAGACGAGTCATGTTGTATATAAGCCCTTGTGAGGCTTGTAGAAATAAATGGGCAAATATGCGCCCAAGGAAAATCGAACCCACGACCTCGGGTAACCCGTAAGAGGTGTGAACCACTAGGACACATGCTATTGTTGTTCGTTTATTTGCATTTAATTATATATTAGCTCAAATTGACTCCCGTTTTTTTTCAATTCATCAAATTCAATCATTTTTATTTCTAATTTGTTTATATATATATATATATATATATATATATATATATATATATATTTACTAACTTTTTTTATTAATTTTATAAATTTAATATTTTAGACTATTCTAAATTATTAATTCATTTGTTTTTATTCATTTAATTGTATATAATTTCAAATTGACTCTCGTTTTATTTAAATTCATCAAATTCAATCCTTTTTGTTTCTAATTCGTTTATATGTATATATTTACTAACTTTTTTTATTAATTTTATAAATTTAATATTTTAGATTATTCTAAATTATTAATTCATTTGTTTTTATTCATTTAATTTTATATAATTCTTAATTGACTCCCTTTTTTTTAGATTCATCAAATTAATTCCTTTTTATTTTTAATTCGTTTATATATATATATATATACACTAAATTTTTATTTTATTTTGTAAATTTAATATTTTAGACTATATTATAAATTATTAACTCATTCATTTTTATTTTTTTAATTGTATATAACTTCAAATTTACTCCCTTCCTCTTCCTTCTGCTCCTTCTTCTTCTTTTGCTCCTCCTTCTTCTTTTGCTCCTCCTTCTTCTTCTGTTTCTCCTGCTCCTTCTCCTTCTTCTCCTCCTCCTTCTTCTGCTGCTCCCCCTTCTTCTTCTCCTTCTTCTGCTCCTTCTCCTTCCCCTTCCCCCTCAACTTCCTCTTCTTCTTCTCCTCCTTCTTTTTCTTTTGCTCCTCCTTCTGCTCCTCCTTCTTCTTCTGCTTCTCCTGCTCCTTCTCCTTCTTCTCATTCTTCCGCTTCTTCTCCTT